>CM074950.1:14444427-14464709 GCA_037577455.1 Pangasius macronema | reverse complement strand
AGTGTCACTGCGTGATTGTAAAAGCTTCAGTCATCGGAGAAAAGGAGTTTTCCCCATAGCATCTAGCGACGCAGTACTCATTCCCGTATTACAGGGAACCGAGGTTACGTCAGTAACCGAGTATGTTTTTTTGGCTGGCTAGGGTTCATGGGAAGAGTATTTCATTGTTTCAGAGGAAGCAGGTACAGACAGAGACATGACAACAATTTGGTCTCTGAAAAATCAGAAACACAGTTTTGTTTGATTTTTTTAAAGGTGAGAACAGTAACTTTCATTTGACACTTCAATAGAAACCCTAGTACAAATACATGGTGCTGATGAGGGAACTGGCTGGTGAGTATGTCAGGTTTCAAATTCCTTCCCTTACAATTCTGAAGGCCTTGGAAAGACTCAGACTCATTTTGTACCCACTAGAAATATTGGAATACAACCATCACCATTCTTTTTAAACTGATGAAGGCTGTGTACAGGAATGTGGAGTGGTCAGTGATATGGCACACATAAATACATACTGTATAATGTACATGTGAATAAATGAAGACAATATATTAGTGCATTATTTTTCTTTACTTTTAGAAATATTAAATTAGAACTGCATGCTTTGCTGGTCCTGAGGCCTTATAAGTTACAATCACAAACATGATTAGTTACTTTGGCCTTGTCATTCTGCTTTATTGTTTCATAATAAAGCAACAGCACTTTATTATGCAACTTTATAGCTCTAGGTTTTGTGAATATTTCAGCAGTTTACAATAATGTATGTGTCTTTCCACAGTCTTTATGGTGGAAGACTTTTACTGGCCTTTCTTCAAATATCCCAATTTATTCTTTTCTCTAAAATGTTGTATCAATATTCAATCAATGTTCCAAAAAAATAAAGTAAATATACTTAATTCACCAAAATACAAAGATGTTCAGTAATTTTTGAAGCTCTAAATGAGCCCTTTGACAGTGTTGTAACATGTGACAACAATTTTCCATTCATACTCAGATGTTAATCACATAGATTTAGGGTAATCAAGGACATGCAAAGGCCCGAACAAACAAACAAACAAACAAACAAACAAACAAACAAACAAACAAACAAACAAACAAACAAACAAATACATTTACATTTGCGCCATTTGACAGATGCCCTTATCCAGAGCAACTTACAGAAGTGCTTTGAAGTCTATCAATAAATAGATCTTGATACTGGTTCACTAGTTCATGGACTAAGAGTAATATCAGTCTAAAATCCCTGTTGGGGAGGTAATATAGTATGAAAAACACACAGACAGCACTATATATATATATATATATATATATATATATATATGTGTGTGTGTGTGTGTGTGTGTGTGTGTGTGTGTGTGTGTGTGTATTTATTTATTTATCTAATAGCAAAGTGCTACTTTAAGTACTCCATGATGAGGTAGGTCTTTAGTTGTCATTTGAAGACAGCCAGTGACTCAGCTGTTCAGCTGTTGGACTTCTACCACCAAGGTGCCAGAACAAAGAACAGCCTTGATGCATGCCTTCTTTGTACCCTGAGAGATGGTAGGTCCAGTCGATCTGTGCTAGAGGATTGGAGGGGGTTTGGTGCAATGTAGGGTGTGATGTAAGTTAGATGGATCCTGGTCCATTTTTGGCCTTGTAGGCAAACATCAGTGTTTTAAATCTGATTCAAGCAGCTACAGGAAACCAATGGAGGGACCGTAGCAATGGAGTGTTGTGGGAGAACTTAGGAAAGTCAAAAAAAAGTTGTGCTGTTGCATTCTGGATCTGGATCAAAGCTCAGATGGTGTGCAGAGGCAGACCTGCCAAGAACGAGTTGCAGTAGTCCAGTCTTGAAATGACAAGGAACTGAACATACACCTGAGTGGCCTGAGTAGACAAAAATGGATAAATCCTTCTGATGTTGTAAAGGAGAAATAGGCAGGGGCATGTCAAATTAGCAATGGGAGAGGAGAAGGATCCCATTAGCAATGTGAGAGGAGAAGGATCCCGTTGATTGTCCATGGTTACTCCAAGGTTTCATGCAGTGACAGAAAGTGAGATCTAAGAGCTGTCACAAGATCACAACATCTGGATATGGATATGCATCACCTGGGATGAACAGCAGTACAGTTTTACTGGGATTAAGATTCAGCTGATGAGATGCCTGCCAGACATGTTGAGATCCAAGTGGAAACATGAGTTTCTGAGGGAGGAAAGTTGAGGTTGAGTGTCATCTGCATAGCAGTGGTAGGAAAACCCATGTGAGCATATGACCTCACCAAGAGATCGAGTATAGCGAAAGAACAGAAAAGGACCTAGTATTGAACCTTGTTGGACACCAGTGGTGAGTCTGCATGGAACACATATGGATCCTCTCCATGTCACTTGATATAATGACTCTCCAAGTAGGAAGCAAACTATTGCCATGCTGTGCCACAAATTCCAAGACTCATGAGGGTAGAAAAGAGAGTCTTGTCATTTACTGTGTCAAATGCTCCTGAAAGGTCAAGGAGAATGAGGACTGATGACAGTTTGGCTAATCTAGTGGCATGGAGCCACTAGTGCTGGCCACAAGGACAGTTTCTATGGAATAGGCTACTTCAAACCCAGATTGGTTAAAATATTGGAGATTGTTCTGTGAGAGATAAAGAGACTATTGAATGTAGATGGTGTGTTCGAGGATTTTAGAAAGAAAAGTAAGAAATTATACCAGACCAAGCAAAGCAAGCAAATAGTGATGCTCCTCATATTACATTATCTGTCATTCACTGAAGACCCACTGATGCTATCGGTGCTCTGAAAACCATTCTTTGCTCCTGAGATCAAAGGCTTCCTATTCAAACCTCAACACACCGATTATGCTATACTTTCAGTGCCGCAAGTGGTATTTAGTCTTCATTAAGGAGCCTCCAAAAGGCTTGTGTACAAATTAAGGCACTGAGAGCACCCTAGATAAATGAGGTCTCTTTCCTGCTTTCATTATTTTAAGAATGACAGTCTTTGTACTGTTTTCTCTCCTTGGAGTTTCACTCACCTACATTAAAAGGCCTGTTTTGTATCTTGGGCAGCTAAGTGGGCAGAGATTTGGAAAAGAGCGGCATCCAGCAATCTCAGTTGAGGTGCTTTTTCCTTGCCAGTGCAAGCAAAGCTGACAAAAAAGTTAAGCTAAATACCACACCATGCTCTGTTAACTTTATGTGATTAAGAATGATTGAGTTCTTGAGTCACCACACAAAGAGGATCAAAGAGCATGGAATGCCTGTGAGAGCACCTCTTCTCTGTCCTAGAAGGCTCTATTTCTCCATTTCCTTTTGTATCTAATACATGCAGAATCATCAACACACTCTCCTGCAATGCCTTGTCATGTGGAATGAGTGTATTTGTGAGACATATTTAACATTACTTGTAATTTATAGAGTGGAATGAATAGACCTGTATTGGGAACCTGTATTTCTTTTAAAACTACAAGAAACCTACACTATCTTTGAAGTCTGTGTATGATTGACAACAGAGTATTTGAGAAGAATAAAGAATTTTCTTCTGAAGTTGATTTCTGAGCTGTGTAACGTATATAAAATTTAATGTAAAAACACTAAGTTTTGAATATTTTTTTTAACCCTGATAGGAGAACAGTCTTGTCAATTTCTTTGCTATTTTTTATTAATCAATTTTGCCTTCATCATACAGCAATGGCAATCTATTCTGATGGTTGATATCTTATATACTGTCTCCTCCAAAGTATTGGAATGGCAAGGCCAATTATTTATTTTTGTATTTAGCTGAAGACATTTGGGTTTGAGATCAAAATATGAGTATAAGATGAAAGACCAGAATTTCAGCATTCAGCATGACCTGATATTTATTGATCACAAAAAAATGATGTGTTAAACAACTTAGAACATGGCACCTTTTGTTTGAACTCATCATTTTTCAAGTGATCAATAATATTGGAACTTGTGACTGAAAGCTGTTTCTTGCTGTCCTGGTGTTCTCTGTTAGAGTGGTTGTTTCAGTGTTTAATTAATACTTAATTTCTTTGGAAGCAAAAATATACAGGGCATACCACAAATGCGAACCACTCATTAGTAAGAACTAATAGCAATAGTACTACTAGTACTAGTAGCAGGAAGAACAGGAAAACCCGATTTGAATTCTCAAAGAAATAGAGAGATGAGCCACAAAAGTTCTGGAACCAAGATTAACCTCTACCAAAGTGATGGAAAGGCCAAAATGTTGAGAAAGAAAGGATTTGCTTATGATCCAAAACATACCTCCACCGTCCATTACTGGTCAAGCACGGTGGAGGTAATGTCATGAATACTTCTGAAATGGACTCACTAATCTTTATTTATGATGTAAATCATGATGTTAGCAGCAGAATTAATTCAGAAGTCTACAGAAACATTCTGTCTGCCAGTTTACAGAGAAATGCATCCAATCTAATTGGGAATATCTTCATTATGAAGCAAGACAATGACTCACCCAAAACAGACTGCCAACACAATAAAGGACTTTGTCAGGGGAAAAAAGTGGAAAGTTTTAGACTGGCCAAGTCAATCACCTGATTTTAATCCAAATGAGCATGCATTTCAACTCTGGAAGAGGAGACTGAAAGGAGAAATCCATCCAAAAAACAACAACTGACCAAAGCTGTGGTACAAGCCTGGAAAAGCATCACAAAAGAAGAATAAAACAGTTTGGTTATGTCAGTGGGTCGCTGATGCAGTTCTTGCAAGCAAGGGATATGCAACCAAATATGAAGTGTTGTTTGCTTTAATTAATTTTACCACTACCTGTTCCTATAATTTTGCTCACCTACAAAAAGTTGGGTGGTCTGCCACCAAAGATGCCCTGTTCTAAGCTGTTTAACACATCTAGCAAATATCAGGAAATGAAAGCAGAAATTCTGATGTATCGTCTCATATTCATCTTTTGATCTCAATCTCAAATGTCTTTAGTTTATAGCAAAAACAAAAGAAATGACCTTGCCATTACAATACTTTTGGAGGAGACTGTATTTATATAATAACAATTAAAACATGGAAATTGTACATTATTTATTAATTGAGTTATTATGTATTGCAGTGAACATGCTTACTGAATGCAAAACCATTTTCAGAAACTTCTTGTTAAAGAATGTACTTTAAGAGTTGTAAAGTTGTAGGTCTGCCTTCTTAGCTTTTCTTCACAGAGCAACATCACAAGGCCTTTATCTGCCTCTCCAACTTGGAACAGCTGAAACAGGAAAGGAGGATGTGCATACTTTTTTCAAAGCAGGAATATTGGGGGAGGCACTTGAAAAGGATGAACACAGATGGATGACTGCAAATGTTTGTTTGCACGCAGCTCACCGGTGTCCAACTTCCTCACATTCAAACTCTGCACTCTGCACTTTGTCTGGATTTAAAGCTGCAGCATGATGATGATGGCATACAGCGAGTTGAGATGTTTCAGCAGTCAAAATAACAATGTGATTTTGTATATACTTTTAAAAATACGATTTAAACATTTTCTATAAATTCATAATGCCATATGCTTAAAATTATTTGTAAAAAGCATGACAAACATAGTATTTTTTTTTTTACCAAAAAAAATCTTTTAAAAATGCTTTACAAAGCATTTTTTAGTAAAATGCAAAAAATAATAAGCACAGATATATTGATTTATGAATACAGGCTTCATAAAAAGTAATATGAAATACACTTCATTTAAACTATTTCATTTAAACTAAGTTCTCCCCATTAGAACTCTGATTGTTACAACACATTCCTTAATATTTAAGGTTATTTAATATCAAAATTAGCAGGTCACCTTCTTTTTGTTATAAAATTGTAAAGTGTCCCTTAAAAAGTTCTAGTGCAGCTTGGCATAGAACTAGGAGGTCTGTTTTGATACCCAAGCCAAGGTGGTCTGTGCCAGTGAGAGGCCACATAGGGAGAAAAGAAGGGGCTAAAGAAAGAAGCAGGCAAACATAGAGGACATTACAAGCTGGAACAGGTTCATTTTCCACTTATCTCAAGGTGCCTCAATGTCAACAATACTCTCTCAGCCTCGGAGTGCCAGTGTAAAAGGAAAAGAAAGTGTTTACAATTTGAGGAGGTCAAGGACTTGAGAACAGATAACTATTAACAGAACATGCCTGTCTTGGCCTTTTCACAGGATAGGGGAACTACACTGACATCTGAGTTTGTTGTTGTAAATTGCATTATATTTACAAGTGCAGGTTATATAATGCTAATAAAAGCACAGAATTGATGCTGGTTCATGAGTCACATCATTATATATATCATATGGGCTCTTTAAAGTACAACTTTAAAACACTCGCACCATTAAGTCTACTGGGCAGATTGGTTTGAGCTGCCAGGAAGGATACAGTACCTCATATAATCACTCTTTACAACTGTGGTGAGCAGAAAAGCGTGTCAGCATGCACAAAACATTGAACCCTGTGATTAATGGGCTACAATAGCCTCAGATTCTTGTTCTTGGTTGACAGATGTGGAACCTGATGTTGTGTTCTGCTGTTGTAGCTCATCCACCTCAAGGTTTGATGTGTTGTGGATTCTGAGATGCTTTTTGTCTCACCATGTTTGTAAAGAGTGCTTATTTGAGTTTCTTTAGGCTTCCTATCACTCAATCCAGTCTGGTAATTCTCCTCTCCTCTCTCTCAGCCACAAGGTGTTTTAGCCTACAGACCCTCTGCTCACAGAATGGTAGTTTTCATGACATTCTGTGTAAACCCTAGAGACTGTGTGTGAAAATTCCAGGAGATCAGCAGTTCCTGAAATACTCACAGAGATCAAATTTTCCCCCATTCTGATGTTTGATGTAACATTAACTGAAGCTCTTGACCTGTATCTGCATGATTTTAAGCATTGTGCTGCTGACACATAACTGGCTGATTAGATAACTGCATGAATGTGCAGGTATACAGGTGTTCCTAATATAGTGGATGGTGAGTGTATAAAGGAGCACATTGGTTCATGCCATTGATTGATTATATATGAAATGAGTCCACCAATAAGTTTCTATTTTTTATTTTAACTGTTACATATTTTTTGAAATATGAAAGTAAAGACTGGAGTTAGTGTTTGTTTCTTATTATGTTGTATTCTTGTAACATAAAACAAAATCCTACCACATTGCCCCAGAGTATACATATATTTCACCAATGCATCATGAAAGGGTAATGATCATTGAATATGAAGTAAATTAATGTCTTTATTAGGAAATATAGTCCCACTTCCAGGCAATTACACGGCATAGGGTACATTACTATTAATTCACTCCGCATTATGCACTGCATTTGATAGGACTATCTCTGCAATAAACATTCACTTTAATATGATGTCCAATATATTTACATTATAAAATAAGCTAGTGATTACTCATGGCAATTAGATTATACACCCAGCCAGGCACATCACTTCCCTTGTGTCCTGACAGCTTGCACTAGTCTCCACATGTCCCCTCTGTCTGAGGCAGGTTGGTTGGAGGCTCCTCTTGGCCCTTCTCCATGGGGCTATCAAATGAGACAGAGCAAAACTGTGCCAAGACACTAGAGACAGCATGAGAGCTTTGGAGTCAGCTACATTTCCTCCTCATGTTCACTAACAAGCCACAGTATTCTTCTCACTGTGATATATATATATATATATATATATATATATATATATATATATATATATATATATATCAGAGCGAGAGAGAGAGAGTGAGAGAGAGAGAGAGAGAGAGAGAGAGAGATGGATAAAGAAGGACAGAGGAGGGACTGAATCTACTTTTTATAAAAGTAACTAACCCAAAAATTAACTAACCCATTTTTACATGTATTTGTGTATGAGCTAGATATGCTACTACTACTACTACCTCCTAATAATAATAATAATAATAATAATAATAATATTAATAATAATAATAATAATAATAAAATCAAGGGACATTTAAGACAATTGAATAGTTAACATTCCTTTATGACCTGGAATATAAGGGTTCAAAGAAACACTGCTTATTCTACCCCACTGAGCTTTAGCCCATCTAAGGTGATTGAAGTGGTGCTCATTTACACACACACACACACACACACACACACACACACACACACACACACACACACACACACACACACACACACCCACACACACACACAGTCACACACACACACTCACAGATGCATTCTACCATTGTTGCTGAAACGAGACCAGATTTTCTTCTTTTTAGATAGACTTACCTATCAAGTACCAATAGAAGAACCTCTAATGAACATGGAATAAATGTAAGTATACTGTATAAACCATGACCTCAAAAGTTTTTTTTACATCTCAGTGTGTGAAAATACCTACACACCACAAATGATTGACTGATAGACTGACTAATGCACATATTTGTGGGTATTGCAGTCATTCTGAGTGCCAGGCATTGCATTCCTAAAGCTGTTGTCTTACCAATGTTACCATGTGCACTGTTACAAGACCTAACTCTTCACAAAAATGTGTACTTGCTTGCCAGGTTCAAATATGATGCATGCAAAAGTCTTTGAAAATGGGAAGAAAAGCAAGTGTTTGTTTGAGGCAATCCATAATTTACTGGTTCTGGTCAGCACTATTCTGTGCAACAGTAAATGAAACACATTACATTTCATAGAAGAATGAGATGTCCCTTTACTGCAGAGTGTATCCCTATCTGAGAGGGTTGCAAGTGCCCCTTTAGGAAGCTAATAAATATTACCTATTCATTGTACCTTCTAGCTAGTGTACTTTCTTGGTGACATCAAATGATATATATTATTTCTAAGTAGATGCAAAATAAGTACATCAGTAGCACCATACAGCTCTTTTGGACTACAGTCATACAAAAAGAAATGTTTCTATACTCATGCAGTAACCTAACTGCAACCTACCGCTGCTAGAAGTACAGTAGGTTTACCGATTTATTTTACTTAATGAACAAATATTGTTGCCTGAGTTTTTTTCCGGATTATATAAGAGGAGTCAATAACACATTGATTTATTACTTGGAGTTAGATGAAATCTAAGACATCTTGTTTTTCTTATGACTGAGGTCTGAATAGATCCAGCATAAAATTTGAGGTCACCTTATCAATCATCTGTGACACTGGCAAAAGGTGTAAAAAAAATCTTAATTTCTGTACAATATGTCTCACTCACAGGTGGTCTAAGCTATATCTAGTTGGCAAAGGGAACAAAAATCCTTCAAGTTATTGTTCTCTTCATTTTGCAACAACAGACTGAGAAACATTTGTCCCTGACAACACAACCTGGCCCATGGTCTTGCCTGAACCTGTCCAAATATTTGATGTACTCACACAGACCCAAAGCTTAGCAGTGTGCAGCAGCTGTTTTTCTCCCTTCACAGGTCCAACCCCAGGGCTAACACCACATAACAAGACCTGGTCAAGAGAGACAAATCTTTTACATCAAGGCATCCATGATTAATAAATAATAAATAATATATTAGCATATGTTTAAATTGTTCCGGATTGAAGGTTAGTTTTTCCAAATCTGTTTCATCTCCTCGTCTGTTTGGTTAGTAATAAGTAATTCAATATTAATTGACTAATGCAAGCTGTCAATTTCCAGAAGATGGATGCATTCATTTGGGATTGAGTGGACCACTTTGTCATCATAAAAATCTTATGATAACTGTGTAAGATATTACTTCATCCATCACAGCACTTGTTCTTCACAAAGCACTCTGGGGTTAATCTGCTCAAGTGTTCAAGTTTTCTCTTGCTCCCTCTGTCTGACACTGAGAAGATGGGGTGGACTGCACGGTGACATCTCGACACAGTGATCACTATTTTATTCAACCATCACCTCCATGTCTGCCTTTTTCCAATAATATCCCAGCTCAGGGGTCACTATAACCAAGATTCTCCTCCAATCATGGAGCTCTGGTTGGTGAAAAGAGCTGATGAAGGAGGCTCAGACTGTTGACAGGGGCAGGAAGAGCTGTCTAAACAACTGCTCCTAGTAATGACAGCTAATTTAGGAATTCCCAAAACTCATGTTAAATCCAGGGAGGTATTCATAACAAACAAGCCAACAGGATTTTGAAGCCTGTGGAGGTCATCTCTGTATACTTTTGGCTTAGGATTAGGTTTCTTATCATTCTGACAAGAAAATATAGTACATACTGTAAAGTAATTTGTATATATTCAACTTAATAATCATGTAATAAGAAATATGTTATGTTCTCAATTCTGAGCACAGAGTATTATCTTTTTATGAAAGTGAATGTTGACACAATTTTCACTTAATTAACTGAAAAAATAAAAATATATATATTTAATAAGTGACTAAAAGACACTTCAATTGTACAGTAAAAATGGGTGGGGTTAAAATTAATATATTATCGTAAGGGTGTGGCTGGGTGTGCTGCTGTGGTATCCAATCAGATCAGTGTGCAGTGACATTCAGAATGACAGACAGTTACATTTCACATCATTTTTTTATTGGGAGAAATGGGAAAAACTGCTGGCTGACATTTAACTTACCTTTGGGTACAAAAATGTGTGTGTGTGTGTGTGTGTGTGTGTGTGTGTGTGTGTGTAATTAGAATGCACGTCTCATGGACATGGTATGAATTGGAATGTTGGTTAAACAATGAAGAGTAAATAACTAAAATAAGTTTTAGGAGTGCTTTCGGCATGAACTGGCCTTAATGTGCACTCAGAAGAGATGGGAAGATTATAACAGAAACACATATTCAACTTAAAATGAGTGAGTCTGGTATTTATTCTGGTATTTACTTTTGTTTGGCATTTTTATTGATTCTTTTTATTTTGTTCCATTTATAGCAATTCATGAACTGTTTCACATTTCATATGTCTGCTCTTATTTGTTACAGATAATAGTTCATTCAGTTGTTTGAAGTTAATAATTATGTGAAGTGGAATGTTTTTGTGAACTTTGAGGTTGTTCAGGTAATATATTCAATAATTATTTACAAGAAGGTTCATTATGTTAAATATCTGATTTAATAGGAGAGATTTTTTTTCCAAATTTGCTGAAGATGCTAACCATTTTATGATCAAAATACAAAATTTGTAATTATATATAAAAATATACAAAATTTTCATCTTCATAAACATCTGCATTCTGAATGTATTATTTCCTTAATGCCAAGATATTGAAACAAGTGTTTAATCTGTTGTCCTTCAAGTTTGAGCCCAAATGTTAGTGCACTGTTGACTTTTCTGACATTGACAATGTTTTCTACAACTGTTGAAAGGACTGTGCCTAAAATACTCCACATCCTTCTCCATCTGACAGAAGAATGAGAGAAAGGAGAGAAGGAGGAGTGATAAAATAGTGAAAAAAATGGCTAGCCGTGGTCTGTGTCTCTGATGGTTGAAACCCCATGAGGAAATGTTATGTTTAGGAACAGAGAAAAGCAGAATGAGAACAAATTATACTTCTTGACACTATTTAATCTTAATGCTCCTGTAAAAGTAAAAAAACAAAAAAACAAAAAACAAACAAGCAAACAAAAACGTTGGTGATTGGAGCAGCCCTAATGACCCTGTGTAGGCAGATAGTTAAGAACTAAGGAAAAGGGCTGTAGCTGGTGCTTTAAAGTGTCAGAGCCTTTGTAACCATAACTAGTTTATGATGCTGATGTCAAGTATCTTACTCAATGAGGCCTTTGTCCTAAACTGGGACCAGGGCAGTGGGAAAACTGCCCACACTTAGTCGGCAGGGCCATCCATCTTCTCCTATAGGCCTCGTTGTCCCCTTTGCGCTGAAACTCTTGTGTATTAAAGATCTCCTGGGTTAATGTGCTGGAAAATTGGCTTGCATTTTTATAGGAGGAGGCCAACTAAATGAAAGAAAAACATCTTGGGGAGGGCAGAAGTGGAAGAGAGAGAGAGAGGCACAAAAGGAAATATTTGGAGGAGTGATCTGAGCGGGTGAGCCCTGAAGACTTGCATCTTGTAACCTCGATAAAAAGAGAACCCTGTAAGTCAATCTGGCAGGCTTTGCAGAGCATGTTTCCATCCATTCATCATCAAACTTCATAAGCGCCGGTTGTTACTGTAGAAGTGGTGACCGGGTCATGATGTGCATAGAGACACATTATCCATAAATCTATTGGAACACCAACGAAGGGCTAAGAGAATCTTCTTCTTCTTCTTTCGGCTTTTCCCTTCAGGGGTCGCCACAGCGAATCATCACTCTCCACCTATCCCTATCTNCTCAACACTTGCACCCACTAGCTTCATATCCTCATTTATTACCTCCATATACCTCCTCTTTGGCCTTCCTCTTCGCGAAGGGCTAAGAGAATAAGGAAAAAAAAATAAGAAAAGCACTGGATATACACTAGATAAATTAGCATAATTACTTTTCTATCACTCTTTCATTTTGACATTCTTTGTAAGACTGATCAGGGTTGTTTTCTTAATATGGCTGCAAAGCTGTGCCTGTCACCTGTTTGTGTGGCATGTGTAAAGTCAGTATTGGTCCAATCAATAAGCTACCATTGCCTAGCTCATTGGACATGTTTATGGGTGTGGGAGGCTAATTAGAGAAGCCTTCCCAGACTCAAACAGAGATGCACACACAACAGCTGGTCAGCACTAGACTCTTGTTCTTAGGTCAATTTTGTGCTAACCCCAAAGCACCACCAGTTCCAGAGGGGCCACTTCATAGTAACAGTCAACCTTAAGGCCTGAGATTTTCCCCAGAGTTTCACTCGGTAACATGTGTAAGATTACAACAAATCAAATAGCAGAGGATACTTCTTAAAATTCTTTTAAATAATTTGTTTTAAAGGTTTTCTAAGGGTAACAAACTGACTAGTTGGTTACGATATTTTTCTTTTTCACAGGCTCAGCTGTCAATATAATCACTGACAGAGCAAGTTTGTTCTTAACTTTCTTTTTCTTTGAAGATGCAAAGAGAACAAAAGCACACATCCTACTGAAGATTTTAAGTCAAGCATTGGCCATTGAAATTCAACAATGTAAAAGTGTACGTCTTTCCTCATTTGGTGACCCCAGGGGTCAAAACATTTTTGTCCCAGAAGTCCTTTAACACACAGACATTACAGTAACATAGCCAGGAAACTGTGGACAAACAGCACCTCTGACCTACTCATCAGCTGATCCAATCTAGCCTTTTTTGAAATAGACTCCTCAGGAATATAAATTACTGTCTTTTTCCTTATACCTTACCTCCATTCAGCCTGTTCAATTTCAGCCATTCACTAGCCCACGGCGCTGTGATGAACGAATGGTTGTGGCCCAGTTGCTTCAAATTTGACCCCTTGACTCCAGAATGGTCAAAGGTCTTTCAAAGGGGTCACAGTCCGTCTTTGTGTCTCTTCCCACCAAAGGCTCAGTGATGAATGGGAAGCCTGGGGAAAACAAAAGCTTTCAGGGGAGACAAGCAAGCATGGTCTATACATCAGCGCCTCTGCTCAGTGTGGATCTCCCCTTTCCAACCACATAGGGGGAGGCAGTGAAAAAAATTTCCCCACTTTCTAATAAAGAAACTAAAATGTCCTGAAAACAATGTCCTGAAAACAATGTCCATAAACATAACTCAAAAGAAAGGGCATAAGAAAAGGAAATCACAGAGGAACTAGATAATGATACAGCTGCCAGATCATTGGATCACTCCCTGGTAGAAGTAGGGAAAAAGTACACAATAAATAGGAATGTAATTAATAAATGATTAAGTAAGTAAAGCAAGTTTCTTCTTGATGTTTATATTTCTGTTTGTGCTCTGGAATGGTCAGAGCTAGTCAAACACACCCTGCATGTTGTTTTTAAGCTCCAAGACATAGGTCTGTTTCACCCCAGCAAGATTCTCTTTTCCCACTTGCATCAGATTATCACATTTGTAACAGTACTCAGAGTAAATATAATCTATATTGTATGCATCTGAACAGTCATGAGGCCAAATTATAATGGCACATGTTTAACTTTCCCACTTGATTAAACTTCTTAATCAGTTTAAAAAAAAATAAATAAATCAAGCATCTCTGAAAGATTATTCATCACATCAAAAGTCAATCATAAGCACATTCCATTTTGTTCCATCTCCACTTCCATTTCACTCTTGTAAAAACTACATCTAAAGACTAGTCAGGCCACCAATCTGTGACCTTCTTTTTCTTCACACTTTTCAGCTTTTAATGTGTTTCAGATTTCAGAGGTTGCTGGTGGTGGGGCCATTTTTTAAGTAAATGGCATGTGGTGAGGGGTCAAAGTGTGGGGGCGTAGTGGGTGAAAGGTTGAATAACTGGAAGGAAAGTAGTAAGCATTGCAGAAGAGAGATGTTTAACAGGTCTAGACTACTCTGGGCTGCTTATGTGTGACATTTATGCAGTGGGATTGCTTCTGTTGGCTATAGTATACTTACATTTGTAACTAGTAACTAGTCTGATTGGCTTTAGTTTAGATATTTTATGTTTTAGTCATTTAGTATTCCGCTAGTAATAACAAATGTTTGATAAAGAGCAGTAAATACAATATATTGAAACTTGTCTGTGTATATAATTTATAAATACATATATTTTATAATATTGTCTTAAAACGTTGCTGTATTTTCAAGAACAACACAACTGTTTGATTGATAAGAGGAAAATATCACAGGTTTTCTGGAGTTCGAAACACAGGTGTTTAGAGCAGAAAGTATCTTTTTCCTCTAAATTAGGCACTGAGGGCTTGGAGAAAGGGGCAGGGAAATGAGCGGAATTACTGGTTGATTTTAACCAGATGATTGCTAGTGTTGGACCCAGAAAGTTTTCATTAGATGGCCTAATTTAAAGCCCTACCTCTACATTCCAACAGCTGGCCAGACTCCCCCAGGTCTTAAAGTTCATTTCAACCCTGAACCTCTGGGGCCAAAGAAGGAATCTTGGAGTTATGGACTATGGTCTTTAATGTTTAAATATTGCACACAGATTGTTGTCATTTATGCAATGGTATAAATCATCATCATCATCATCATCATCACCATTATATAAATGGTAGGACTCTCCTATTTTTTCTCCTGTGGCCCCCATCAGAAAACATGGTGGCAGTATAGTGGC
Source organism: Pangasius macronema (assembly GCA_037577455.1). Classification (NCBI taxonomy): domain Eukaryota; kingdom Metazoa; phylum Chordata; class Actinopteri; order Siluriformes; family Pangasiidae; genus Pangasius; species Pangasius macronema. The sequence goes on along the minus strand of CM074950.1, from coordinate 14,449,667 downwards.
CCACTGCTTGAATTCTATATACATAAATATATACTTGTATTCTATATGTGTAAATATGTCCAACAACTACAACTGTCCATGTAATAAATCTTCAGAGGCTCATTTTCGTATTGAATCAAAGGCCAATACGATCAATTTGTGCTGTATAAAGACAACAACATACATAGGTAAATACCAGATGTAAAAAAAATGGGGCAAGATTGGGTCATTTGTTATCCAGAAATCAGGAAGTTTTATCCAGATAAAGGAAGGCCTAAATTATGCCTAACTAGCTAAAGTTTCAGCACTTTCCTTTTAATAAGTTATAAACAATAAGCAGACAAATCATGGCACGTCATAATGACAAATAAAGAGTAAAGACGCCATTTGCCTTCAGTATATCTTCAACTACATCTAATTCCTGCATGGTGTGTAGTATGGATATTTAGATTTATCTATCTAAAATTTTTTTGTTAATTAACATTTTTGGTTCAATCTCTGGAAATTGGATCTGGTTAAACACTCTATAATTAACTATAATAACTGAAGTGAGAAATGTTTGTTAAAATGTAACAAAAATGTCTCATTTCATTTATATTGGAAAATAAAGGTAGAAAATGTAAAGGCCTATATCTGGTTCACTCTAATTAGGCACATGCAGCACACAACATAAATAATATTTGTCTATAATAAACAAATAATATTTGATATAAACGCTGCCTATGGGTCATTTATTTAAAGTAAAAACAAACCATATAGGCATTTGATGAAACACTTTATTTTTTCCCCTCATTTATTTGCCAAAAGTAGTTATACTGTAATAAAATGTAAGAAACAATGAGGGCAAATGTGGTTGGATTTCATTCAGTTTCATACAAATGACATAAATGTTAACCCCTCCTCAATAATAACTTTACCATTGGTAACCTTTCATATGAATTATGTTGAGCAAATGGTCATGAAATTCCAAGTGAAATACAGTATGTTAAATTATTATGTAAAATTATCTTACAACTTGACACACCAGATCCTGTGAAAATTACCTGTTGGCCCTTGTAGTGAAAAGCTGGTCAAAGCATATATTGTGTTCCCAATTTGGTGTCTAGTTTTTGTGTGTACTGTTCAAATATATATATTTTTTTATTGTGTGCTTATGTATGTGCATTGGCCTTGAGTAGAAGTACTGCCTTATTCACATTGGCAGAAAGCCAATAATTCTGCTGATTTAATTACTGGCAGTTTTGTAATCCAAATAATGACTTTTCTGACTCTTCAAAAGTTTGTTTGTAGACTCACATTAATCAGATATATTATTAAATTTTTGATGGAGTTTTATGCACATTTAAACCAGTGGTAAGGGATGTACAGACTGATACACAGTCAGCCATTTAACTTTTTCCTTTTTATAATTGTGGTTTATTTAGATAGATGCATTGTACAATTGCTCTAGGTTTATGTGATTCAACAACAAAGAGGCTGAGTTATTCATTGCTTTTCCGCTTTTAGCTCCTGTGTCAAAATGAGCAACTCATTGCTCAAAATTGCAACCAGCAGTCCAAACAACAGTGTGCTTTGAGTCTGCTAAACTTCAATATACCACTCCCCCAACCCATTAATTTTCCTGTGTGATAAATCAAATCTCAAGCTCAGTTGGTTTGGCAATGAACTTTGATCCTTTACAAAAAGAGGTCAAAATGCCTAGTGCTAATTGTAAAAATCCAGGCAGCTATGTAAACACTATCAGTGGTCCAACTGTAAGTGAGTAAGTAAAAAAGAGAAATGGGGAATCAAAGAATGCTTCAGATGTCTGTATTTCATTCATCAAATTGTCTGGTATAGCTAATAGCTGTAGGCAGTTAATGTTTAATAAGGAACCACCATTTGATGACTTTCTTCTCCCCACAGCTCTGGATTACACTGTGGTTTCCCTTTGCTTCAGTAATGTAGAGTAAAAAAAAAAAAGAGTGGCATCTGATGTTTCATCTACATCTTTTGCATACAATTCAATGAGAAGGAAACATGCTGTGAAAGTTCAAATATCTCTAAAATCACAGATGTAGTTACTGTTTAATGTAATCTGAAAACAACATTTTCTTTGGAATTCTTTTGACTCTCCCTCCTCCCCAACCACATATATATTCATGCATCATTGTCTCACTACCTTTCCACAGTCCACAAAAAAAAAAGATCTTTCTTCTCTGCATGCACACTCTGTGTCCTGTTTAATGACTTCTATTAGTAGTATTAGTATTAGTTCTTAATGCTAAGGTAGTCAAATCCTCTGGCTGCAAATAAATTAATGTATCACCTATGAATGACTGAAAATCTTCATAGGTGATATGTGAATTTATTTACCAGTCTGAGAATTTGTGATTTTGGATGATGTGGAAGCAGTAAGTACAGATAGACCATTCATCCATTCCACTTTATCAGTCATCAGTCATCAGTATGATGTGAATGTGAAATGTCTTTAAAATTGTAACATATGTCTAGTTACCTTGCCTAACAACTACTAGAGAAAGTTCAGCCATCATCTATTGATGAACATGTCAGTAGGGAGCAGGTCAGAGGAGAAAGGAGGGCACTGTGATCCAGGCTAAGTGCTCTCTCACACTGCTAAAGGGTGTGTGTTTTAGAATTGGTAACATTAGGAACCCCACTGGTGGACTAGATTTTTTTTTCTTTTTTTTTTTTCTTTTTGGCCAGTCCTCATTGCTAGAGGCTTTGCAAAGTATAAATTGGGTAAAGGAGTGCTTCAAACAAAAAACATAACATGACTTAATAAAAATACAGTGGGGGCCATATAGTATACCATCATTTGCATTTCCTTGGTAATGTTTTTATTAATAATATTACATTTTTGGCTGAAACACCATGCTGGTGGGTACACTACATGGCCAAAAGTATGTACACATTTGACCATCACACCCATATGCGCCCATTCCAAAACCATGGGCATTAACACATAGTTAGTCCCTCTTTTGTTGTAATGTGAAGCCTTTCCTTCTGAGAAGCAAATTTGCTGCAATGCTAAAATTAGATTTGTAATTTTGATATATAACTTTTTTAATTGACTGAGTACATTCTTAGAAATTCTGATATTTGTGTCATTATGCCTAAATAAGGAAAATAATATTACTCTATCTGAGTTATTTTGTACATTTTTGGGGAGGTTTGTAAATAATTTAGACAGCAAAAGCTAAAAAAAGCTAAAAAAATCTTTTCAAGGAAACAAAACAAACAGGTGACTTAACAGCAGTCAATCTCTGCAACTGTAACCCAATTGGGAAGCATTTAAAGTTCCATTCATTTCAAATGAACATCCAGAAAGTCAGTCTATCCCTGCACTTATTGACTGAAGATAATAAATAGTCTTTAAATTGTCCCTGAAATTGTGTCCAACGGTGATTACAAGCAGAGCCATGCTGTGCCTGTGTGCAATAGAAAAACAGAGAGAGGAAAGGAAAGACAGAGATGGGGGAGGGATAATCACTGAGGGATATATAACCCTAACCCTAACTCTATGTTTTTGCTATACAGTGAAGACATTTGGGTTTGAGATCAAAGATGAATGTGAGACAATTGATCAGAATTTCAGCTTTCTTGTCCCGATATTTATATCTATGTATATTTGTTAAACAATGTAGAAACTGGCACCGTTTGAATCCACACAATGTGGCTGACATGTGCTTCTGGTTGCCCTGGTGTGCCTGGATAGAGTGATTGTTTAAAGAATTAACACCTCTGAATCTTAAATGTTGCTTTGTGCCCTGGGTTTCACCTGTAAAATCTGCATTTGCTATTTAAAAAACATAGACCATAAACCAACATGAATACCTGAAAGCTGTCTACAGGAGAAAATCCAGCCATTTTGAAGCTGAGAAAAGAGGGAAAATTGATCAGAGCCATTGCATAAGCATTGGGCATAGCCAATACAACAATTTAGAATGTTCAGAAAAGAAAGAGACCACTGGTAGCAAAAGACATCAAACATCAAACAGGTCAGCCAAGCAAAACAGCAGCAGTTGTCTGTGAAGAAAGAAACAAAAAAACAACAGCCAGTGATATCACGAGGCAGGGGTGAAGATATCACAATCCACCGTTTGAAGAAGACTTCAAGAGCAGAAATATAGAGGACATACCACAAGATGCCAACCACTCATCAGCAGTACGATGCAGAAAACCATATTGGAATTTGAAAAGGAATAGAGAGATGAGCCACAAAAGTTCTGGAGCCAAGACTAACCTCTACCAAAGTGATGGAAAAGCCAAAGTGTGGAGAAAGAAAGGATCTGCTCATGATCTAAAACATACAAGTTCATAAGTCAAGAATGGTGGAGGGAGCATCATGGCTTGGGCTTGCATGGCTGAACCTGTTAACTAATCCTTATTGATGATGTAACTCATAATAGAAGAAGTAGAATGAATTCAGAAGTGTACAGAAATATTCTGTCTGCCAATTTACAGAAAAATGCATCCAATCTAATTGGGAAGAAGTTCATTATGCAGAAAGACAATGACCCAAAACACACTACCAGCACAACAAAGGACTTCATCAGGAGAAAAAAGTGAAAGGTTTTAGACTGGTCATGTCAAACACCAGATGTTGACCCATTTGCTCATGTATTGCAGGAAACCGATGGGAGAAACCTCCCAAAACAAATAACAACTGAAAGAAGCTGCAGTACAAGCAGTTATTTCAAGCAAGGGATACACAACCAAATATTAAGTGTTATTAACTATAATTTAATTTAATTTATTAAATAAAAGTTAATTTATAACTTTAAGACGATCTGTTCCCATACTTTTGCTCACCTAAAAATTGAGTGGTCTACCAAAGATGCCAAGTTCTAAATTGTTTAACCACATTTAGATATTAATATCATGAAATGAAAGCTGAAATTGTGATCTATCATCTCATATTCATCTTTTGATATCAACCAAAAACTAAAAGTAGTGGCCTTGCCGTCCCAATACTTTTGGAGGGAACTGGTATGTGTGTGTGTGTGTGTGTATATATATATATAAAAAAAAGGACTCAGTAGTGAGTAGCCCCACCATTCTTGGTGATAACCTCAAACACTCGTTTCGGCATGCTTGATGCCATCCATCCCCAAACATTCTCAGTGGGATTTAGATCAGGGGAACATGCAGGATGGTCCAGAAGTTTTCTTCTTTTGACATGTTCTTACAACCTGGTTACAATCCAGCAGTGCGAAGTGTGAATACTTGTAATATTTTCCCTGGTCTTAAGATTTTGA
>CM074950.1:14411241-14421648 GCA_037577455.1 Pangasius macronema | reverse complement strand
GAGGACCTGCAGGAGGCGCTCTCGTCCATCCTCGGCATCCTCAAAGCCGTCAACGACTCCATGCACCTCATTGCCATCACAGGATACGAGGTACAGGGGCCCAGGAGGGTCATGACTTTAAAATTCTTTTAGAACTGCTTTTTGGAGAATCTAACAAAACCTGCTGACCTGTTGTTACCAGGGGAACCTGAATGAGCTGGGCAGGCTGCTGATGCAGGGCTCCTTCAGCGTGTGGACCGAGCACAAGAAAGGTCACGCCAAAGTCAAGGACCTGGCACGCTTCAAGCCGATGCAGCGGCACCTGTTCCTGCATGAGAAAGCGCTGCTGTTCTGTAAGAGGCGTGAGGAGAACGGCGAGGGCTACGAGAAAGCGCCTTCTTACAGCTTCAAACACTTCCTCAATGTAAGACTCCTACTGGAGAAAATACATCAGTTCACACATTATATAAATTATATCTCAACATATCAGCCTTCCTCAGATTATCCATATTTCTTGAAAAGCTATGAAACTACAGAAAATTTTTTTTTTTATAATATTTTATTTTATTATTAGCAACTAGCAGCATATTTTATTAGGAATTTAGAGACAGTGTCACTGAGGAAGAGGCAGGAGTCAGACCTAGAGGTAGCAGAGCTGAAGATGTTGAGGTTCTCTTTGGGAGTGACGAGGTTGGACAGGATTAGGAACGAGTACANGTTGGACGTTTGGGGGACAAAGTTAGGGAGGCCAGATTAAGATGGTTTGGACATGTTCAGAGGAAGGAGAGTGAGTAGATTGGTAGGAGAATGTTGGACATGGAGCTGCCAGGCAGGAGGCGAAGAAGAAGGCCAAAGAGGAGGCATATGGACGTAATAAATGAGGATATGAAGCTAGTGGGTGCAAGTGTTTGAGGATGCAGAAGATAGGGATTGGTGGAGAGTGATGATTCGCTGTGGCGACCCCTGAAGGGAAAAGCCGAAAGAAGAAGAAGAAGACTTAAAACCTGGTTACAATCCAGCAGTGTGAAGTGTGAATACGTGTCATATTTTCCCTGGTCTTAAGATTTTGATCAGAAGGTCTGGAAGTATTTGGAAAATGACAGAGTTTTTGTTATTTCCATTTAGGAGTTACAGCCATTTTCAACAAAGTAGGGTGTCCTAACTTCTTCCTCAGTTGAAATACTAATTTTTGTTGATTTGTTTTGGTTAATAAGTGAAAACAAAAGTGATTTTTTTGTTGACATTTTGACATGTCTTAATATATATATACAGTTAGGTTCGGAATTATTTGGACAATGAATTTGAAATAAAACAATCAAGACATGATCAAAGTGTAGACTTTCAGTTTTATTTTAAGAGTCTCCACAAAAATATGGCATTTACATTTAGGAATTACAACCATTTTCAGCAAAGTACCTCCATTTTCAGGGGCTCAAAGGTATTTAGACAAAGTGACATAATTCTAAATATAACCACAATTTTAATTCTTGAATGAAAATCCTTTGCAGTCAATGACTGCCTGAAGTCTGGAGCCCATGTTCTCAAAACTCAAATTTTGAGTTTCCTCCCTGGAGATGCTTTGCCAGGCCTTCACTGCAGCCACCTTCAGTTGCTGCTTGTTTGTGGGTCTTTCTGCTTTCAGTTTTGTCTTCAGTAAGTGAAAAGCAGCTCTACTGGGTTGAGATCAGACGACTGACTTTGTCATTGAAGAATATTCCATTTCTTTGCCTTCAAAATCTCTTGAGTTGCATTAGCAGTATGTTTAGGGTCATTATCCACCTGCACTGTGAAGCAGTGTCCTATCAGTTTTGTAGCATTTGGCTGATTGTGAGCAGAGATTATGGCCCTATACACCTCAGAATTCATCTTGCTACTTCTGTCAGCAGTGACATCATCAATAAACACCAGTGAGCCCATTCCATTGGCAGCCATACATGCCCATGACACACAATGTTGTTCCTTTCTTTCGCCATACTTTTCTCTTCCCATCATTCTGGTACAAGTTAATCTTGGTTTCATTAGTCCAAAGAATCTTATTCCAGAACATGGAGCATCTTCTTTAGATGTTTTCTGGCAAAGTCTAATCTGGCTTTCCTGTTCTTGAATGTTACCAGTGGTTTGCACCTTGTTGCACCCTCTGTTCATGAAGGCATCTCTTGATTGTAGATTTTGACAATGATGCGCCTCCCGTCTCCAGAGTATTCTTGACTTCTGTTGATGTTGTGAAGGGGTTTTTGTTCACCAATGAAAGGATTCTGCGATCATCCACTTTAGTTGTCTTTCGTGGTCTTCTTGGCCTTTTGATGTTGTTGAGCTCACCAGTGCTTTCTTTCTTTTTAAGAATGTACCCAACTGTTGATTTAGCCACACCTAAGGTATTTGCTATCTCTCTTATAGATTTAGGTTGTTTTTTCAGCCTAACGATGGCCTCCTTCACTTGCATTGAGATCTCCTTGGACTTCATATTGGTAGCCCCAGTCAAACAGCTGCCAAATACCAACTCAATACCTGATATCAACTCCAGACCTTTTATCTGCTTCATTTGTCTTGAAGTAATGAGAGATTGGTAATTGCCAGCTTCAACTTACTGACTCAGATTTGATGCACACAAAGTTGCAAATGCAACACACAATTCATAAATGTTTAAGAAATACAAACAGATACTGGCTGTAATACAGAGACCCACTGAATTTTATATATGTTTAAAAAACATAAACACATAAACATAACAGAAACCTAAGTAAATGTAAAGTCATTTATAGATATGTATGGAAATAGTCATGCTTTGGTTTTTGCAGTTTGCAAATGAACTTAAGGAATAACTCAGTCAATGGCGGTGACACTGACTGATTCATTCACCCTAGTAACTGGTTTGAAAAGACTGAATAATTCATGAACAAAACATGTCTATTATGCATTCAAATATTGTACACAATAAACATATGTGCTTGTGCCTAATATTTAAGGGTTACCTTTAGGTTTAGAGTTTAGAAGCACAAATTTGTTACTTTACTTACCCTACTCTACAACTCCATCTCTAAACTGAAGATCTTAGCATGTCAACTATGTGTAGGCTATTTCATCACTCTACATTTGTGGTTTTCTAGGAAGCTGCACCCCCATATATCTGGTGTGAGTATATGAGACATGAGGAAATGAGATATGAGGCTATGAAATGTGAGGACAAGAGATGAAAGGCTATGAGATGTGAGGATTTGAGACATTAGCTATACCAAATTCCTTTGACTAGTGCCTTAACAGCTTATTCTCAGTAGCCAAAAAAGTGTGTGTGTGTGTGTGTGTGTGTGTGTGTGTGTGTGTGTGTGTGTGTGTGTGTGTGTGTGTGTGTGTGTGTGTCTTATGCCCCTCTCATGAGGTGTCAGACAAGAGCCTTGCTGCTCTTGAGTGTCCTTGCGTATAGATCTGGTAGAATGTACCAGGATTCTGGGTGAGGAATACTCCTCAAGAGGGAAAACACACCAGTGTGTTAAGTTATTAAGCCCCACTTTGGGCGGTGTGTGTGAAACAAGCTCTTACAAGAGCTGGTGAGAATCCCTTAACTCGCATTACTCCACCCCCTGGCTTTGTCCCTCATTCACGACTACGTTAGAAGGGTCACTCTCTCCATGTGGATAGCTCCTCTGGCCCAATTACACTGCTACATTGCTCAATTAGTCCCAATCCCCTCGCTTATTAAGGTGACATTTGAAAAGGGCTTTACATTTTTCAAAGCTTAAAGAAAGAGGAGTGGTGGGGGTTGTGGCAAAGCAAGATGAAATTAGGCCTGCAAATGACTACTCATGCATTTTTTCTTTCATAGATTGGTTTAGAATTTATAACTTTGATTTAGAACTTTAGAATATTTTTCTCAAATATATTACTTTTGCTTTTAATTTACTTTTTATTTTACTTTTGCTAATGCTAATTGCTTTTTAGTAAATATAACAGGTTGTAAATATATGAAAAAGGGATATAATTATCCATCTTTGTAATTAAAAAATTAAAGGTCTGCAAGACATGCCTTACTTTGAATGATATAGAAAGCATATTAGGTCATAAGGAATAGGCAAATCATTGTCAGTGTGATGTGTTTTAAAATAAAAGTCTTTTTTTCCCCATTTTTTAAAAAATCTCAATAAGCTTCTTCCAAAAGTGAATCTAATCTCTGTTGTTAATAATTACGCTGTCTTGTTAATGAAGATAATAACTAATTGCCCACTAATGATTAAATAAATATTTTAAGTAATTGCAATCTTGTAATTAAAGTTTCACTTACTTAGTAACATTCTTATTATTAACATCACAATCAATACTACTACTACTACTAATAATAATAATAGCACTATATAGGGGTTTGTGGTTCCCTGGAGGACTAGTAGTTTCGGAACCCTCACCACCGCCACAAAGACAGTGCTGGTCCCAAGCCTGGATAAAATTTGGGGAGGGTTGGGTCAGGAAGGGCATCCGATGTAAACTGGGCCAAATCAATATATGCGGATCAATGATTCGCCATGCCGACCACTAGGGGCACAGCCGAAGGAAAAAAAACAAACTATATAGGGGTTTGCAGGTAGCCCCGGTAGCTACAGTCCACCACAGCAAGGTCACATTCTGTCTCCAGGTGCTTAATTAAAGGAAGCATTAATCTTGTTTACACAATAGAACAGCAATATGGAGTGAAGTAGTAAATTTATTGTCATTAAACAGCAGGGGACTTCTAGGCATTGGCAGAAAGCCCAGCGTGCACATGCATAGCATAAAAAAAAGAAAGAAAAATCCAGTACTTACCCCAGCATGACTCAGCCCTAGACATTAAGTCAAGTTAGACTCCCAAACTTCCCACATTTTAATGCAGTCTTTTAGAGGTATATTTAGAGGCAGAGGTGACGGAAAGTGTCTGCAACACTTTACTATTTGGAACTCATGGCAGGGGACCAACTCCACTTCACAGAATTATATGCATGTACACACATATGCATAAGCATGTGTGCTTACGCACATATATGCTTAAAGTGAGGTCACTTAGAGGGCTAGTCGAGTACTTCCCGATCTCATAACTGCCACTTAAAAACCTTCCACCAGCTGATATTAAATCCACTTTTCCCTTGTTAGCTGTTATTAAACTGTATTATGGTTTTCACGTTCCAGACAGGCAATTATTCCTGGCATAGTTCTGTCTTTTATCCCAAGCAGTTAGATTTTACTGACAGGCTGAGCCTTGGATGTACTGAGGTGATATTTACGGGAGTCACATTTAAGTGAAGACTTACAGGAAGAGAAACATAGCTAACTTGGTGTTGAACAGGTTTTTCCATCTTGCAGAAGAACTTCTATTTTTGATTCTTTTATTATTATTTCTAAATATAGTTGAAATTTATTACTCATTGGTATATCTCACCTCACACTCACACATGACCCAGTAAAATATAATAAAACTTGACTGTAATTATGATATATGCTGTATTTAGAAACTGCATAGTGAAATGATGTGGTTTTCTTTTCTGATACACAGGAATGCTGATTATTCTTACATGCATTTGTGGCATGAGAGAAATATTGTTGGTGAGCCCCCAAGTCTGTGACTACAACCAACAGGAGACTGTGCCACCCTGGGAATTTCACCCAGGGAAAGATCTGCTAAAAAGACACTTAGGTTCGAAAAGCAAGTAAAATATGATATCTGTTTTAATAGTAAAATAGAAAAAATACTGTTAAAAGTAGATAGTTAATTTCTTTAGACTAATCATCAAGTGGACAGGTAAGGCCAAAGTACAAACCTGATTCCAAAAAAGTTGGGACAAATTGTGAATAAAAACAGAATGCAATGATGTGGAAGTTTCAAATTTCAATATTTTATTCAGAATACAACATGATGATTGATGACATATCAAATGTTTAAACTGAGAAAATGTATCATAAATCATTTTTTTATTTTTTTTAAGGGAAAAATAAGTTGATTTTAAATTTCATGGCATCAACACATCTCAAAAAAGTTGGGACAAGGCCATGTTTACCACTGTGTGGAATCCCCTCTTCTTTTTATAACAGTCTGCAAACATCTGGGGACTGAGGAGACAAGTTGCTCAAGTTTAGGAATAGGATTGTTGTCCCATTCTTGTCTAATACAGACTTCTAGTTGCTCAACTGTCTTGGGTCTTCTTTGTCGCATCTTCCTCTTTATGATGCGCCAAATGTTTTCTATGAGTGAAAGATCTGGACTGCAGGCTGTTGTTATAGAACTTGGATATACCTTTCAGCATTGATGGTGCCTTTCCAGATGTGTAAGCTGCCCATGCCACACACACTCATGCAACCCCATACGATCAGAGATGCAGGCTTCTGAACTGAGCGCTGATAACAACTTGGGTTGTCCTTGTCCTCTTTCGTAATAACTCAACCCCAAGTTCATTCGCTGTTCCAACTTCCGGGGCAATTTCCGGGGCACCACCCAGAAGGTAATTAGGACCCCATATGGGGACTCTGGAATAGAGGCAAAACAGCCGTGTTCAAAGTGCAGAAAACTTCCTGTCCAAAGAGCCAGGACCCAAGGCAATAAGGAATCCAGGGCACAATACTGAGACTGTGAGTGAAGCATGCGCAGTGCATAGCACTGACAGTAACAATCCAAACAGCAAATAGTCCAAGCGACCACAATGCAGAGGCACAAACAGGAAGTCTGGTGACAACACCTGAAACACACGTCTAGGCAGCACACACCTTCCTTCCCTCCCTACACCATATGTGCGAATTATCCAATCCCCAAGATCAAAGCAAATTTAAACATTTAAACTAGCCATGAGGGGGGAAAATGTCTAACCTACCACAATCGACACTGATGACTGCATTCTTCTCAGGCTTCACCTTGGCCTGTGCAGCTCTCTCTGTGACAAAGGATAACGTAACACCCCAACACTAAGCCCGTCATACTCACAGCACACCCGTCTCGCTGCATTAACTGTAGCTGGTTAGTTTTCCAACAGTTGTTCAAGTGGAAAGACTTCCCAATCTGAGGTGCATGAGGAAGATTGGAAGTGCTGTAAGGCCTCATGATGGAGCAATTATTTATTGGCACTTGATCCTCTAGATATGCTATTGACGTTATTTTGAAATTTTAAAAAGTAACTGCTGTATTAGACTTTGTTTCCGTAGGGTTCTGAGAAAACTTTTTATATTTATCCTGTCATCCATATTTAATGGGATGTGAAAAGAAACAAGACATTTTTTACCTGATTCAAGATATTTCCCCTGTAGTTCTTTTAGTGTATTTGCTTTAGCTGTTCTTACCTTTATGATCGTTTATATATATATATATATATATATTCTAAAATTATGCCTGTTGCCACACCACAATAAACAATTTATTTTCTAAACTGAAGCTGTGTTTATTCATCACACCCTTCTTTCTTTCTTTCTTTCTTTCTTTCTTTCTTTCTTTCTTTCTTTCTTTCTTTCTTTCTTTCTTTCTTTCTTTCTTCATTATTATACAATTTGGATGTGATTAGAATTACAATACAATTACAAGTACAGGAAATAACCAGTCATGACTAATTGTGTGACCAGACTGTATATTCATTGGTTACCCTCTATAAGCGGTGTGTAACTGCCTCCATATTACAACTGTCACTGTTATTCTTCTAGGAGTGGCATCTAGTCAGCCCATAATCAGATCCTGTAATTTGTGGTTGATGGTGCACTTTGAGATCGGGTTGATCTTCAGGCAGGATGCGAGAGAGAGAGAGAGAGAGAGAGAGAGAGAGAGAGAGAGAGAGAGCACAGCAATTTAAGCAAATACATTCAAAAACATTTTGAAAATTAAAGCCTCAATTCATCTTTTTTATAGATAATCTTTAAATTAGCATATTTCTTATATTTTTATATTTTTATATTTGTTTAAACCTGAACTGAATATATATATATTATACATTAATGTGAACATATATGTTAACTAAACAGTGAATATTAAGTAATGTCTATTACATCTGTAAATAAATGTAAACCCAGTAATCAGAATGAACTTCAACCTTAATTAATATGCTCTCTGTGATTTGTTCAGATGAAATTGCAGTATTAGTCTACCATATTTAGATAAATGTTACCAAATACCTAATGGTACCAAAACAAACAAAAAAAATTGTATATTAATTGATGTTTACATTAATATATCTAAATCCTAAAGACCTACATTAACCATGTTTATTTCCAATATGACTGAAAATAAGTCCACATTATTTAGTCCATATAACTTAAATTACTGTTTCTAATATTGATCATCAGCTGAACCCATTGTATGTATATAGGATGCTTTACCCAACCACTAAACATGTGGTTTAAACAATTAATATATTAGTTAATTTAGGTAATGCTTCATATGGATCATTGTACATTTTTATACACACACATTCTGTATAAGTTTCAATATTATCTCACATATATAATGAACAGAGCAATTATTATCTGTATTAGATAATAATATATTAAATGTATTAAATATATTATGTATTAACTCTAGTGCAGTAGTCTTCCTTCCTCACACACACACACACACACACAGAAACACACTGACCTCCAAAGTAGTTGTGGTGAGGGTAACAACTGGTTTGAATCACGTTTCGGGCCCCAGTTTCATGTTTTATCTGTCCAACAAGTGCCATGGAAAGCCTGGGGGTAAAGCAAGTAGATCTTATCACAGCTTCTACAGCAGGAGAGGAGAGGGGGAACCATGCTGCTTCCACTGCCATGCATCACTAGTAGCAACATGTGTTTAGATTCTGGCACAGCTGTAAACTGTCTCCAAGCTAATATAAAGAGCCTAATGTTCCTCTTATGTGTCCTGACTATGCAAACTCCTGCTAGCAGTCCTTGAAAATAACTGTAGGTAATGTTGTATTAAATTGATTTGTATTAATATTATCATTTGTTTATGTTTTCAATACTGTCAATACTGTTCACAGTATGTTATAAAGTTAATTGGAAAAAAAAATATTAGAAGGCGCAAATGATTGGGCAGATACATGGGGTGAAGAAACAGCACAGAACATTATTTTCAGTATCATTATTTTTACATCGATCAGACATAAGGCATGAACTCCAAGACCTCTGAAGGTGTGCTGTGGTATCTGGCACCAAGACATTAGCAGCAGATCCTTTAAGTCCTGTAAGTTGCGAGGTGGGGTCTCCATGGATCAGACTTATTTGTTTAGAACATCCCGCAGATGCTCTATCAGACTGAGATCTGGGGAATTTGAAGGCCAAGTTAACACCTTGAACTCTTTGTCTTGTTTCATTCCTGAACAATTTTTGTAGTGTGGCAAGGCAGTCATGGCCTAATGGTTAGAGAGTCGGATTTGTAACCCGAAGGTGAACCTGTCGCGGGTTCGAGTCTCAGCCTGGAATGGATTGTAGGTGGGGGGAGTGAATGACCAGCGCTCTCTTCCACCCTCAATACCACGACTGAGGTGAGACCCTTGAGCAAGGCACTGATCCCCCAACTGCTCCCCGGGCGCAGCAGCAAAAATGCTGCCCACTGCTCCGGGTGTGTGTTCAGTACTGTGTGTGTGTTCACTAATGTGTGTGCACTTGGATGGGTTAAATGCAGAGCACAAATTCCGAGTATGGGTCACCATACTTGGCTGTACATCACTTCACTCACTCATTCACTTATTATCCTGCTTAAAGAGGCCACTGCCATTAAAGAATACTGTTGCCATGAAGGGGTGTACTTGGTCTGCAACAATATTTAGGCAAGTGGTATGTGTCAAAGTAATATCCGACACACATGCACCTAGCCATCCACATGATGTAAAAGAAAACAGGATTCATCAGATCAGACCACCTTCTTTCACTGCTCCGTGGTCCAGTTCTGATGCTCACACACCCATTGTAGGCACTTTCGGGAGTGGACAGGGGTCAGCATGGGCACTACTAATTCATGGACCACTAGGACTAGGTCTGTATGGTTACCATGGCCCCATACTTGCAACTTTGTAACAATTCACATTACTCAGAATGAAATCTTCCAACAGTTAAGGTTAGGCACAACACCACTTTTCTTTTAAGATGCCTATACTTTAAGATTGAGTATCAGCCGATATTGTTTTCTTTTAAACCTACTAAGCTTTACGATGCTGTTTTTTATCATTGTTAGCAGAGTAGATGATCATACTGCAAATATACCAATCGTATATTGTATGTTAGAATAAGGTATGGTGGTATAGAATAAATAGATATATGGTGATGTAGATAAATAGATTTCCCAAAAGATTAATTAGATGCTGAACAGCTCTGTATTCTTTTGCACTTTATTGATTAGTGTTAAAGCCCTAGGGATAAGAATTGCTTTTGAGGAACACAGTCTCTCTCTCTCTCTCTCTCTCTCTCTCTCTCTCTCTCTCTCTCTCTCTCTCTCTCTTTCTCTCTCTCTCTCTCTCT
>CM074950.1:14392976-14411141 GCA_037577455.1 Pangasius macronema | reverse complement strand
ATTTTTTGTTAATCCATTTATTTCTGTAAAGCTGCTTTGTGACAATGTCCATTGTTAAAAGCGCTATACAAATAAAATAAACTGAAACTGAAACTATATGTACAGTATGTCAAACTACAAAATCATTGCACCTGGGTATGAGTAATAAATATAGGCAAGAGTCATGTAAAAAAAAAAATACTGGCAGCATGATATCATTAGCAACTATTGCATCATTTACATGACAGCTTTATTTTATCATGTGGTCAACAATGCCATAAATTAGGCTGTTTGCGTGTTTGGGCACGTGTGTGTGTGTGTGTGTGTGTGTGTGTGTGTGTGTGTGTGTGTGTGTGTGTGTGTGTTAATATGCTAGTCTATGACTTCATGATGTTGAGGTACACAAGGTGCAAACTACTCTTAAAAATTAGAAGTCATTATGCATCACCAGATTTAATTAAACTAATAGATTCCTTTGCATTTTTATTGCAGATTGTCATTGCAAAGGCCAGAATTCCAGTCAGGTAAAACAGACAGCAACTTAGAGCTTCTTTTTCATGTATATTAACCTCACTGACACTCTCCTCCTTAGCATATTAGAATCCCTGTAGAAATTCATGTTCAAGGCTGGGGCGGGCTGTCTTGTCAGAATGATCCATAATGCAATTTCCATCACCAGCAGATGATTGAGTTAAGAATTAGGACTCCAGATACACTTGTCTTTCTTACACTGTCTAACTCATTGGCAGAGCCCATCCTTTGCAGTTAGTCATGGAGCTCAATGAATTTGTCTTCAGAGTGAACATTAACCACTGGGATTTCCACATCTAATGCATGGCAGTTTAACATGTATAGTCCTTGGACCAAGATAATGATTTTGGGAGTACATTACCAGGTAGTGAGAAAACATTATTAAAATTCTAGATTGAGTGCAATTAGATATCACTAATAAATAATGATAGAGTATGTCACTATAACTGATGGAGAATAAAGGAGTGACTCCTACTTCCCCAGTCCTGTTTGTCCACTGTCATTTCTAATAACCTGGCCTGCCTTCCCAAACTCACTAAATCTCAACACAATTAAAATTCAACACGTTTTATTACCTGATCAGGAAGTTAGCAAGGTTGCCTTTATCATTAATAAATTATTATTTACAAATTTAAAGTGCAATTTTTTTTCACTATCATCTACTTTGCTGTAAAGACCTTAGATCTGCACACACATAATATGTGGTGCATAAGCAAAACAGCATTACACACCCATATGCACAGCCCTTCGTTCCATGCTTTTTTTTCCCCTCTGCACCTAAATGTATGCCAGAGTGGTGTAATTGTGTGGCAAATGCATGCCATTCCCACCCAGCCTTTCTACGGCCCGCTCTGCTGCACTCCGTGGTGGATAACAAATGGGCCTTTTCTTTGCGAATTGAGGCTAAACGATGGTTTCACTTAGAAAGCAAAGTGACTGTCTATCTTCATAACAGTGCTCTCCATCAAAGAGCAATGAATCCTATCCCATCTGACCACCTCTGATTAAACACAGGCAATAGATATCTCCTCGCAGCTTCCTCCGCCTTCCCTCCATTCAAGACCTCACAAAAGCAGCCCTTGCACCTGTGACTAGCTGCTTCTCCTTCAGAAATAAAACACTTTGCACATCTCGATTGGAAAGCCACTAACTGCTCAGCACCAGGGTATTTCAAAATGACAAACTTCCCATTTGAATCAAATTAGGGAATGTGTTTATTATTGGAGAGTTCTTATGGAAAAGCCCAGAGGTTACAAAGTGCAATGACTGCAGCCAGTTAGATCATTGTTTCACTGAATATTTTTTCTTGCCCCCTGCCAGACACAGAAACCTGCTCCCCAAAACAGTCATCCTGTCAAGCTACAAGAATTCAGGGGTTTTAGAGGTTGGGGTTTCACTGGAAGCTGTTTCATACTTTATGACTTACTGCTTTTCAGATTGTGAAATCTTCAGAGAGAAAAGAGAATGCATTAGATTAACATTTCTCCACATTAGCTCAATCTAGTTCACTGACTTTTATTACTTGTTTCCCTGTTATTAACATGTTATTAACATAAAACCAGTCTGGTTCTAAAATCTGGCGGCAGCCACTTAAGCCACATTGGAACTGTCACAAAAACAAAATTAAAGATGTCATCTATTGCATCTGAAATATAAAATTAATGTTTAACTCAGAAAAGTGACTAGAACAAAATTGAGTGTGGTCTAAAGAGAGTATGTCACATAAATACAATATAAGCAAGAATGAATTTCAAATAATCATGAATTTCTGATACATTAATATGGTGCAAATGTAATTACTTTCCATTCAAGTTATATTATATACTTGGTCAAAGCATATCATATGTGATTCACATACAGTTTATAAGCCGAGAGTGTAAAGTTTAGAAATAAAGTGCTCACTTCTTTTAATGTAATCTACAATATCAAACATTTTTTTCATTTCTTCTTTTCATGTATTCTTGTTTCCAGTCATATTCAATGACCTCACATGTAAAATGTTTAAAACTATTTAATTCAGACTCATATAACAGTGGTAACAAAAAAAATTGTAAAACCTTTGATGGTACTGATAGAAACTAGACCATTTGGCAGTGTAACAGTGCAAGACAGATAGTGGAATCTAGTTAGGCCTGTCTTGGTTTAGTGTCAGGTTACAGTCTCAGAGGGAGGGTAAAATCGTACACCACTAGTGCTACAGGCATCAAGCACTCGGGATCCGTTCCTAGAATGAAAGCTTAAGCGCTCTGGGAATATTAGCCAATAAGAAAACAAACATGGGTCAACTAAATTAACCCAGTTCCACACATACAGCTGTGGGAGAACTTAACCCCTGTGCTCATCCATTTAGACAGACACATGTATGAAACATAAAGTAATGCGCAAATACATACGCACATATGCATATGAACACATTCTAATTTTAAGCCTAAATAAAGTAAATAAAAGGTGAAAGGTGGTTTTCTTTTTATTAAAAAGGGATTGAAAAATTTCCTATGAATATGAGTAGTCCGCTACATTAAAGACCAGTGTATATCATAAAAGTGCTTAAAGTATTTGATTATTTTTGTTTTTAGGATTGATGTTAAAAAGCTTTTCATACATGAAAGTTTTAAAAATGAATCAGTCTTAGGCTAAAGACAGCTTATCTGAAGTGATAAGGTACGTCTTCATGTTCTTTTATATTGCAAGTTCACATTAGATTTTATCTTCTTCTAAGTGCTACACACAGCAGTACTGTTACAACATTAGCTAATGTCATTATCATGTCTGCAAGGTCAAAAGGCCTAATCTTGTGTAGTAGGATTTGCTAAAGCCAAAGCAATCTTATAGGCAAACTGTTGGCTTGGTGACAGGCTCTTGGATTATGGAATAAAGGTTAGCTATAACTAACCTGTCAGATAAGTAATCAGAAATCATTCTGTGTGCAAATGTTCACAGCACAGTTTTTTTGTAACACAGTTCTTCTTCTTCTTTCGGCTGCTCCCATTAGGGGTCGCCACAGCGGATCACTGGACCGCATATTTGATTTGGCACGGTTTTTACCCTGAATGCCATTCCTGGCACAACCCTCTTCAATTTTATCCAGGCTTGGGACTGTCGTGTGCAACCCCAGTGTCTGCAGTTGGTTCCCTGGCCAGGAAACGAGCCTGGGCCACAGCAGTGAGAGCACCATGGCCTAACTACTAGTCCTCCAGGGACCATTTTGTAACACATTTATTTAGTATTAAATAAACAGGTTGCGGAATCCAGACTACTTTTATTAACGGATTAAACACACCACATGAAATTTGTACTTCATGGTGACTGCAATGTCTGCCAGTGAGCCAAGCCTTTTAACTCAAACACCTAAAATGCAACTAAGTTAATTTCCTTCCACTCACTTTTGCATTGTGATAACATTACACTCTTTTTCCTCCCCTAAGCTACAGTAAGATCTATTAGTCCCTCTTCACCTATTTCAACCATTTATCCACACACGCGCACACACACACACACACACACACACACACACACACACACACACACACACACACACAGAGCCGCTTAGCTTACAGGTGTCTGCTCTCAATGACCCTCCACCTCTCATTATCAAATGTTACCTGAGCTAGCAGCCCAGTATTAAAGTGTCATTACTTCTCCCCACCCCGTAGCCTTTGCAGTCTTCTTTTCCTTTTTTGGCTTGGTATAAATGTCTACATTTCCCTTTTGTGTGGATTACATGCATTCCCACATCAGTGCTGATTGTTCCACATGGAACTGTGGGAGTAGAATAGAGCATTTGATTTCAGATAATGTAGAAGCAGACAAAATACCACTGGACCTGGCAGGGCCTTATTGTCTAGCTGGAGACCAGAATCTGAGACATGGCCCCACTGGGGACCTGTAGCAAAAGAACACCTTGCCACAGTAGATTTAAATAAACTGTTTATAATACAATTTGTCAGGTTTGACGATGGCTGTGACAGCAGGAATTCATTTCCTTAACCTTTCACAGCCTCCATATTATGACAAGTGAATCTATAATTTGTCACCTGAAGAATATCATTCACTTGAGTAAAGCTTCCATTTACAAGTAAGCTAGATTCTGTTGAGATAAAGTTGTTATGCTTAGTTCATGCTTAGCGTTTAATATGATGACATATATTTTTAATATTTGTTCAGTCTTAAATAATATTCATGCAATATTCTGCAAGGGCAAAATTGAAATTATGTTGAATTGAATTGATCCACACTGTTTGCTTTTGGTCTAATTTTGCTACTGCTGAGAAAAATTGCACATCGTAAAAGAATGCTTTGGTCGGGAATCAAGACTGGTTGTCTTATAATGCACAACGTAGCATATTCACCAATGCCCAATCTAGTGCCATCAAAGTTCTGCCACTGTCAGAGATCTTTAAAACCTCAGCATATGATTGCACAAAACTCATTAGACAGCTATAAATACAGTAATTGCAATAGCAAAATGTGAATGAAACATGCTAATGGACAGAAAAAAATATCCTAATTACCTCAAGCTCACTTTTTCAAATTTTTCTGTTTATCTGACCCTGTTTTCTGTACAACCTTTCATCATACTGATTAAAACCATAAGCAGAAAATAGTAGTTTACTGTAATTGCAGGTCTATTGCTATTCAATCTTTATGGAGACTCAGACAACACACAAGATTTCACTGGAATCATCTCGTACAGTGCGACAAGTAAAAAGACAATTGCAGTGTAAAACTGGTTTTAGTCACTTGTAAGATGAAAAATCTGTGCAGGCAAGTTTCTGTAGTTCACATATTTCACTGTAAGGTGGTGCCCTTCCCTCCTTCGCTGTACCTACAAGTCCAGAACATTTGCCTATAATATGTTTCTTGGTCCTAATTAATCTATTGATTGGCAGTGTCATCATGTGTTAGTATAGTGAGAGTCATGTGATGAGCTGAACACTTCACAGCCTCCTTTTCCCCATTTTTCATTCATCAGCTGCGCTGATTGAGCCCATGTCTTGGTTAGCTGCAGGTCATACAGATAAGGATCAGTAGATGATTGGGCACACACATTCTTAACATGGCTGACCTGTGACATTTCAGGAGAAGGAGTGGATAGCCTGTCATTATGTGTACAATGCACTGCTTTCTTCCCTCTTAGGATTGCCAATGACATTGAGAGTTTTTGCATTAACTCATTAATGCCAAGACGAATCGCTCCATGGACAAGAGTTAGGACTGGGAGTGCCCTGGGTGGAGAGGAATTCATCAGGCCCCTTTTGCCTTTTTTTAGATTTTAATTTCAGCCCTAGCAGCTGAGGAATGGCTATGACATGGGTAAAACTGAGCAATCTGTGTGAAAGAAAAGACTTATGTGAGTCCATGCTACAGTTTTTATCACTCTTTTTTTGTTTTGAAACACAATGTTTACATGTGTTATGGTCAAGTATTAAGTACCTTTTAAGGTTTTGCTATTAACTCTTATTTTTTCTAACTTTTTTTTTTAATTAGTAGTTGTTGACATGTCAACAGCAACAACCATGCATATACAAAAAATGCTTATGTACATAAAAAGCAGCTCAAACCACAAACATCTCTGTTGATATTCAATTCAATGCAATTTTATTCATTTAGCACTTTTAACAATGGATATTGTCACAAAGTAGCTATACAGAAATAAACATTCCAGATATAAATTTTACATTTAAATTTATAAATGCCAGGGGCAACAGTGGCAAGGAAAAACTACCTGAGACGATATGAGGAAGAACCCTTGAGAGAAAGCAGACTCAAAAGGGAAAACGTCCTCTTTTGGGTGACACCGGATTTGCGATTGTAAATAACTTCCCTTCTGTGTACTACATAGTCAAAAAGTGCAATTGTGTAGCCAGTAATTGTGCAGCCAGAGTTTATGAGCAACCGATGAATATGAGCATCAGACTTATTTCTGAATTCATTATAGTTTTAACATGAAGTCTATTTTGTTGAAGTTATTGACTGTTCGATGATGGAAACTTGAGTGCAGAAATGTTCATAGCAATCGCAGTCCTACGCCATCATAGGAAAAATGTTCATATGCTGTATGGTTTTTAAAATGACTGTGTACTGTATATTTCTTAAAGAAAAAGAGTTGTAAATGAGTTGTAACTTTACACATCTGAACTGTTCCTTTATAAGTTAGAAAAGTGGGGCGGCACAGTGGTGTAGCAGGTGCTGTTGCCACTTCAGAGCAGCATGGTCCCCAGTATGATCCAGAGTTTGCTCTACTGTCTCTGTGGAGTTCTCGTAGATGTTCTCCCCCAGTACATGTGGACTTCCTATGGGGTCTCTGGCTATGCTAAATTGCCCTGTGTGAATGAATATGTGCTACGTACTAAATTTCATTGTCTCAGAAGAGGTGTCTAGGTCCCTAGTGTCTTAATGTACAGTGTACAAGGTGTTGTACTTGTCTTCTGCATTGGATATAACCTACAGTTATCAAGTCGAATAGCACACCCTATGATGTGGCTAAGTAAAAGATGAACTAGACTATTTTCTTTGCACATCCCTCAAAAACTGCCTGTGTCTCTTGGTCTTGTTTGGTGTTATGTTGGCACAGTTACACTGTTGGGAGAAAAAAGACGAGAGAGGGAGAGGGAAAAACACTGTGAAAGATTGATAGCTTTGGTCTAGAGTTCAATTGTAAATTAGAATGCAAGTCCCTCTGGGATACGAGATCTCTTTTTGTGATTAAGAAAAAAAAAAAAAACCTGCATAATAAAGTGATGGCAAAAAAGTTTGCTCCCTGTAACACGCAGGCAATTAGCTTGATGAAATAGCTGCTTACTTTTTTGTGTCCTGGATATGTAAACTGATATAATAAAGTGTCCAATTGTTTAAGCTATTATTTTCACCTTGAGCTGCAGAGGAAGTGGATATGCAGTGTATGGAGGACACTGCCTTACTTAACATCAGTGGCTGTGTACACTAACTCCCCACTCCCATCCCCATCCCAAAAGCAGACAATGCAAATTAAACATGATACAAGTAACAAAGCCAGCTCTCTCCCATGATAAAAGTGGATATGCTGAAGTTAGCCAAAATATATGGCTCTGTACTCTGAAATAAACATATTACCTACCTCATTATTTGCAATGTATTGTTATTGATATTACTTGACTTTTAAACTGTTTTGATTTTTACTTATACATTTTTCCCACCAGGTGAATACACTGAAATGATAATGGTCTGAAGTGTTTAACAGATAAGGCTGTGGAATAGGTTGTGTCTTGTCAGTTTATGCTTTTTGCTTTGTCTGTGCTTCAGTATGTTCAGTGCATAATCTCAGATTATGTTGTAAAAGGCCATTTGTTGGTTCACCACACAGTGACAGATGGCCACAAGGAGAAAAAAAAAGGAAAAGGAAAAAAGAAAAACAGAAAAATGATCAGTGACTTGGCATTACGCATAGAAAACTGTTAGGGTTGAGCCTTTTAGCATGGGGGTCTCATCATAGGCACAAACATATTATGCATACACATAGAAACACACTTACTGAAAGACAGATAAGCAGCACAATTTATGATTGCTATTTTTTTATTCAAGTGTTTCAAGTCTGTAATAATCTTCTGAATAGCTGCAATTGCTGCTAGTCAACTCTTTCTTTGAAACCACACAGAACGTATGATTCTGCCATTTTTCCCGTTGTGCAATTTGTATTTTGATTGGACAATTGGCCTCATTTATCAAGCTGGATGTGAACAGATTTATTTGCAAATCACTTCTAGGAACATTTACTCATGAAATTGTGGAGGCAAATTAATGTAAACCTCAGCTGATCAGCTTTGAGCCATATAATTTTCATGGATTACTGCACTTTTATATACAGATAATGCTCTCAGTTTTAAATCGCTTATTTATTTACATTTGCATTTAGCAGGTGCTCTTATCCAGAGCAACTTACAGAAGTGCTTTGTAGACTCGATCAAAAACATGCTAATTAATGGCAAGAATACTATTGAACTACATCCCTATTTCAATTACATGCACAAATGTAATAAAGATTTTGTGAGATTTAATTAATCTCTTCATATTACTGTCATTATATAAAGAAATATTGAATATGAAAAAGAAAGAAAGAAAGCCAACACAAATCCAAATCCAAGATCAGCCATTTAATTAAAACAAATGAAATGCCCCTGTATAAAAGGAGGACGGGTTGGTTTGTGCATAGCTGTAAGTCAACACTGAGTAATGGCTCAGCTGATGGAAGATATCGCTAATGTCATGCTTATGAGGGAACTGAAACCGGTAGGGTTTTTTTTTTTTTTTCTTTTAGGAGAAGGCTTATAAAGCGGTTCGGTTTGCCATGGCATCTTCTTTAAATGTTCTGCACCAATGACAACAGTCACTAAGAGACTTAAAACAATATAAACTTAGCAGATTCTCTGTGTGATGTGCTTGGTGTCCACGATCACTGGGTACAGTAACTCTTTTTTCTCCTCCATTTTCTCATCAAGCAAGTTACTTTTCACTTCACTAATTCACACCTAATTCACCCTTTCTGTGATTTGTCTATTGATTTTTGGCCTTTCAAGGCACTGTTAAGCTTTTAATTAATATTTTTTTATTGGTGTAGGAGTCAAAATAACATCCACTTCTTCTTCTGCTTCTCCCTTTTCTTTAGCAGTTTATTTGGTTGGTTAATTTTCGATAAAGATAATGTACGTTTTCTGTGCATGAAACATTTGGTTCTTGAGTACAGTTATACCTGTCCTGTTTGTACAGATGGTACTGGAACCATTTAATACTACACAGAGCTGTTTCTCAAGAACCGTAAAGGTGATCAAGCTGGGTGCATCTCTGTGCTAATCTGTAAGTTGATTTTTCATTATCACTAATTACTAAAAAAAACATGGCCACCATTGGCCAATCAGTTTTCAGCTACTAGTAGCTGATGCAGTCTTGCTCAAATTGGCCACTGGGGATGAGCTGTTCATATGCATAGGTGTTGGAGTTAAGTTCAAATAGCTGTTTCTCAGGAACAAAAAGTCCAATTGAGCAGAAATATGTTTTTTTTTAATCATCACTAAAAAAAAAGGCCAATTTCAGCCAATCAGTTTTCAATAGACATTTTAAGCAACTAGCATTGAGATATCATCACAAAACTTGACAAGTTGACTCTTTATGGTTCTGTGTATCTTGGTAAGAACTAGCCACTGGCTGTGCTATTTGTGAGGAGTGCTTGGACCCCACAGATTGCCACTTGTGGCTATATTTATTATTATACAGTCTCAGCTACCTTCATATCAATTTTGGTGAATGCCACTCAAGCCCTCTAGCACCACAAACAGGGCAAATTTGGACATACCTTTTGAACAATAACTCCGCAACTCAATGTCATAGAAACACAATTCGACTTTCTTCTGATTTGTTGAGTCAAGCCGATACCAGGATGCTAACTTCAGCCATGTTGTATCTTTCCCCATTTTGAATTTTTTCAAAAACAGTTTTTTCTATTCTTTTCCTGCAAACATTGTACAATCATCACCGAATTTTAACCACAGCATTGTGAGACTATCCCAAAAAAGTTGTTCTTTTATTTTTAATATATGGGACAGTTTGTTCGTAACACTCAAATGAATTTGACAGCAAAGAAGCCAAACAGGAAGTGAAGGCATGTCTAAGCAAGGGTGTGACATATTCTGACCAGACTTTGTAGGTAACTGAAAGAGCTCACCTTAAGGGTCTCCAAGAAGTTTGTCTAAATTCACCTCTAGGTTTGCATTATAATTATCGAATCTGTAAAGTTGCTCGTAGCTTTTGAGCTACTCAACCTTAAATCAAGATTCATGTTCCACTTGGTGCCAGTGTTGCCAATGTTGCCAATGTGGATGTAATGAATTTGTGATTTCTCAACAGGAAATTAGACATTCAGAATTTTAACAGCTGTTGTTTTTTTTGTTTTTTTTCACCTCTTTGACCGCAAATTTTGTCAAATAACCATGAAATTTGGAAGAGACCATCTGGAGACCAACCCAAACAAAGGTTTATACTTAAATTTTTGATATGTTGAACAGTTTGTCTGTAGCGCTCAAATGAATGACAATGTAGTCGCTAAACAGGACATAAGGGCATATGTCAGCAATGGTGTGATGGACTTTATAGATGGGTAAATTACCTTGTCCTAAGGGACTCCAAGATGTTTTGTCTAAATACCATCTAGGGGGCACTATAATTCACAAATTAGTAAAATTTCTAATAACTTCTTAACCTAACCATAACTGCTTGACCTACAATCGTAATTCTTCTTTCACTTGATTTTTTGGAAGGTGCCTAGAGTGTGACATGTAATGAATTTGTGATCTGCCAAACAGGAAATCAGCCATGTTGAAATTTAATAAAAACTGTTTTTCTGCTTCTTTTCTTACAAATTTTGTCCAGTCATCACAAGGGGGAAAAGGAGGAGCTATCCCCTCAGTAAATTTCTATTTGACTTTAATCATTTTGCAAATTGACATAGGTATAAAATAAGGGCACAAGGGTACAAGCCTGGTCTTGCTAGTTTTGAAAGGGGGAGATCTGTTTCTTTTTTTTTCCAGGCAGCAATATGGCCACACCCATGTGAGTAGTTTGATCTTTGCTTATGTTTCATTCACAAAGGAAAGTCTAGACCCTTCTGGGCCAAATAGTGGTGTTAGCTAACACTCTGTGCTTCCCAGTGCACCGATCTTGTGAAAAGATTAAGTGTGAGAGAGAGAGGCTCAGGCATAAAATACATAGGATTATAATTTGTGTGTGCGTGTGTGTGTTGGGGGAGTCTGTACTCCACACTATTTGAACAAAGATTTGAATGAATGTATTAGAAAGGCTCACTGATGGAGGGATTAGTCAGTACATGAGCTGATATGCGTAGACCTTAGTACAAGGTAATACATGCCTCCTGATCAGTCAGTGTTTTGGGTCAGACTTCAGTGCCTAAACTGATCATTCCATCCTAATGGGCTTTAAGGTACTGGGACGGCTCAATTTGTGTCCTTAATGTGCCATGCAGATTAGGGTCATGCTAGATTTTAGGATGCTAAACAGTTCAAGCAAACGACTTTTTTAACCCAAAGCCTAAGCCCAGGCCATACTTACTGTGTTAATTCTAGTGTTGTCTTTGTGATAGTGGCAACTTTTGCCTGGTGTCTGAAATATTTCAGGCTTTAAAATAGTTTATTTAAAAATCTTACCAAGCCTTAAAATAAATTCAAATCTAAATTTGCAAAATCTAATGAATCAAAACAATTGCTAAATAATAAGACCATTCTTTTATGAAAAATTATAAACACTTAATATAGAAAGGTTAGCAATTGTAGAGCTTCTTATGATGTCATTTATATAAAATTCATGAAAATCGCTCTTGTTTGTCGAATCTTAAAAAAAGTTGGAACGGGTTGGAACTTAAGAATTTTTGGCTGTTCTCCAGCAAATGATTGCTTATGGGTTTTTAAAGACCAAGTCAACTCTTTGAGCCAGCTATTAGATTATACAATTAATTCCTGTGACACTCATTGAAACTTCATCTCTATTTTTTAATCATGATTCCTTAATCACAATCACAGAACTTCTGCAATCAAAGTGCATCCATTGAATTGTAATATTTGAGTTGTTACAGCACAAAACATTTAGAGCCAGGTCTACCAAGAATCTAAGGATGTGTGTTTGATACAGGCAGAAAGAGGGCCATCTTCAATGTTGTAATGGTGTATACAAAGACATACATATACTGTATGTATGCTGAATATCATGAGTAATGGACCAGAAACTTCAAATTCAACTTAATGAAAGTTAATCATAGTAGTAGCTAGGGCTGGGTGATATTACAAAAAATAAAAATAAAAACTAACAGCATCATCTATTGCAAACAGCCCAAACAATGTTTCTTTTAAAGGATATGTAAATAAATTATATATAAAAGAAACATTGTTTGCAGTATTTGCGATAGATAGTGATGTTACTATTTTGCACAACTTAATGAACCCTTCTTTCTTGGCATGGTAAATGGGCACTTTTGCTGTATGAAATGCCACCGTATCAATATTTTTTTTTTCCAGGGCCATTCTTGTGATATGGTACAGCACTAGAAAGCATTTCAGCTAACGCTGCATTCGACTTGAATGCATTCGACTTGCAACTTGTTATTCCCAGCCTTCAACCTGTTAAAACCAAAGAAACTCGTTGTTGAAACTGGTACTCAAAAATTTGGGGTAATTTTTTCAACTCTGAGTTTCTTCCCCGTTTACAGAGTGATGTCAAATTAACATGGCTGCTCACACCAGTAAACAGTAAAAAGTAGCTTTAAATGGGTTATGCTGTATATATAAGTA
This sequence comes from Pangasius macronema, assembly GCA_037577455.1. Taxonomy (NCBI): domain Eukaryota; kingdom Metazoa; phylum Chordata; class Actinopteri; order Siluriformes; family Pangasiidae; genus Pangasius; species Pangasius macronema. Next base: position 14,398,305 of record CM074950.1, on the reverse strand, counting down.
CTTGCTTTTGATCAATCAACATACAGACATGTTTACCCTTGTTAAATTTAAAACGTTGACCACAGTGATGTTTGAATGTTTGTGAACCCTTTCATAAATATTCATAAATATTACCTAAAATATCAGCAGATTTTCACACATGTCCTAAAAGTAGATCCAGTTAAACAAACGAAACAAAAATATTATACTTGGTCATTTATTTATTAAAGAAAATGATCCAGTATTATCTGTGAGTGGCGAAAGTATGTGAACCATTCCTCAGTACAGAACAGCTTCAGCTCTGAGATGTTGGTGGGTTTCCTCACATGAACTGCCTGCTTAAGGTCCTTCCACAACATTTCTATTGGATTAAGGTCAGGACTTTGACTTAGCCATTCCAAAACATTAAATTTATTGTTCTTAAACCATTCTTTGGTAGAACGACTTTTGTGTTAGGGTCATTGTCTTGCTGCATAACCCACTTTCTCTTGAGATTCAGTTCACGGACAAATGTCCTGACATTTTCCTTTCAACTTCTATATAATTATGTAAACATATACGTAAACAGCAATCTCAATTAGGACATCCATTTGAAAATCGCATTAAAACATTAATTCAAATTAACAAAGAAAGCTGTGCTACAGGGCTACCCTAGTTTAGATTCAGTGATGTATATTTTAGTGAAGTGAAGTGAAGTGAAGTGAAGTGAAGTGAAGTGANGAAGTGAAGTGACTTTGTGGCCAAGTATGGTGACCCATACTTGGAATTTGTGCTCTGCATTTAACCCATCCAAGTGCTCACACACATAGTAGTGAACACACACACACCCGTGAACACACACCCAGAGCAGTGGGCAGCCATTTTAGCTGCAGCACCCGGGGAGCAGTTGGGAGATCGGTGCCTTGCTCAAGGGTCTCACCTCAGTCATGGTACTGAAGGTGGCAGAGAGCACTGGTCATTCACTCCCCCACCTACAATCCCAGCTGGACCCGAGACTCGACCTTCAGGTTCACCTTCGGGTTACAAGTCCGACCTTCAGACCATTAGGCCACGACTGCCTCCTTACTTTAAGTAAGGGAAGCAGAGTTACGTCACATCTTTCAAAGACAAAATTAAGAAAGCATTTTTTTTTCACCTCTTCCTAATATGTACTATTCAATTCAATATGATTTTATTTGTATAATGCTTTTAACAAAGTCACAAAGCAGCTTTACAGATATATATAAATGTACTGTATAGTTTAAGAATTAAACAATATGCCATTATCAGTACTGCAGAACTGTGATACAGTAACAGTAGTCAGGGATGGTCAATACTGCAGAGCACTTTGAGGTGAGCCACAAATTTAATTTAATAGAACCACAATAAAATTCCATGGTTCTTGTGCTACAATGCATGATTAACCTACATATTGTAAATATATAGTGTTTTGCATCAGTCCTCTCAACTGTTCATACATCTTTGATTTCATGTGTGTTGCTTTTGGGTAAATCTATGCATGCTTGTAATATTAGGAACTGAAATGTGATAGTTACCTGAAGGCCTAAAGCAAGGATCAGTGAAAGAATGTCATACTTACCCACCTTGTACCTTGTCATGGAACATAAGAGAAACACTTTCCTAACCATGGCAATTAGTTTACCTATATTCACGCTGCAGCTGTGTTTCAAAGCAGCTCTGGCATGTTCATAAAAATTTACCCAACATGCTTACTCTCATACAAATGGAGCAGAATTAAACAAAAACTGCTTTTGTTTACAGCTCTATGTCTATGGAAGGTCAAAAGCACACACTTAATCCAGCTACCTCCTACAGCTCTTTAAATATATAAGAAGGTGTGTTCTTAAGATCTCTACTTTCACTAAGTAGTGAGTTTTTAATCATGAAGGAGGCCTGAAAGGGCAGGCACTTACACCAACCTTTTAAACTAAGGTTAAATTCAGCGTCTGATATCATAATCTGCACAGATTGATAATGAAAGGATTAAGTAGTTTTGTGTTAAAGCCACAATCGGTTGCTGTTGGATGGCTTGCCAGGCAAGTATTTGATATTTGAAGTAACCTGGCAAAAAGTAACAATGTCATTACTGGACTCCACATAAACATACAGTGAAGTGAAGTGAAGTGAAGTGACTTGTGGCCAAGTATGATGACCCATACTTGGAATTTGTGCTCTGCATTTAACCCATCCATGTGCACACACATGGTAGTGAACACACACACACACCCGTGAACACACACCCAGAGCAGTGGGCAGCCATTTTAGCTGCGGCGCCCGGGAAGCAGTTGGGGGATCGGTGCCTTGCTNCACCTCAGTCGTGGTATTGAGGGTGGCAGAGAGCGCTGGTCATTCACTCCCCCCACCTACAATCCCTGCCGGACCCAGAAACGTGACTTGAACCCACAACCTTCGGGTTCACCTTCGGGTTACAAGTCCGTCTCTCGAACCATTAGTCCACGACTGCCCCACAATTTGTGCACTGGCAAGTTTATGAATGTAGAGATTCATTATCGACCATTATGTATGATTTTCACTAGCTTCTATTTAGCTTCTGTTTTTTTTTTTTTACTTTTAAGAGTATTCCACCTCAGAAGAAGTTTTCTTGTACAAATTTTCATGTAAATGGCCTGTTTGTTGTGAAGTTTATTATGAGATAATCCCAGGAGTCACAATGGAACATGCTCAGTGTTGAAACACCCACCAGTATATAGTTTGTGAACACTCAGAGTGTATTCCTGCACCACAGGAACTATGCCTGGAATTGAACTAAGTGTGATTTTTATTATTTCAATTTTTATTAATTAAAATTCTCATTTTGACATGTCCTGCTACAAAGAAACAAACAAGTAAGCACTGTCAGATCTGGAAAACATGAGCAGGGAATTTATTCTTAGAAAAGTGCACCTATGTGTTCGTTTAGTCATTGAGGCTAGTTAATGAAATATTTCCTGTGTTTACTCTATGAATGTTTCCCAAACCAGTCATTGTACACCTCAAGATGGTCCACATTTTTGCTATGTCTGAGCTCCCAACATACCCAAGCCAACAAAAATAAAATGTACAAATACCTTGTACAGGTGTTTTGGGAGCTGTAATTCAGCAATAATGGGGTCTGGTTGTGGGTGTCTGAAGTCCAGCACGAACAACATTGCTGTGCAATGCCACTTACCTGCATTTTGTGGTTTAGGGCCATTCAAGCTGAAGTATGATATTGTTGTGAGTATTGATCGTGGGTGGGTTTCTCAAAACGTTCATAACACTAGGTACTTCGCTATCTCATTCATTAGAATATTTTTTAATTAATGAGTATTTCCTGAAACCCTTTTCTAATGAAGTAACGTAAACTATTTTGTAATTGAACAAGTAACTTGATCCATTTGTTATTCACTAATGACTTCATTACGTGGAGCTTATGTGCAGAGCACATAGGCCACTAACTTCTATGCAAAAATCCTTTCAGATAGATAGAGTTAGTATGATCTATTGGCTCAATGGTGCAGTGGGTAGTGTGGCCACTTTGCAAAACCAGTGTCTTAGGTTCAAGCCTATGGTCCTGTATCTGCCTGTGTGGGGTTAAACATTGCTTTTATTAATCATTTTAGCTGTACAAAAACAACTGAAGTAAACTGCATTTAAAACTATGTTTGTGTAAATCAATTATTTCGATATAAGAGATGAATTTATGTGGAAGTAAAATATTTCATTCATGTGGAACCAATGGACACAGTTGATCCAAGTAAATTCAATGAACATTTTTGGTGTATTATTTGTACTCCATTTATCCTGGTTTATACCATGAAAAAAAGGTCACTGAATTTACTTTATTGTGTAAATTGGGTCCACATGAATGAATTGCTTTGCATTAACACAGTTTGATTTTGTGCAGCCAACATACAGTAATTTGATCATCCAACTCTTCCAGACAAATGTAATGTCTGTTGTAAATTGTTGCTTGCACTCGTGTCTCTCTGATTTATCTATTAAATTTACCTCTGGACTGTGAATCAACTGTTTGACTGTTGACTTGTGTGTTTTTTCTCCAGATGTGGGCTGAGAACTACTTACAGCTACTTTAAACCACTGATAATGAAGGCTTTCAAGAAACACTCACAAAACAGGCCCATACTTAACGTACATCCTTCTTTAAGGATGTTTGTTATTCACTGAGAGTCATCATTATTAGGAAACCCACCTATGGTTGATTAATGCACCCAACCTTATTGTACTTCACCTTGCTCCTGTTACATAGCAAACCTGGAGTATCAGTGCCAAAGCAAATATCTTGACTGAAGTCCTGGAGAGCCAGCCACATGATCATCTCAGGGCGGTAATGGAGCTTCACCCAGGCCTGACTCTCTTCAGTGGAGACTCAGATAAACATTACACATTCTGTCTGGGTAACTGATCCCAAATCTTATTTGACAGTGGGTGTTTTACTGCTGACACTTCACAAGCTTCTTTAGAGTAGCTGAGGCTTCGTGGCCATTTTGCAAATACCACAACTCAAAACGCATTAAATCTCTTGTCAAGTTTGTGAGACTGCCTCACTCTGCTGTGCCCCCACTTGTGTTGTGTGTTTATCCTCACTTGTTTGTGTATTGCTCTATGTTGTGCTTTGTCTCCTTCTTCAGTGTGCCCTCGATGATGGAAGAAAAGCAAAACCTATTGATTACGCTTTTGAATTATGAACATTTGTGCAGAATTATACAAGTATACAGACTTCTTGACAAACTGCACCTGTAAAATACAGTAGAATACCAAAATCTACAAATATCCTGGTGTGATCAATTATGAAAGTAGACCTATCCAGATTAGAGGATGACAGGGATGGATGATTAGGAAATAATAATAATAATAATAATAATAATAATAATAATAATAATAATAATAATAATTCACTCTAAACACGTTTGTTACCACTGCCAATAAGAAATATGCATGACCTCTGCATGATGGGAAACTCTAGTGACACTACTATTTATTTTTTTTTTATAAAGAATGTGTGTGTGTGTGTGTGTGTGTGTGTGTGTGTGTGTGTGCGTGTGTGCGTGTGTGCGTGTGTATATGTCTTTGCAAATGCATAATACTTGTAAGCCTTAGGAAGTGTCCTGTGGCAGGGACAAACCCAGCTTTTTCCCAAAGCTTCCAATAGTCCTCAGTAGCTGCTTACAGTTAAGGTCACTCTAAACACTTAATCAATCTGTCTGTCTTTCTCTCCTGCCAAGACTCTTTGATTTATTTTAAAAATGTTTAAAACATTTTAATCCAATGAGATATATATATATATATATATATATATATATATATATATATATATATATATATATATATATATATAAATATATATATA
>CM074950.1:14356607-14392876 GCA_037577455.1 Pangasius macronema | reverse complement strand
CACGCCAACACTCTATTATTTATATTAAAAATTTTTTAAACATATTAATACAAAGATATATATATATATATATATATATATATATATATATATATATATATATATATATATATATATAAATATATAAATAAATATATAAATATATAAATATATATAAATGCCTAATACTTTCATGCTGTTAAATCACCATACAAATTATGAATATTATTACAGTGATATTCAACAATAACCATTTTTCTTTCTTTTTTTATATTACATACAATTGTTTTTTATTATGATTTTTTAACTATAATTAAAGACGTATGAGGAGAGGTGCAGTATCTTGTGTTAACATCCTCAACATATTATTAGATGGAGATTTGTGGTATGTGTGGTGTTTTGTATATTCAGAAACTCACATGTATTTAATTGCTGTTAATGTGACAATCATTATGCAGCCCTGTTTAAAATCAGTTCCACAATATGGAACAATGGCATGCTTTTGTTTAATCAACCAATATTTTATTTATTTTTTTTTTTTGGATGCCAATGCTTCCTTGTATGTTACAGTATAGTGAAGTAGTAAACATCAGTGACAACATTAAGTCAGCTAATCTGTCCCACTTTGTCCCTGGCATGTTATATATTAGTGTTTGGTAAGGGTAATGAACACTGCACATTGCTGTGTCCACGATTTAATGCTGTGTAGTTGATGTTAAACCGTAAGCACTTAAAAAAACATTTGCAACAAAATATGCAACAACAACTTGGGATGGAGCATGACTACACAAGATAAATAACTATTATATTTATTTCTCATAAGCATGATATATTTTCACATTTAGACAGTCTATTTTGACATTCAGTCATAATGCAGTACTGGAAACTACAATTAATTATATCAATTAGTCTAAACAGTGTTAGGTAATATAATATATTATATTTCCATTTAGAGGTGAGCAAGACAATGCAGTAGTGCATTAGAATCAAACCTACCTGATTCAAAAACCGCTTCCCCTGTTTGTAAATTACCGACTCCCTATAATTCCCACAAACTGTCATTCTCATCATATGGTTGGTTTATATGTTTGATATCTTCCCTGAATTTTTGTCAGCATCTGCAGCAGTCTTTCCACCTCCGTGCTGATCCCTGACATATGTACACCTAACACAGAACATAACTGTTTGCATTGATGGACTCTATCCCTATGTTTAGACACAGTACAAGACATAAGGCATCCAAAACTATATTGTGTGTGGGGCTTAACTGTTCCTGATACTCCAAACTTCATAAACAAATAGTATTTTTTTCACTTGATGTCTAAAAAAAATGCAAACAAATACAAAAATCAACTTAGCAGGAATAATCAAAATAATGCTGTCAACGTACATTTGATTTGATTGAGAGACTTTAATGCAGGAACAGAGGCTTAATACATGAATGGCCATACAGTAATCAACACATCAATTGTCAGTACATAAATGATATGTTTATGATGTGACATTTTTGTTGGGTACTATAAAAAAAGATGAATCTGAGCTTTACAATATGAGGCAGAGAGTACTATAATCAGTGTTGTCTCATGTCACTTGCAACTTCCGTTACACACGGTGAGGTTAAACAAACATACAAAACATAAATAGCTTATTTCAGTCTGTTATTAACAGGTCGATGAGGAAAAAAAAAAAGTTTAACTGTTTTTAGTTGCATGTGCATTCTCTTTGTAGCTTCTAAGTGATACATATTATTTATACAGTACCCCTTTGCTTTGAGCAAAAAGCAGGCTACGCAGTAGTTGCATAAGCACAGGTGGTAATTCACCACCAAATAGCTTGCCATAGTTATTCATATTCTCATCGCCTCCGCTGCTAAGCATACCCTAGACTTGTTCATAACAGACTCCATTCCCATTCAGTATGAGCAAATACTGCTTTCACACACGCTGCACAACAAATTGAAATAGTGGTTCAATTATTAGCAATTTGCTCTCAGTCATAAACAAGGCTAATGCAAAACACTCTTGCGCATCAGAGCAGGCATGTTTAAGATGTCATACACATAACAGCTTACAGCAAAGTGTTTATAATAATGATTTTAATCTAAAGAATTACTTACAATATGCTGATCAATTGAACAAACACAGATAACTGGAGCTGTGTTTCAACAAATGTTTTATCAATTATTTCACAAGAGATTAAGCGTATGTAAACTATATACACACTTCAGTTAGAGCTGCAACCACTGCTAACTGTGAGTTGCAACAATATAATACACATAATTAGTATTAGTATTACACATAATTTGTACAACTACACATACAGCAAAAAAAAAAAAAAAAAAAACAATTCAGAATGTTAACTGAATACAATGACATACATTGATACAGATCATTAGATGCTATACATGGCAGTGTGGATGAAAATGTTAAGTCAACTGTTCATTTCTTGGGAAATTATGTAGGCCTAAATGTCATTTAAAAACGACATTTTCAATAAAAAGAAAATTTGTGCTACAGAATTATATGTATTATTCTTTGGTTTTCATCCATTTGTTTTCTTGGATTCTTTTTTCAAGAAGTGGAAAATGACAAATCGCATCTGACTTAATGAATTAGCATAATGATCATTAGCCTGTTACTACTACTAAGACTGAATCCAGCTACATATTTGTATTTATTGCACAATTAAAACATCATACTGTCAAATGTGCACAGTTTATAGTAAATCCTGCTGTTCTTAAATGTACCAAATAGTAATGATAATGATAATAATAATAATCAGAAGAAGAAAAAGGAGAAGAAGGAGGAGAAGAAGAAGAAGAGGAAGAATTCAACCAAATGATTCATATAATATTTGATATAAGATAGATGAAATGTCACATTACTGGAATTTTCATTTCAAATACCTGCCACTCTATCTTCTCTAGTAGCCACCCATGCAATGTTACCAAATACTTCAATACATTCAGAATAAACTTAACTTTTCAAGCTCTCATAATGTCCCATGCCTATGAAGACAGTTGCATGGTGTCTTACATACTGTAAGGATACTAGTATAGTGTATGACTCTACTAGAATGCACACCCAGAGGCAGGAGTTACCCTGCTGAACAGCTCTTTTACTGTGAGGAACATGTGATAAATTACAAACATGTTACAATTACAAACAAACAATTACAAACAAATATGATTACAGAGAATTGGCTTTGTGCATCATGGGTTAAAATAGAATATAGTGATGCCATTTCTGCCATGAGAAAGTCCTTTGAATTCTCCAGGCAAGTGCCTTTTTTTTTTTTTTTGTGTGTGTGTGTGTGTGTGTGTGTGTGTGTGTGTGTGTGTGTGTGATGTTAAACAAATTACAACACATTAGGTACTGGATCAGACTTTTCTACATAGTAATACTAAACAATAATAATCCCATTTACTTTATCTTTAAGTGGAATCTGAGATTTTTCAATAATTACACACAATTAAATCCTGTAGATCTATGAAGAGGTTTATGGTTTATTATTCCAGAAATTTCACATTTAAAAAAATAATAATAATTTTGAACTGAACCATTTATCTAGGGCTGAGTGTAAGATTATCAACTTTTTTTTTTACTTATTACATACAGATAGTTTTAAACTAGGCGCTTTAGGTACGAGTATAATATACAGAATTATTTATAGTGCAGTGCTGGTTCCTATCTACATTGGATAGTTTTGAAATCAAATAACAAACCTGTACAAAAGAAATTAAATGAAGTCAACACTAAAGCCAGGTACTAAGACTTTATTTTAGTGATTTGTGAGATATTATAAAATATTTATGACTGTATTTCAGATAGTATGAGCCTTGGCTAAAATTGGCCAATTATTTTGCCTTATTCCTTGTATCACATTTGAAATGTAAAGGCTGCTTACTGAGTACGGATGAATGTGCTACTAAACAGACTAATTAAATAACTACACAGAATTAAAATGGGATGTTCCCTGCAACATTTTGCTTGGATATAGTGACAGGTCTTTAGGCCATTTAGATTGTGATACTGATCCTTATAACACCTCACACAGTTGCACAGGTTATCACAGAGATGCAAAGACCTGTGTTTACACTAGAGAAACGCTCTTCAGTTTTGGAGGAAAGCATTTTTTGCTTATTTAAACAGATTGAATAATTATGTAATAGATGATTAAGTTAAAATAAGCTACATTAAGTGTCATAACGATTATCGTTGTCGTTTAGGTTAGCCCTGATAATACGTGGTGTGGTTAGAGCCATTAATAGTCAGATCTGCGGATGCTGGTCATGTTTTGGTGGCTAGAGACACGGATCAGGGAGTACAGACACCATTGCAGCGGATAGGCAGTAATTCTTCTTTTTTGTGACTTCATGTCATCTAACCTAATCAGCCTCTTCATGTAGATTAGCCTGGTTAACCTTCGCTCCGTGCAGAGTTAATTAGGTCGGGCTTTCGCTGACCTGCAGGTCACAATCCCTCTATCTCCCAGTCAAAGGTAGTCGGTGGAGCAAAAAGATAAGACGAAGGGAAGCGTTACACGTTGCCTTAGTGTGAGAGTGCAGGCTGGTAGAAATTAAGTCTTCTACACCCGCGCACAAGCCGCCCTGCTCCTCAGAGCCCGGAAACCCCTTCAGTGTATTAACACTAGCCGAAAATAAGTAGTGAAGCTTTCAGGAAAACTGATATAGCAGGCTGAAGCATAGACTAGCGTCACTGCAATGATCCGATTGTTCAATCCGTGCCTAAATACTGGAGGGTGTTAATTCGATTTAGTTTGCTGGCAATAAAAATAGGTAGTCTGTTTGTAAATAACTTGAAGTACACGTGTTTTTCTATTGCTCACTTTCCTCGAGAGAGCGATTAAAAGTCTTCTTCAATACCTATCGATCCGCTTTTACTCTCTTCACTCCGACCAGGGCGAGTTTTCTACGTCTCTCTCTCTCTCTCTCTCTCTCTCTCTCTCAAACACACAGACACACACACGCACACACACTCCGCTCCACTCATAAAGGGATTCACTGACTTCCCGGTGCTCTACGACAAATCGTTACACACCCCCGCTATTTGTGTGCGTGAGATCAGTAAATATTTAGTGTGACACAGTCTTTGGGTCCCGTCCTAATCGATACCGGTTTACAGGAGGACTGCTCCCTGCGGGTGAAGCGAGGTTTTCTCAGTGAACTGCACTCTCGTTCGAATGAGACTGAATGGGATGCGGCTTCCTTATCTACCAGAGTGCGCTGAAAATCACATTTGGAAGGCCTTCACAAAAAGTCGACATGGTTAAGATATTTGAACTTTTTGGGATGAACACTTCTGCTCTCAGCCTTGTATGCTGTGTAATGCGCAGAAGGCGTTTTAATTGGTGTGTTAAAGTTTAGTGTGGTCTCGGTGAACTTGGCCATGGCTAGAATGCGAATGTCCCCATAAACAGACAGGTGTCTCTCCTGGCTGCGTCTCCCCCTCCCTCTCTCTCTCTCTCAGTCCCTCAGCCTACACAAAGCAAGTGGCGTTCTACCTTCTGTACAAAAGAAAAACACGCAAAGGACCATCTTGTCACTTTTTTTCCCAAAACACTTTCGACATCTCTGCTTATAAAGACAAGCCCATTAGTAGCAGTGTACTAAATAACAAACTTACAAACTTACAGCTTCGTCGAAAAGTTGGGCTGATTTGGTTTGACGGTCTGCCAATTTTTTTCCTCTTCTTCTTCTTTTCTTCTTCTTCTTTTACTCCCTAAAGCTTTTTAATCATTTCAATAAACCGAGGAACCTGTTTTTCTCGAGCATTACTCCGTCTGTGGGGAAGCAAACACTGTCTGCCCCACCAAATACACCGTTAAAACACAAAGAAAGACAGAAGACTAAGTTCATTTGCTCTAGGAGAGGATGCACTACGGGGAGGACGAATCGACATCATATGCTTTTGGTATGTTTCAGAGGCTCTTCATGTTTATAACGCTCTGTCGTTGTGCAGCTAGCCTATCGGATCCTGGAGATTACAGGGAAAAGTAAAGCGACATTCCGTGCCATTTTTGCTTTGTGTATTATGTCGCGAAATGTTCAATGTTAAATGAGCAGTGTGGTAAAAAAAAAAAAAAAAAATATATATATATATATATATATATATATATATATATATATATTATATATATATATATCTTTTTTCTCCACTTGCGATGCATTTTCATTAAAATGGCTGTGTGGTGCGTCTGGAGCAGAAACTAGTTTTTAGTCATTGTAGCATTCTCTGGGAGAAGAAACTAAAACAACGAGAGCATGCATACGCTGTTCATCATACATAATAACCAAACTCACCAAAATGGCTTTCAATTCCAAAACCGTACTTTTTTTTTCCTGCGTTTTTCCTTCGTGTCCGGTTTGCGTAAGGACTTCTGGCTCGCGCAGTGCAGAGCTCACTTAAAAAAAAATCTGACTGCAAAATAAGCAAAGAACATTCCGCGTCTTCTGCAACATGCACGAATAGAGAAGGCGGATGCACACCCGTAGCTTTGCCACGTCCGCTTCAATTAGAAACCAGTCTCAAAAGCATTAATCAGATTAAAAACGAGCGCGCGTCGCTTTTGGCATTAGCGAGAGACGAGCAGCCGGAGACGCCGTTTTCTATTTAAGATGGCTCTTGCACGGTAAAGCGAGTATTTTGAGGCAGAAATGATCCATACGCTAGGGGGCACCCAGATACTGTCATACACCCAGTTTTCAGCGTTTCCTCCTCATTGGCGGCATATGCTCTGATTTAGAGCTGTAGATTTTGCACTGGACCCATGGCTGACAGCCCCTGGAGATGCACAAAGTAACCTTCAAACACGAGGGGCTTTTTAGAAGTTGATATGACACACACACACACACACACACACACACACACACACACACACACACACACACACACACACACACACACAAAAACANACACACACACACACACACACACACACACACACACACACACACACACACACACACACACACACACACACACAAAACCTGAGTAGCCACTCATCTACACCGTTCACACAAGACATGACCTCCCAGTTTAATCAGCAAGTTGAGGTATCAGGATTCCACTTAAAATATACAAACCATTAATTATACAAACCATTAACTATACACACCAGGTTCATCAACGCACTGTAGTACTTCAGCTTAAAATTGTGTTATCATTATTACTTTTATCATGTGAGATGGATTAGAGTGGAAACAAGATATTGCTATGATTCCAAGGCCCAAAGGCGAACATTTATTTTATACAAAGCCTGTATAATTTATAGTTGTTGATGATGGGGGGTGGGGTGGGGGGGGGGGGGTGTCCAGGTGTAACATTTCTTACTTAAACCATCCATAAAAGATATCTGAAGCTGAATAACCATTAGTCCAATAAGCTGAACGACACCAAGATATTGGTTGCTTCTGCACAAAATCAATAATAATAATAATAATAATAATAATAATAATAATAATAGCAAAATTATTATTATTATTATTATTATTATTATTATTATTATTATTATATTTCACCTTCTAATAAATGCTGTTAATATATAAGTTGCAAATGAAGGGTATGCGTGTAACAAAGCGGCCAGGTCAATCATACACTTTAAAAACTTATCCACATTGCTGCTAAAGGGCGAGTTATTATAGGCTACGCGTGCATTCGAGGAATACGCGCATCATCCAAAGGAGTACTGGATACATAAATATTGTGCATATCTTATGGACTTGCGCTAAGATTAAACATTTCGTGCGGATGAGCAGTTAGTATGGTACAGCGCAGGTCGCGTACTGTAAAGTGACTGTCATGTAATATAGTCTATCTCTGACATCTTTTTTCGCGTGACAAGTACTGATCAAGGAAGCTTTGTTTAAGCAAGAAGTAAACTGCACACCTATGCCAGCAGTATACTTATGGACGTAATATGTCTTACATATTTTATAGATGTATTATTAGTGAATATCATAATGGCGGATGCGTAATAATCCTGGTTTACCTGATATAGGAGGAATGAGGAGATATGCCTAGTGGAACTGAATTCAATTTTTTTGCACTTTGCGCTGTAGTTTAGCAATGGCATATAATCCAAAAGGACGTGTGTTATACAGCGTGGCTCATATTTTATTAAAAGCGCTATTGCCAGTATCTTATTATTATTTTTTTTCGTGCAGTGTTATGTTTAGATGGTTAGTCAATTGGCCTCATGTTTCTGCCAACCATTTACATATTAAATTAAAAAGTGAAAATCTCAGAAACCCCCCGAGAGAATAAGTGTGGAACATTATCGCTATCACAATCTTTGGATTTATTCCACATTAATGATAAAGAAATACGTGCTTTATTGTGGTGCAGTGGATCGGACTCTCTTTAGGACCGTGTCGTTCCTCGACCCTTTTTCCTTGCTTTGGCAAAGCACCAAGTAGCACAAGTGCCGACTAGCCAATCGGGTTCAGGGGGGGCGGTCCATGAGCTCTGACCAGTCAAACACAGTCACTTTCCATATATGGCAAACCATCTCCATGGTAACGTGTGCTAAGTTGCAGCAGTCGTGTCAAAGTTCACTATATAGAGAGCTCGGTGAGCTGATCAGAGAGAAAGCATTCTGCCAGCCCAGCGCCTCCAAATCGCAATCACTTCCTAACCTCCCCCTTTTCATCATATTTGATCACTTTGATTCTCCGTTCTCTTCTCTTATTATTTCTGCTGCACGCAAAGGAAGCTCAGTAGGTTGTGCTCTCTTTTTTTTGTTTCCTTATCGCTGCCGCTCGCCTGGAGAGTTGACTTCATATTTGACTCGAGCACGCAGGCTTGGTTTTGCGCGCGGCGGCGGCTAGCGCTACCTCATCTGGAAGAAGAAAAAAAAAGGAAGAAGCGGCGATATTTGGGTCCAGTTGCTGGTTTTTCTACAACACTTCAAGACTGGAACTTGGTGTGTCGCTCGCCAGTTTCTGTAATCTACACGAGCTCTTGTATTTTCCGCGAGTCTGAACGTCGCTGAGTTATACTGGCCCCGTGTCTGTAGCAGACTCTTGCTCTTCTTTAGTCGTCGTATTTATTTTCCACTTTTATTTTATTTTTTTTTTCTTCCACGGCTTTCCTGGATGGATGTCTGCAGGCGCCCCTGGACGTGGCCTCTAAGAGCAGGACTGCGATTCGGCTCGTCTTCGTGTCAGTTCTAACCGCTGCCAAGTCCCGAAAGCGGGCTACGCTTCACCGTCGGCGCGCGACTTTCAGTGGGATAAAAGCACAGGGTGCAGTATTTCTTCGCCTGATCAACAAACCTCGACGTGCTGCGTTGCTTTAGAACCAGGGCCACCAGGACACGCCAGCAACAGAACAAGACAAAAAGAAACAAAACAAAGCAAATAAAACAAAAAAACAAAAACAAAACAAAACAAAACAAAACGGACGACACAAAGTTGCTGACTGATTAGATATGGCAATGGTAGTGTGGAGAGGCTCCCAGGACGATGTGGCCGAGACGCAGGGCGCCCTCTCATCGCAAGCCCAAGGCGGACTAACCCTTGCGACCCCTCAGCCGGGCCAGCTGAACCTCACGGCCTCGCAGGTCGCGCCTCCGACCCCGCAGACTCCTGTTCAAGGAGCGCCGAATAGCAACGCGCAGTCCACGCCAACGAACCAGACGTCGCAGAGTCAGTCGGACAAGCAGCAGCAGCAGCACATCGAGTGCGTGGTGTGCGGCGACAAGTCGAGCGGCAAGCACTACGGCCAGTTCACATGCGAGGGCTGCAAGAGCTTCTTCAAGCGCAGCGTGCGGCGCAACCTCACTTACACGTGCCGCGCCAACCGGAATTGTCCCATCGACCAGCACCACCGCAATCAGTGTCAGTACTGCCGCCTCAAAAAATGTCTCAAAGTTGGCATGAGACGGGAAGGTATTAAGATTTTCTTTCTCGATTCTCTTGTCGTGTTTCTGTGTGCCGTGGGCCAGTGTGTGCTACGTTTTTCTCCTATGAATTGCCTCCGACTTCCACAGGCAACCCGACCAGCGCATGCAAAGGAAACCGCCTTCGTTAATGCTCCGCACGGCGCTAGTAATACTCACATAAATCATATTCCACGCGTTAATTGTGCTTTACACAGACTATAGCCCATGCAGTCCTACCTGGGGTTTTCGCTTTTATTTAACAATAAAAAATGTCATGCATCTGGATTTGAATAAAATCTCTGCAGTATATACTGCACGCTTATGAAAATCCGACAGACAGCATTACAATCAAACACACACACACACACACACACACACACACACACACACACACACACACACACACATTACGCTATGGTGTCAAGATCGACCGCAGGCCGCCTGCACGAGCCAGAAAATAATTGTGAAGTTTTAGGATCGGGTCTGGTGTGCTCGTGCTTGGTTCAGTGTTCCCCTAGCACTCCAGTTCAGCTTTAGTTGTTGTTGCCTGAACTGAGACTTGCGCTAGCTAAGTAGGTTATGGATTAGCATCCGTGCCTTTCTTTGTTTATTTTTTTCCCCAGAGTCTCCTGTTGTTATATTTTGAAATCTCAAACACGGATTCGCTGATAACATTACAGCAGTTCTGCCATTTTTACCTAATTTGATGACGTGGTTTATGAATGATAGTGTCGCTTTTATTGTTGGAGACTTTGGGTTTAACTTTGTCAATTATATAGGGATTATACTATCCCCGTAATGTTAAGCAACGCAATAACGTTTTAAAATGTGAATTGTGTCACTGAGCAATGCCGTTCTTATTCATGCAAACATGAACTTTTAGGCATTAGGACGGTTTGAGCTGTTTAACTGCACGCACATCCAAACGACAGGACCAGAAACGCGAGGTCATACCATGTCAGGCACTGATGTGTAGAATTTCAAACATCAATATCTGTAGTTTCTCTTTTTGCAGCGGTCCAGAGGGGCAGGATGCCACCCACGCAGCCGCACCACGGCCAGTTCGCCCTGACGAACGGGGACCCGCTGCACTGCCATTCCTACTTATCGGGATATATCTCTCTGCTGCTGCGAGCAGAGCCCTACCCCACGTCGCGCTATGGCAGTCAGTGTATGCAGCCCAACAACATCATGGGCATCGAGAACATTTGCGAACTGGCGGCGCGCATGCTGTTCAGCGCCGTGGAGTGGGCCAGGAATATTCCCTTCTTCCCCGACCTGCAGATCACAGACCAGGTGGCTCTGCTCAGGCTCACCTGGAGCGAGTTGTTCGTCCTCAACGCGGCCCAGTGCTCCATGCCACTGCATGTAGCTCCTCTGCTAGCCGCCGCAGGCCTCCATGCCTCCCCCATGTCTGCGGACAGAGTGGTCGCCTTTATGGACCACATTAGGATCTTCCAGGAGCAAGTTGAAAAGCTCAAAGCATTACATGTCGACTCGGCCGAATATAGCTGCTTAAAAGCCATCGTGTTATTCACCACGGGTAAGTTCAAAGTTTAACAGAATCAAAATATTTAGTTAGTAGATATTATTATTATTATTATTATTATTATTAGTAGTAGTAGTAGTAGTAGTAGTAGTAGTAGTAGTATGCATTTATAAATCACAATTAAGAGAGTGCTCCTTTAGCTGTGTTAATTTGGGAATATAAGTGAAAAGGTGGTAAATTTATTTTAGCATTTCAGGTGGCCACCAAACCACTTCTGTAAGACGAGTCACCGGTAGCTCAGACGTTAAGGTTTTAATTATATATTTAACCCATTTATGTGCTTGTAAATTTCATAAAACAGCCAATAAATCAGACAAAGCAGCAGTCGTACTAACTGATCAGGAAATAAAATTAGAATTATGTTTAGACACTGTAAGTTAGGCCTTGGTCTACAGAGCATACAATGGATGTAAAATTAAAAAAATATATATATATAAGAAAAGAAGAAGAAGTGCGTTTTCCAGACATAAACACATATTGTATCACTAACAGCACGTGCTTTCTGAGTTACATACGACCATATCAGCAAGCATTTCAAATACTGAGGTTAGATTAAAATGCGGTATAAAGTGAGAACATGCCCTAATGTTGTGGTGGTTCTCTTCTAAATAGTTACCATTTACCTGATTTGGGCTTTGGGTACAATCGATTATTTGTAGTTATTTGGAATGACAGTTATTAATGATGTCACGCTTGGTGGGGGAGGGAAGATGAGCAGCCTGTTAGGAAGAGGAAGAAAGGCCTAATGCTATATTTACACACATTTAAGCACAGCTTTCCTGTGTGAGTTTGATCGCTCGAATTGATATATTGCTCCAAGTTGTGATAAATGCACGATTATGATTAGTTCAAATGTGCTGCGTCGCGTCGGGCGGGAAAGAGACACATTTCATTCCAAGCCGTAAAAGGGCTCCCAATTCTTCCTTATTTTTGTTAGGGGGGGATCTAGAGATCCGAGACACATGCTGGACTCGTTCCAGAGCTGGGTCATGACCCTCACTTCCTTTCTTTATTTGTGCATTATAAACGTTACACGAGTGGTTGCACAGTTCTGAAAAACTTAGCGAATATGTGCTTAAGTATTTTATGAAGAATTGTGTGTAGTAATGCTGTGCAAGCTGTGGGCTAGCGGTCAGACAAGCCACTGTAGGCGACTAAGTATTCTACTCAAATTTCTTTATTAATTTTTCACCTTTTTTTTTTAATTCAACATTTAACATTGCAGTGAACTTTTAGTCCTAGTGTGCAACTCCTGGAGGTTCCAGGCCTGCATCATGAATTTATGAAGTCATTTCCAAATAGCATTCTGTTTGTTAAAATAATAATAATAATAATAATAATAATAATAATAATAATAATAATAATAATAATGATGATGATGATGATGATGATGATAATAAATATGACAGTAAACACTCATACACTGGGGCTTGGCTACCTTTTGGCTTTAGTTTGAAATTAGTTTCAGTTCACAGTGATGCCAAAGTCACTTTAGGAAGCATTGTACGTGTAGGTCAGTGGAAGTGAAATATTAACCTTTGCTTACACGTAGACAATAGTTATTTCACATACTGCGGTTTTGATAATGCATTTTACAGTTAAACATTTCTGAAGTCATTAGTTTGTTATACCGCTTCCCGGAAACCGATACCGGGGGATATGTAGTAGTGTTTGTTTGCTTGTTCGTTTATCTGTTTATTAAATCCAGCAGCCTCTTCTCCATCCTCCACACTGTAATACATCGCATTTGTATGGATGCAAGCCTAATACGAGGTTCTAAGCGGTGTTGCCCGGTAGGCAATATGCTAACTATGGGCGCGAGACTAAATTTGACAGATGACGTCGTTTGATAGCTTGAACGCGCGTGTATGTTTATGGCTCTCCCCTGCAGTGATACCCTTTATGCACGCGCAGGATATCAAAGCAATATCAAAGCTGAATGATGATGACGCTGGCATACTGACAATATGGAGCTCAACATTTTAGTACAGTAATGCAGTACGATGATTGATGCCTGTGCGATGGAGCCGGCGTAGACTGCAGTTCATATAATGACAGTTTCTTTGTCTTTTTTTTTTTTTTTTTTTTTTTTTTTTTACTTGTAGATGCTTGCGGTCTGTCAGACGTGGCCCACATCGAAAGTTTGCAGGAGAAGTCGCAGTGTGCACTGGAGGAGTACGTGCGGAGCCAATACCCTAACCAGCCTACGCGATTTGGGAAGTTATTACTACGCCTGCCTTCTCTGCGCACAGTGTCCTCTTCGGTCATAGAGCAATTATTTTTCGTCCGATTGGTAGGTAAAACCCCAATTGAAACCCTCATCCGGGATATGTTGCTGTCAGGGAGCAGTTTTAACTGGCCATATATGTCCATTCAATAAGCAAAAGGAAGGATCGGAAATGGGGGTCCACTAGTTAGCGCTTCTTTTTGTAGAAGAAACCGGCTGTTACACGAGTTTACTTTCACGGAAAAGAGACGTTTTTCATAAATGACTGTGAATCTTCAAATCTGAGACATTTAATGAAAACTACCTGGGGGCGTGGGGGAGGGGAGGGGGGTATTTACTTTTTTTTTTCTTTTCTGAAACAAAAGAAAGAAAAAAAGCACGAAAAGAGTAACGGGACAGAAACACAGAAAGGACTTTTAATATTCCTTCTGGAGAAAGGAAACTCTAAAGTGCATTTAAGGCGATAAATTTAGAAGAAGTGAAAAAGTCCGTTTTCTTTTTTTTACCAAATGGCTCTTATGTCCTGTGTCCATGTATCTATCGCTGTTTTGTATTTTTATTTTACATTTTTTTTTACCTTTTTTTCTGGTTCCAAACCGGCCTATGTGATTCTGTAGTATGAAGCTGGTGTTTTTTTTTTTGTTTTTGTTTTTTTTTCTGATAATCACGACTTAAAACAGTTGTAAAGACGTTCTTTAAAAATTGAAAGTAAATCTACAGCAATATAGGACAATACACTTAGAAATGTTGAAAGCGCACTTACTGTTCGCGGTCCCTATAATGAACGAAAATGGGGACTTCTGAACTTCAAGTCAAATAAACAGAACAGTCCTTTAAAGCCCAGTTTAGACTTTTAATGCACCAGGGTGTATCTCACCATGCCACTATTCCGGGTGTTTCTCACACACCCGAAAACTATTAAACTATTAGGACATTACACTATTAGAGCTGCGCGCGCGCGTGTGCTTATGTGCTTGTGTGTGTGTGTGTGTGTGTGTGTGTGTGCGTATGTGTGTATGTGTGTGTGTGTCAGAGAGAGAGAGAGAGAGAGAGAGAGAGAGAGTTGTTTGCGATTGTTTAGATGCTGCGACCTGCTCTATTGGTCTTACTTTCAGTCATCGGTAATATCTGGTTTTAACTGTAATGTGTAGAGCAAATTACTTGGTTTGACTTATAAAGTTCATCTGTTCTGCGCTTTCTGTGGAATTTTCCGAAGTCCGTCCACTTTGCGAAATTGTCCAAATGCTAAATTATTGTTGAAGCCCACTACACTGTATTTTCAAAAGCAGCTAAGCAGTATTATAAAGAAAGGCTCGCAAAAGCCTTCCCCAAACACACTTAAAGCATTGAAAGTGCCTGTAAAGAGCGAAATCACCGATTTGTTATTTAAACGTTATTGTATGTCTAGGCTCGAGAACGTGGGGAACAGTTTTACAATTCAGTCTTACGACTGAGTATTTCACTTGAAAAAGAGGGAGAAACGACAATTAGACGCAGTATTCTTGTAAATATATAGGTCAATTCATGGACTTTTTTCTTATACAAAATATATGTGATTAAGGAAAAAAAAAACTGTGGTTGCCATTTTTTTTCTCTCGGTAAAACAAATGTCTTCAAAAATGAGTGGCAGAGTTAGCTAGTAGCACTGAAATTTTTTTGTATTGTACATACATATTAAGACAAATTTTTTTTTTTTTTGTTTTTTTTTTTTTTTTTTCATGTATTTAGACTGTGAATGCATGGCCACAGGTCGCTAACCTATTTTACCTTTGATATATATAAATGTAAATGTTTTTGACTGTATAGATATAATCTGTGCATTCAGTACTCTAGCCCTTGTATTTAAGGAAGAAAAAAAAGAAACAAAACGTTCAATAATAGGATAAGACTTAACAGGGTGAGCTGGTTTGGAAAGGGGTGGCTATTTTGACTTCAGTGTTCCTGCTCCTTTTCGGTCTGTAACAGATGCCTTGTATGTGTGTGTAAGTGTGAAAGCTTGCAATTTCGTCCTTGTCTCGAGGCTTTTCTTCAACACACAAGACACCATGTTGTGGTTGGATAAAAAGGGATCATATTGTGTAGTTGACTGAACAGTTATCGTGGGCTGTTCCCATGCCACATATGGACCAGAGAATGCTACATGATTGTAATTATGAACAGTTTAAACTGACCCACCTTTTTATATAAATATATAAGAATATATTACTGCAGGGTATTGATAACGTATAGATACTTTTTTATTATTATTATTATTATTATTATTATTATTATTATTATTAATTGCAAGTGATATACGTGAGTGTGTGTGGAAGTTTATAGTTGAAAACAATTCTTGTTTGTTTGTGTTAGCTTATTGTAAACAAGCATTCTGCTGTAAATTTGTTCTTGGTATTAAATTATAATTTATGAATTTGAAATCAAAATTCTTGCCATGTTTTGTCTTTTGTGGTCTGCTGGTCAATCAGCGATTTTTCCCCCTTTTACAAAAGTGTGTGTTACAATACTGATGAGTTTTCCAGTGTGTGTGTGTGCGCTGTGTGGTAAAGGAAGAGAGAAATGCCAATGTTGAAAAAAATAAATAAATAAATGTTGGCACGCAAACGATCGAAATGACATTTAAAATTAGCAATAAGCATAAGAGGACATTGTGGGGAGAGCAAGCTCTTCTATTTGTTCTTTTATTTATCTGTGCTTCTTGGATGCATCTCCCAATGATAACACACATGATTATAAGAGTTTGGGTGAACCCGTGCTGCATGGGTAATTTTGCTGTGTGAAAGCTACAGTTATCTGAGCATGGGTGTGTAGGCTACATGTCAAATACTGCCATCGTCTGTTATGTGCGCGAAATAGCAAAGCGGACAGGGGTCATACCTTCCCCGTTCATTTCGAACAATGTCTCCAAATTTGAGTTTTACACCTAGTTTGCTTCTCTATCAAGGAGACCAAGTCGTACAAGTAGAAGTGCATCCCTTAAAGCTCGCTGGGAACTTTGCGTCGTGTTGGTTCAGGCAGTGAGGCAGTGTGCGCATCAGCCTAATCCCGAGCTGAGAAGAAAGACCCCCTCCACCGCCACATAGGCTCAGGAAACTTTTCGCACAGAAAATACCTCTTTGCAACGGGATGACTAGCCTAGTTTCAGGCTTCCCCAAAATTAGCCTGGATTTTTACTGACAGTTTTTATTATTATTATTATTATTATTATTATTATTATTATTATTATTATTATACATTTTTACGTTTGTTTTCTTATTATCACATTTTCTTAATGCGCGCGCCTTCTCCAAGTTTCAGCAGCGTTTTCTTGCTCGTGCGTATGTGCGTAAATATCTGCCCATTAACAACAACAACAACAACAACAACAACAACAACAACAACAACAACAACAACAACAACAATAATAATAATAATAATAATAATAATAATAATAGTAATAATAGTAGACGAAACTATTATGTTTCAATATAAGAAACATAAGGATATACTGTCTTGTCACCTGACTTTCTCAATTATTGCAATACTATGAAAGCAATTAACATGATAACTAAAATTATCCAACACCATTATTATTATTATTATTATTATTATTATTATTATTATTATTATTATTATTATTATTATTATTATTTCAGTAATACTATGCTATAAAAAAGAAAGAAAGAAAGATAGAAAGCAAGCCAGGACAGAAGGCCACCAGTCTGATTAAGGAGCTGGGTTCTGCACTCGGCGTGTGATTGCAGGAGGCTTCGCTGATACTCGGAATCGATTGATGCTGTTGGTTATGTTTTTGTAAACGTGGCTCAGCATCCACGATTGATCGGAAGCGGAAATGCATGCGAACTACATTTATATTACTTATTACTTATTATAGTAATAAGTAGTCATTTTAGAACCTGGCGTTTGGAGCTTTTGATAACTCTGGTTTCACTTGAATCTTGCAACGCGTCTTTTTATTGTTCATGAATTTTACTCTTGCAACAAAGTCCACTGCAACTAACTAGAGACACGTCCCTGCTTTCATTCTGTGGAGAATAAATATTGTCTTTATTTAAAAAATAATAATAATCATCATCCTATGTTTGTGCTTTCATGGAGCTGGCACTTAAAGTTAGCAGTGATTTGGATCATGGCTTGAGGCTTGATTTTAGCTGACAGACCGTGTGTTGAGACTGAACTCTATAATTTGCACTCCTGTTCGTTTATTAGCATTGGACAGCGAACTAATGAGGTCTCCCTCCGTACAGTGTCACTTTTATTTATTTCCTCCTGGAGAAAGAATGGCACGTTAGCTTTTGCAAATTGTACTCCATTGATTAAGCAGAGTCTGTCCCTCAAACAAAACATTTTAGACATATTGTCAAATAACCATATTCTTGCTTAAAATTTTGTGCAAACGTTTTCACAGACGCGTCTTTTAGTAATCACTGCTTACCTTAGAAATAAGTTCTTAGAAATAGCGGCTGGTAGAGCGTTTGATTCATATTGTAAATGCCATGTTAATAATATCGGGTCAATAGAACTGCGTGGAACTACTAACGTTCATCTACCAATTCTAGCTATTTATTTTTGCTTCTCAGGCTAATATAATCCATCAGCAATCAGTAGGGTTAGTCTTCTCGTACCATGTGCACACTGATGCGCTCATTCTACTGCCAAGTGCATTTAGTACAAACGTTTTATTGCGAGTACGTTTGGTTTACCGTCTTTTGTTGCATGGGCTCTTCATTAAAATCAGTCATATGTAGACGCGCAGAAGACCATGTGATTCTTATGATGAGCTCAGCTCAATGAAGGAAGAGCCTGCAATTGGTTTCCATAGTGACATCCCAAAGAGATAATAGGCAATGGCCACACACACACACACACACACACACACACACACACACACACACACACACACACACACACACACACTCAGACAACGACATTGTGCTCATCCGACGCCACTAGTTTTTAGGCGTCCATGTGAAGGTCTTTCAGATCTCAGAGTAACGATAAAGATGTATCGTGTTCCAAGTAAATACAGCGTCTTACTTTGATCATTTAAACGGTGTGGCAGCGAAATCTTTTGGAAGTTAGCCCAAATAGTAGTCTATATTTTGGTCCTGTTTACGTCAGGACCATACTATCGTCTTTTTATTAGATGAGCCACAAGACGACGGTTTCGATCACCAGCGGCTGTTGAAATGATTGATTAGAAGTAGTCCAAGTGTAAAAAAAAAAAAAAAAAAAAAAAAAAAGATCATCAACAGATTTCTACCGGCTATTTAATGCATAAACTAACTCTAATGCTCCACTTAGATGTGCCTTTCAACTTGTCTGTCAGAGTCATCTTTGTCATTTGAATAAAGTGCTTTAAAATGTACTCTCTGCACTTGTCTCGGTGGGTTCCTCTCTCTAAATGTTAGAAAATTGTGCCATCTACCCGCTATTCACAGAACTGTCACTTGCAGGACCTCCAGAGACCTCAAGCCGACTCCAACACAAAGGCTGAGGGGGTTGGTGAGATGCTTGGTCGTATGTAGTCGGCCAGTGTCGACTAGGACAGGCATTAAACAAAAACTAGCAACAATCCTCAGTGTAATACACTGCATTACAGACTGCACCGAGCTACCTTCTCCACAGCAGCATTAATATTCCTCCACAACAGCATATAAGATCCTCACAGCTGAGGAATACCCTGCCATGGCCGGGTGTATGCAAACAACCACTTACTTTCCATTAGTAAAAACAACCGATAATATGAGCAGTCATTACACATCCAAGATCCAGTTGTGAACTGAGGAGGTTGTGAGTTATAATGGCTTTGAGGGTAAGAAATAAAAGTTAGAGGATGTTTATAGAAATACTTTGGTCTATCTATCTATCTATCTATCTATCTATCTATCTATCTATCTATCTATCTATCTATCTATCTATCTATCTGCCTGCCTGTCTGTCTGTCTGTCTATTCATATCGTTTATTTGTTTGTTTGTCTGTTGTTGGCTCGCTTGTTTGTTTGCCGGTATAACTATACATCCAACTTTGTCTAATTATCCCTTTCCTGTTTCATAAATTGGGCGAAACAATAAAAAAAAAAAAAAATCTAAATATCCCCCCAAAAACATCTTCTGCTCATCACATAACACTTGGAGCTCTGCTGTAGCAATTTTCCTTTCATTCTTTTAATCATATACGTTTGTGTACCACGTACTTGCTTATTTCTTTAATATACAGCATCATCATGAGATCACCGGCTGGGATACGATGCTGATTTTCAGATCGGACGGGCTCGTGCTTGCGTTTTTATCATTTGCACTCATTTTCCCCCCTCCGTACACATTTCTCAGGCTGCTTTTCCCGCACACTCCGAAGCCTCTTTCCTTATGCGAAATGGAAATCCTAGAAGCTATAATGCTCCTAATGCAATTTGTTTTAGATCTGGAGAATCTGCGTTTTGTTCTCCAGGCATACACTATGGACAATAACAACAACAATAGTAATAATAGTAATAATAATAATAATAATAATAATAATAATAATAATAATAATGATACACAATACATTTAATTATCCTTTATCCGTGATGCTCAGATGCATAATATACTTTTATTTCAACAAAAGCAGCCATGTAGTGCGCAGAAGGAAGAAGAAAGAGGGGGCTGCTCGCCACCAAAATGGTAAAGTTCATCCCGTAAAAACTGTTCAGCCGTACAAAAGGGGGCACAATGCTTTGTAGAGGCAGAATAGAGCCAATGCAGAAAAGACAACTGCGGCTGAGGTAGGGGTCTGAGAGTGATTCAGTGTATGTACATTTGAGCATTTTTAAAGATTTCTTTGAAGCTCCATTGTGCAGACAAGGAAAAGCCACTTGGCCATGCTAGTCACGGCCCGGGCAACTTTGCTAACCTCTTGAAACGAATGAATCTTTTCACTTGGAGTCCAATCGCCGGTTATCTTTTGTAGAGACGATCCATAACACCCGTACGCAAGCGTCACTCCAGTCGATAACATGCCTTTTATATGCTGGACCTAATGGAGTCCTAAATTAAGTGATGTGAGCATATTAGAAAATAGTACGGAAAATGATAGCTCGCTGGAGATCACAGGATGGACACAAGATTGCTGTCCACAGACAGTAAGAGCAATGATTTTAGCTGCGCTGAAGTATAACCGTTTAATCATACTCTTAAAGTCGCAAAGTGAAGTGCTTGAGCCTGGGCTTTGGTTGGCGGACACTTTGGTTGTTATATGTAAAAAAAAAAAAAAAAAAAAAAAAAAAAAAAAAAAGTATTGATGATGATTCAAGCATCCTTGATGATTTAACACCTGCACAACACACTCTTCTTGTTATTATTCTAATTATTATTATTATTATTATTATTATTAGTAGTAGTAGTAGTAGTAGTAGTAGTAGTAGTAGTAGGTTTGCCTCTACACCTTCCCCTCACCACTCCTAACCACAGACTGCTAATTCATATTCTTCTGTCTACTATAGACGTACTATCATTCTCAAAGTGGTCAAGTTTCAGCATCAAGCAAGAATGGCTTCCATGTGAGCGAGATCTTTATTAAACACGACTCGTCAATACAGCAATACTGCAGATGAGTCTCACCTACAGATGAGTGAAGTACAGTGGAAAACCCACAGCTCTGGGACTCTACCAGCATACACTATCCACCAGCCGTGACACAATTTAATCCGTTTAAAAAAAAAAAAAAAGAAAAAAAGACAGCTGCTAACAATCGTAGATTGTTTTGGTGTTTAAAATAACCGAATTTAACGTCTGGCTTAAATTATAAATGATAAAAAAATGCACAAGAATATTTCAGTAGTATTAACACATCCACTAGGCTATATTATTATTATTATTATTATTATTATTATTATTATTATTATTATTATTAGTAGTATTATTATTATTAGTATTATTATTAGCAACAACCACAGCCACTTTCCCAACAAATAAATCAGACTATTTGGAAACATTGCACTCACACATTTATTGCGACGCGACTCTCGGTTGTGTGAAATTGCAGCCTACTTTTTTGTTGCCATTAGTGTTTTCCTCATTGTGAAATGTTTTCCATCACTGCATAAGATCACTCAAGCTAAAAGTTAAGCCTGCTCCCTAGACTTAGAAGAAGATCCAAAAACATGTATGGTACTTCAACAAAATGTGTTCACTACATGAGCATTTTTTTTCACAAGATTCAATAACATTTTCATGTCCACACATTTGCCCAAGTTTGTAAACACGTGCTGGAGAATCCAGACTATAGAACTCCAGTGGCGATAAAAAGCAGATTTCTGAGTCTGCTAATGGTTGAGTTTTTATCATGTGTACTGCTGAACAAAACCAGCCCTCCCTCAGCTCTCTGGACACGGAGCTCCACTGCCATTCTGCGTTTCAAAGCGAGATGGCGCTGTATTGTACCTCACTCACAAGTACACCGTTACTGAATCCCATCTTCACCTCTTCTAGTGTGGGAGGTTCCCCGCACGTTGTTTTCAATTACTCTCTGCTGTTTTATATATATATTGACTCATATATATAGGCCTATATCATCCAAATGCATTTAACCTTAATTCCTACCAATTGATTTATTTATTTTTATTTTTTATTTTTAGCGAGTGTAACTATAAATATACAGAACGTCCTGTCTGTAATTGAGGTACACACACACACACACACACACACACACACACACACACACACACACACACACACACACACACACACACAGANCACACACACACACACACACACACACACACACACACACACACACACACACACACACACACACACACACACAGTGTTATAACCCTTGGGGGAAAAAAAGATAGGTAAAAAGCTTTATTAAAAAAAAAGCTTTTGTGGTTAGTTAGCTAAATATGAAAATATGAGAGAAATGTAATGAAGTGAGCTACATTTATTTTAAGAAACTTTTAGCACCTTTATAAAACAAATTATTATTATTATTATTATTATTATTATTATTGTTGTTGTTGTTGTTGTTGTTGTTGTTGTTGTCTTGACTATTTAAATTTTTCTTTTTGAGTTTTCATAGAGGCACCTAATATTATAATGATATGATCATGCACTTAAAGCTGTCGGTTTGCACTTGTTATGTGGATACAGCCGCTTTCCTCTCTCTTCGGAAGAATTTATATTTATATATTTCGTTATCCCGTTTTTTTTTTTTTTCTGTAAAACCAGGACTGGTGAAAAGCATTAGTTCCGGTGTGGCGAGTATCAAATGACAGAAACGCTAAACACCACTTACATTTTGCTAAATATTTTGAATGAATGTATCACATTGGTAATGACAGTGATTGAAATTCCAAGCAAAAAAAAAAAAACTATTTCATATTCCCTGAAAAAAGGTACAAACATGTCAATACATGTTTGCATCACTATTTAAATGATGACCTGCAGCACGGCTCGTCTTGTGTCACGAGTACTACATACGTATATATACGTATCTAGCTGCAGTAGGTGGGTAATCATTCAAATAGTATATACAGTATATATATATATATGTCACTGTATTTTGGCCTAATGTCGCAATAGAGTTAACCTGAAGGACGTAGGGATCTGCCCTTTCTGGGGCTCCTCTTTAGAAAGGCAGATTGAGAGTGCAGTCTCTAATCACGTTCTCTCTAAACCTGGCAAGTCCTCTGAACTTTACAATTAAATGTAAACAAGTTGTCAGTCTGGAAGTAATCTCCTTTACTGTTTTTTTTTAATTTTTTTATTTATTTATTTTTTATTTTTATGAGAATGAAAATTCAATCCCTCGAGTTTAGATTAGGCAGATGAGTTTTTTTTCTTTCTTTCTTTGTTATTGGTTGCTCTGGACTTCGGTGGACAATAAAGTGGCAATTGTGGATGCTTTGTGACCCATAAAATCTGAAGGTGGCGATTCTGTCTTTGGTATGTAATTATGCAAAACATTTTGTATAAAGCCTTGCCATCCGATCTAATCACAGAGACCGGAGTCTCATTTCAAGAATGGGAGGGTCCGACAACATATACACCCTCATAGTGGGAGGGGATGACTAGCTTTCAAAGAAATTCTCCAAATAAACATTTGATCGCACTGTCTTTTGTGTCAGTGTCATATGTGTGTGTTTGTGCAAGCGGATACAGTATGCAATGCGTTGCGTCAGGACAGGTAGATATGAATGATACAGGAAGATCATAAGGCTCTTCGTTATGAAATTAGGTCAGTAGGTCATGGTGTAGGCTACAAACACACACACACAGACAGAGGACCATAAAGTTTTTGGCAGTGAGGAGAACTTTTCCCGATGAATTTGATTTTCTAAATACATTTCAAGAATGAATGGAAAAATTAGACCAAGGAAGAGGAGCTGTAACGGAACAGGGTGCGTTTCCCGAAGGATCCATAAGGCAAAGTTAATTAGCTCAAAACCTTTCTTAACTATTAGGCTATGTAAACTAGTTCCCAAATGAATGAGTAATCCTTTATAATAATTCATTAAACACTTCTTTTTTTCATATGCATGCAGTTCTACGTCAAAAAGGCAGAGGCCGCTAATTTTGGTACAAAAGAAAAAAAAATCCCTCACTGGTCCATTTCCCCAAAGAATTTAATAATAATAATAATAATAATAATAATAATAATAATAATAATAATAACAATAATAATTATTATTATTATTATTATTATTATTATTATTATTATTATTATTATTATTATTATTAAACAGTTTTGTAGTATTTGTATAGTTTGATGCTTGGCAGCAGCCACTCAGTGTCATCCTTGTGGTCATGCCCCTGGTGGCATTTTAAAAGAGAAAAAAACAGACACTAGTGAACTTAGTGATCACGGTGTCATGCAACTACATGTAATTTTCAACATGAAGTTAGGATAACGTGCATGAAATAAGTGTTTTATGCCACTAAAATTATGCCTCCTCTCTATACATATTCTTTGAATCCCATCTACAGCTGGCCTGAAAAATGTTGGTAATGAAAGTGAGACTGGCTACTGGGTGATAGTGGATTTCCTCTCAATATCTACTGGCTGCCATTTGTTTATTCTCTAATTCTTAAAAAAAAAAAAAAAAAAAAAAAAAAAAAGATATATATATATATATTTATATATATATATATATATATATATATATATATATATATATATATATATATATATCCGAATGTCCAGCTTGACAGCAGTGCCACTCAAACGAACTGTCACAAAATATGCTTCGACTGTGCAGAAGATTTGGTGAAATAATTATATCATTATAAAAGAGTCGTTATTCTTATTCTTATTATTCTTACTCATTATTTTTAATTAAATTTTTTGTTTTTTGTCAAAATATGCAGCCCCGATTTTGCTTTTAAAAATAAATATTAATTTTCTATCGTCTGCCATTTAAAACTATTTCCTGTGGAGGTGTGTTCCTGTTTTCACTCTTTCGGTAGCGAGACTGTGGATCCATTCCTTTACCTGCTTTTTGCAGAAGTTAAATCTCTGTCAACAAAAGTTTTCGTTCAATTATTCCCTATACATAAAGATTCATAACTTTCGGAAAACGCAGCCCATTATAGACCAGATACTTCTCTCTCTCTCTCTCTCTCTCTCTCTCTCTCTCTCTCTCTCTCGGCCTTTTGTACAGAGTTAAAGATCAAAGGACATCAGATTTATTTCAGAGTGACAGAAGAGAGTACAAGGGACAAGACGTACCTGGAATACTATCATTCTCTCTCTCTCTCTCTCTCTCTCTCTCTCTCTCTCTCTCTCGTCCGGTGTGTGTGTGTGTGTGTGTGTGTGTGTGTGTGTGTGAATGACACGCACAAAAAGGATGTGTTGATGACCTACCGATGACTGGCCGGTGGAAACGTGAAACTGCGCATGGAGGCCTGGATTTAGTGAGCGCCACCGATGAGAACCAAACCAACCCCCACCCCCTTCCACCCCTGACCCACCCACCACCGCCACCTTTCTTTCTTATTTTTTTTTTTTTTTTTTTTTTTTTTTTGCTCACGGTGGGGTATTTTGTGTGTATGCACATAATAAACACTGGACCGAGCAAAGTGTGAATATGAGAGCTTTGCCACCAAATGAAGTGGCAGCAGAGAGAGAAATAAAGAGATCTGCAGCTGTCAGGGGTCAGGCGGGCTGAGATTGCTTCTAGAGATCTTCTGGAAAAATCGCACGTTTGGAGGCTTAGCGCTGCTGTCTTCGCATTTCAAGCTCAGATCAGTGAACTAAAAGAGAGAGAGAGAGAGAGAGAGAGAAGGACGGATAGGCGGAGAGCGAGAGTGAGCTTGCAAAATGCAAAAACAGGGTTGAGGTTTTTTTTTTTTTTTTTTTTTTTGGAAAGCACGGCCATAGTCTTGTCTACAGAGAGATAACGGTGCAGAGGCACAGGAGGATAATTTAACCAAAAAAAAAAAAAAACCTTTATAACTAGCCCACGTAGCCCACAATTAAAGGAACAGTGTCTCTAATTATGCTTTGCCTCACTGAATCTGTGTGGGCGCCTGAAGGGTGTGAAAAGAAAAAGAAGCTATGAATATGCTCTAATTAGATATACCTGACGAAAAGCGAGCACCCTGCGGTCACACACACACACACACACACACACACACACACACACACACTGGACCAGTCTAATGAATTCGCTCTTACACGAGCGTCTCACACTGTCGTTTTGTTTTAGGTTTAGTTTGTATGTTGTGACACGCCTTGTATTAAAAGAGGTATTTCGATATACCGCTGTTAATACGTTTTATAGTGTTTATACACTCAAGACCATTTATTTGGACAAGTTCTGATATTTCGTGGTATTGGGGGTTGGATAACAAAAAAGGAGAAGACACAGGATAATCTCATATTTAAGGTGTTTGGAACAGTACTTCGCTTTTCAGCCAGAACTGTGGACTGAGATTAAGAGACCCAATGAAACAAATTAAAACCCCTTGCTTTGATTTATGACCTGCTTTGGGCACTGACATTGCCATTAACAGCCTCCTACATTTATTTGTGTTATCAGTAGGGAAAAAAAGTCCACGGCAGCCAAGTCCAAGTAAATGGATTATGCGCTCTTATTTGCTGATATTGATCACATCCACGCACCTGTAATGAAGCCTTAAACCACCTGTAATCATTGTCTACTCACAACTGAACCTAGTTTCATAAGCATTTAAAAACGTCATAGACATTTAAAAATGCAGGCAACATTTACTCGTTTATAATATGAATTACTGGCTAAATACGTAAGAAGTAAATAAATAAATAAATAAATAATAAATTAATTAAATAAAGTACCTGTTATGCACATGTTGTAAAGCATGATAATAATAAAAAAAATTCTAAATTAATATTGGGGGTTTAAATTATTATTATTATTATTATTATTATTATTATTATTATTATTATTGATTATAAGAATTTGAAGAGCAGATACTGATAAACGCCTGTTCATAAACATTCAGTGTTTTGCATGAATATTGAAATATATTTATACATACAAAATAAAACATAAATGCAAAAATAAAACAAAACAAAGCAAAACAAAAACCGTTTTGATGAAAAAAAACGTCGGCTAAAATGTGGTACCATAGCTTCATCCCCTTTTCGCCTCTTAAATCAACTATTCGCAACCTCGCCACATATGTCTTTTTGCGCTGATATGCCACCAGTTTCGCTCCTGAGGCGGAGCCATTATTTGACAGGTCTATTAAGGGGATGACAGGCGTGGAAGCCCATTTACACCGCAGGTCTCTTTGGCCAGTAACACAGTCCGACACACGGCAAGACGGAGACAAGGACCACGACCCTTGTCAAAGCTCCCTTGTGCGATTTAATTTTTGATATTTCTATGACACGAAAAAAGACTTGGGCAACTCCAGCACCATGCCAACATCCAGCTGAATGGTTGCTTTCATAGCCTAGTTTTAAGCTCCAGACCAAACGCATCTGTTCTTGAAATGGATGCTTCTTGTGATCACGGATGACAATTGTGATATGAATATCCACTGTAATATACATATTATTTCTAACATATATGTATCTGAAATGATCAGTATAACTTGTATTTACAGTGTGAGTGTACCCCATACCTCAACACCCACCCAAGCGACCTCAATCCATCTCGCGTTATGTCAGTGACAGGCACCATTAGTTCATGTTTCTGCTGTTTTTGTACAGATCATGTGCATACTCTGTGTATTTATAATCATTACGGCCTCTGGATGTCCATCTACGCAGTGAGGCACTTTTCTGTCTCTCTAAAGCCATGGTTTTCAGAGTGGAGTCCACAGACCCCCAGGGGTCCGTGATTTATTTATTTATTTATTTATTTATTTATTTATTTATTTATTGTTTACAGTGGTGGAAATCAAAACCCACTATTATCAAAGTTTATATATTTTTTTTATTGATTTCTTTTATTACTATTATCTCATTTTAGTGGTCACTTCAGTTGAATGAGTTTAATCCAAACCTCGATAACTCAAAAAACAAGTCGGATTATAAATAATGTCACTTTGAATCTAATGATAATTTTAATCACATTTTAATGAAAAAGTGGCTTCTGTGAGTGGACAGCTCAGGAATAAAAGCTCCACTGCTCAACTAAAAAGCCAAACACGATTGTACACATAGACATACCAAGTCTGATATTTGAGTAGATGCATGTATATGAATAGTTGCTAGTTTTTTGATGCAGTTTTAATAAAGGCTCCCTGGCTGCAATAATCTGGAGAATCCCTGGGCTAAACGACACTTAGCAAGGGAGTGGCCTTAGAGTAGGATTTTTTTTCTATCCCATATTTTTTCTATCCCAAACTGCACTGGGCCCAGTTTCCACAATGCCTAGTGTTGATGTGATGCTTGTTCCAGCATTTAGTGATTATTTTGTGCTGTAATCCTTTGGAGAAACTCAGCCCTGACCTCAAGGTAGTAATAGTTATAAGACACGAAGGCCATATTGGATTTTGTTCAGTGGAATGCTGGAATGGTCTGCCTTGACCAAAACTGCAAATATAAAATAAGTAAGATTGTGTTATTTTAGTCCAGACTTTCAGTGGTGCTCTGTCCGAGTAGAGCAGCTTCCTTCTCATGTCCTTTTATTAGTGAAGAAGGTGATGAAGAGTCTTCAATCAAGGACTCGACCTGAATACATTTCAACAAATTGCGTGCGGGATTGTGTGTGTGTGTGTGTGTGTGTGTGTGTGTGTGTGTGTGTGTGTGTGTGTGTGTGTGTGTGTGTGTGTGTGTGCACGTGAACAGTTGTAGGTAAACTTTATTCTCGAGCAATTTCAAGGCTGAATTTCTCACAAAGATAATCTCTAAGTGAAAACTTAAAAACGCGTGGGGAAGTTACCTGAAAGTAACCATAGCCCACCTGCTCACACCTTTGTCCCGATTCTCAATGTGTTTTTCAATCAGTACAAACAGAGAAACCTTTATTCCAGACATGCTGAAGTTCAGATCAGTGCGACAACAATACATCAGAACAATATGATTCTGCTGGACATTCTATAAAATATGGATCATATGCAGACAGCAGAAAAAAGGTGAGACGTGGAATTAAGGACTTCATCCATCTGGAAGTAATGAAAAAGAAGAATTGTGGTATGATTGTGTTAGAAGAATTGTGGTATGATTGTGTTAGAAGAATTGTGATATGACTGTGTTAGAAGAATTGTGGTATGATTGTGTTAGAATAATTGTGGTATGATTGTGTTAGAAGAATTGTGATATGACTGTGTTAGAAGAATTGTGGTATGATTGTGTTAGAAGAATTGTGGTATGATTGTGTTAGAAGAATTGTGGTATGGTTGTGTTAGAAGAATTGTGGTATGAGTGTGTTAGAAGAATTGTGATATGACTGTGTTAGAGGAATTGTGGTACGATTGTGTTAGAAGAATTGTGGTATGACTGTGTTAGAGGAATTGTGGTATGATTGTGTTAGAGGAATTGTGGTATGACGGTGTTAGAATAATTGTGGTATGATTGTGTTGTATAAATCAGCCAGAGAAGCAAAAGGGCACCAGGAGAAAGCACATCACTCCACAGAAAGGAATTCTCAAAAATGCTGCTTTATTTATTTATTTATTTATTTACTTATTTGCTTATTTACTTATTTACTTACTTACTTACTTACTTACTTATCCCCTAATTCATGATTAATGGTGCAACTGCAGTGGAAAAGAAGGAAAAGAAGGAAAAGAATTAAGGATGGGCTCCATATCTTAGATTACATAGTAAAAGTTAAAGTCTTAATCCCAGAAGGACTGGGAAGGTGCACACGGTGGTGAGTGCTACAAACTGTTTATTTTTCTACTTCATCCACAGTCTTTGTCCTCACCTGCTCTTATAATCCTCTGGTATGTGCTCGTGACATCACACGGCGACTGGCTGTGTTGCCGCCCCTGCAACTGTCATTAACTCCGTGAACAAATGAAAAATGACGCGGAGACTCGCCGGCTCCCACTACTGACCCCGGCATTATTAGAATGACCTCTCTTTGGCTTGACCAAAAGCCTTTCTGATTTCATTTCTCCACGTACACAGTAGAACTGAGAGTTTGCTACCGTGTGTGCTGAGACTGAGCACTACGTAAGGGAAAGGGAAAGAGAGACAAACTATGCAGCGCTGTCTTTCTCTCTCCCTTTGCTGCGGTGTAAATACTTAATCACGGATCCTGTCCCCCTTTAGCAAGCGTGGCAAATGTTTTGGTTGTGTACTGCGCTAGGTTTAAAGGAAGCAGTATCACGGTGCAGCTCGTGGCGCGGTGCTTTGGGAAGGAAGTGTGCCATTTCGGGGTGGGAAGAGCTGAGGTGTGCAAGTGGGAGGAGCTTTACCTTTCACCTCAGCTGAGACGGACGCAGGGCAAGAGGCGTAAGGTACACGCAGGAGCGTCCCCGTGTGCCACAGGTTCAGGTCAGAGAGAGAGAGAGAGAGAGAGAGAGAGAAAGAGAGAGAGAGACCTCCTGTTCCTCAACTCCTACCCCCACTGTTATTACTCCTATTATTATTATTATTATTATTATTATTATTATTATTATTATTATTATTATTATTTCAGTTGCTATTGTTAGTATTGTTATTATTGATAGTTTCTGCTGTCCTTGCTGTATTATACTATACAGTATACATCCATGAATCCATCCCAACACTTTGAATTCCATCGAACTGCACAAAATCTGTACAATGATGGTCCATCTTCTGTGTTTTTATTTATTTATTATATACACATAAGCTACACTCTAACCACTAGCAAGACGAGCGGTTCATTTATTAATAGTGTGTTAGCAAATCTTATAATGAACAAGTTTTTAATACAGGAAGAAGGAAAAGAAAGATTTTAGCAAAGTAGTTACTATCATCCAAATGGGCATGTTCTAGCTAGCTAATATAAGTTCTCTCAGAAAACAAGTTATATATATATATATATATATATATATATATATATATATATATATATATATATATATAAAGGAGGGGAATTTTGCAGTTTTTATGCTGAACCTGTTGTTTGTTGTTGCTAAGATGTAGTAGTGAAAAGAAATAGACTGGGTTCAGTGATTGCGTTATGTCTGACTGCTCACCATACATTAGAAGTAAAAGCAGGAAATAAATATACAGTGAGGAACAGATGGAGGATTATCTCTAGCATCGGGTCCAGCAATAATGATCAACATGTCCCTCTCCTTATGAGATGCAAAATAGTTTCTCCAAACTGTTTTAGGGAGAAGCTACGACTCTCCAGATCTTAGCATGATGAAGAAGCAGAACGAAGACGAGTAGCATAAACCGGAAACACAGGCTCACGTGCCTAAAATTAGAGTGCACAGACTGTAGATCATGTAAAAACGCAGTGTAGTCGAGCATGCGAGGGTTAAAAAGATCATCTAATGAGCGCACACGTGGAAACAGCGCGCGATCTGACAGACATGTGAGGACTGACATAGTCTCCATACAAGAGAGAGAGAGAGAGAGAGAGAGAGAAAGGGAGAGAGGGAGAGAGAGAGATAGTATTCCAGGTACGTCTTGTCCCTTGTACCCTCTTCTGTCACTTCTGAAATAAATCTGATGCCCTTTGATCTTTAACTCTGCACAAAAGGCCATTTTATTACAGGTTATGACGAGCCGAAGAGAGACAGGAGCGCGAGGAAAATGACAAGTGCAGCGAGAGCACCCAGCTGTTTAGGAGGGAGGACGAGAGATTACTTCACATGATAGCTTATAAACGTGGGATTTTTCGATGTAATCAGCTTTCTAAGTCCAGAGGCTTTCCATCATTACAGTCTTGCTCCACAACTCAGAGGCTGCGTCTCGCATATATCGCCTTTAGGAACTCAATTGTAGAGCCCCGAGCACTCCTCATCCTCCTATCGATCAGGCTTGAGATATTCCTTCGGAATATGTGATGCCTCATTCAGACAGGCCTTTTCATTTAAAAATACCAAATGCAATCTGCACCTCCACTGCTGCCGCTGTTCACACGATGATGATGATGATGATGATGATGATGATGATGATGATTGCTGTTGTTGTTATCATTATTATTTGTTATAGCTGTTTTTGATGATCTTTTTTTGCGTTTTTTATTTGGCTAATTTGTAATTAATATTCTCTATGAAAAAAAAAGGACTGTAAATTTTACAATAATTTATTGGCAACAGTGTTTGGTGTGAGGTCCTTGAGCAAGACCCTTAACCTGCAGCTAAGTTGTATCCTGCGTTAATTGTTATTTTATACTATGTAAGATTCAACAGATTTCTTGCAAATATGTTTACGGATATTTATTGTATATTTTTACAGCACTTTATTAGTTACCCTGTTGCCAGTAAATTACTGCAAAATCGACAGCAATTTTGGTTTCAGTGTATTAAAGGACAGCGAGTTGGTTTTCTTTGTTTAAATAACGTAGGCAACAATAGTTAGTCGACAATAGTTAATAACAATTACTATTTTCAGTACAAGTTCTTCATATGTATATTTTTTTCTTCATCAGCTCTATAAATGCCCTTCTAAAAAAAAATACGAAATGGCTGTGAATTGGCTATGAGATTCACTTTGAATTAAAGTATAGCCCAAGCGCATCGTTAAACTGGGACAGAGTGTAGTTGATGTGATTATCGCTATATAGTCCCTACAATTTCATAAAAATTTATGATGCAGTTATTTGGGGAAACTGTAGCCTGTGTGTCCAAGCTTTACGAACCCTCACTGACTTTGCAAAACTGACTCAGGGTCTGAAAAGTCTAACGTTTTGTTTTTTTTTAATACGGTGTAAGGATGTCTTTATTGTCTGTATAGAATTCTCAAATGCGTTTTTTTGTGTGTGTCAGACTTGAGTATTAATGTTTTCTCGTCCGTCACACACACACACACACACACACACACACACACACACACACACACACAGAGGAGACTGACAGTGGCGAATGCAGCGCGTCAGGATGCGCAGAGCAGCACCAGGTACCTGCGCGTCACACAGGAACAGACACGCGCACTATTCAGCATTACAGCGGTGCGATGTCGAGAACATCTGTCTGCCTCAGTGTGCAACACGCTATTACACAGGGCACGCGCTGTCAATCTGCACAGACTAGGGACTTAAAGATGGTCCTTTAGGGACAAAAAAAACAAAAAAACAAAACAAAAAAAAAAAACCTTGAACGTGAAACTATTTAATTATCAAATTTCAAAATGAAAGCATCGATTTTTAGCCGTTTCTAATGCAATTACGTCGAAAATCTGAATACTGGTTTGTGCAATGTGAATATTCCTTTCTTACAAAGTCATCACGATTGAGCAGCAGGTATCACGTCTCAGATGTATGGAAAATGTACTGTTTCTTTTAAGAGTGCACCATGTAGGCGCGCTTGCGCGTTTAAAGGGCAACGCGATCAGGATGGCTGCAAGAGTGGATGTTCCCACCTTTTTACCTCCTTCCGTCCTTCCTCCATGATTTCCAATTTGTCATTATTGAACCTTTGTCTTCGCCTCATCTGCTCACAGTTAATTAAAAAGTGAAGGGTCGCCTGTGGGACTCCTTTTCAGCTGCTTTCACATGAACAAATCTCACATGTGGAGAGCAGCGCAAAACAGCTGGTCGGAGATCCTTACAGCACCTTTAAGTACAAGTCCTCCTGACTGGCAGCCAGGCCGCAATCTGACACACACACTCACACACACACACACACACACACACACACACACACACACACACACCAGCACGTACACGTTCTTTGTACCTATAAAATGAAACGATACTGAAATGTACACGTATTAATGCATTCTCACAGGTCACATCATCTCTCATCAACTTCTGATTAAAAAGAGGAATGATATCCCTGATTATTCCTATTAAATAAACTACTTAGACGGCTGTGTTGAACTGCAATGAAGTCGTCACTTTTCTTTCGCTTCTTGTTCAGTACTGAAGTGATGTTATAAAGTTTGCTAAGGACCTTTGTGTTCTTAATATGTGAATACAAAGATCCTGCTCTCCGCTTGAGAGCTGGTGGACAAAGCACTGGCTGAGTTAGCTTTTTCTTTTAGTGCAACTTGACAACCATGACTAAGCGAAGAAGAGCTCATAGGCATTCACCTTTGTTTTTAAGTCCCATTATCAATGAAACACTGAGATAGCTGAAAAAGTAAGGTTTGACACATGCAGCACTAACCTCACAGTTAAAGTGTTTATTAATCACATCATCATCATCATCATCATCATCATCATCATCATCATCATCTTGTCAGTTCTTTCACTAAATCTTTATTGAGTTACATTGTCGTTAAATCTTTTGAACACTGCGTTTAAACCTCATTTACTGCCTATCATTGCATTAGACGGATGCTGTATGTGCGAGTGATGTTGATCAGTGGGGGGATGTACTAACGTAATGGTGTATGACTGCCATGCCAAAAAAGATAATATGAATGGTCTGTCCAATTCTGCTTGATAGAGCAGTCAGAAATGGGCTCAGCTGACAGAGGCATCTTTGAAATCAGTGATGGAGACTATTGTCCAAATTTGACCCTCTATTAACACTGCTCCCCAACATCTGGATCATATTGCCTCCTCCCAACAAAGCAGACAGGGAGAGAATCTACCCCTCCCCTTTCCCCTCTTCCCTCAACCCATTAAGTTCTGGCATGAAAAACAGCTAACTCCCTTGTTTTTGTCTTTTTTTCATTCCTCTGATTTGGACCTTGGTTCCCCAAAGCATTTGTTCATCTTAAAAAGATAGGGCTAAGTGTCACTTCGAACATTTCCATTGCTACAGTGTGGTGCGCTGTACTGAATCCACATTAAGCAGGCTTCCCATATTATTCCTCACTCAGGTGCCATCATTATGCGCCCTTCCTTCCATTTAACATGACCACCATACAGCCACTGTAATATTTTATAATTTATATATATATATATATATATATATATATATATATAGAGAGAGAGAGAGAGAGATAGATAGATAGATAGATAGATAGATAGATAGATAGATAGATAGATAGATAGATAGATAGATAGAGACTGAAGAAGGTCTTTCTTTACTCAAACCAATTCTGTCCCTCTTCTACGGTCACCAAAAAAAAAAATCCATCTTTTAATTAGAGATGAAAGCATGATAAGGGGAATGAGGGAGGAGTAAGGGAAAAAGAGAGGGATGACCTTCTGGTTGACAGACATAGGTTTGAGGGTGGCATTTTATTGTGAACTTCTCTGTGAAAAGGAAGAAAAGGAGAGGACCAGTCAATTTAACTCACGGACCAAGAGAGCAGGAGTGTTGCTAAGAGACAGGGGGAGGGGGATGCTACATAACTTCCATCAGAAGCCAAGCAATGACCTTATGCAAATGCGTCTCTCCCAAATCTTTTGTGGCCAAGGCTGCGGACTGCGTTTGCTGTGTCACCAATACCTGGCACCAAGCCTTGCCTTTGAGGCTTTTCTCCCTCTGGAGAAAAGAGATGGGTGTTGGGGGTAAAGAAGATGAGCCTTGCTGAGAAACAGTCAGAAAACAGTTTCTGTAGTGAGTTTAGGTTTGAGGTTATTCTTGCAGTAATGGATATGTGCTTGGAAATTTCATACTACTCACACATTACCCATTAGGCTTATGCAACTGACCTCTGTCAGGCCTTTCTTCCCCTGAGATATGTGCTGGAAGTAAAAAAGATGATCTTTTTTCTGAGAAACAGTTTGAAAAATAGCTGTTGCTGTTCATGTGTGTTTGTTCCTTGCAGCGGTGGATGTGTGCGTGGAAAATTCATTCTACTTAACACATTACACATTAGAGCATCCACGATCAACACATGCCTGCAAAATGTCAGCTAGCCCTGGAGCTACAATGACATGTCCTGTGCTAAAAGCGCCCACCCTCCCATTACATTCTCAAATTGCATCTCTTCAAACTCTCTAAAAGCTCTATGAAGGCACATTAATGTATCCAAGCAGGCGGATGTGTGCCAGGCTTAGGCAGACACACAATAATTTGTGGCATGTTATTAGATCATATCAGACAAGGGAAAAAGGGGGAGTATGCAGAGTATTCATACACTTAATTACGTGTATATGGTCTGGAGCGAAGTGCCTGCCACATAGTCTGCTCTGAATTATATGAATGCATAAT
>CM074950.1:14341756-14356507 GCA_037577455.1 Pangasius macronema | reverse complement strand
CTAAAAAGCAGGGGACCAAGAACTGAGCCCTGTGGAACACCAGTACAAACAGGATCCATATCAGATCTGAAACCATCAATAAAGACAAACTGACCCGTAAAATATGACCTTAACTAATCTAGGGCAGTCCCAGATACACCATCGTTTCCAGTTGATTAAGTGAAAGCATGTGGTTAACAGTGTCAAAGGCTGAACTAAGATTGAGTAAGATGAGAATCGAGAGAGCACCAGAATCAGAAGCTAACAGTAAGTCATTAACAACTTTATGTGCTTTAATAAATAATGTGCTTTAGCCATGGATTTCGAAATAAGTAGCATCATTCGGATTTTTACAGGGATGTAATTATCATCCATAAAACATTTGAAAGCTGCAGCAGTTATGACATAGTTATAAAATGTTTTAAGGCCAGCCGTCTTCTAAATCAGTACCTCCACGTTTTACTTTTAGATAAAAATCAGTGTTCAATAAGATGATTTACTTGTTTGGCAATTAAATTCTTTACACTGAATAGATTTAGTTGATAAATAAATAAATAAATAAATAAATAAATAAATAAATAAATAAAATTAGATCCCCAGGAAGCTCATCGCAAACAACGTGGCTTTGAAAACCCTAAACAAAAGCATTAAAATAGGCAAATAAATACCATTTGCCAACTGCAACTGAATGTTAATCTAAGCAGCATTGAACCACACTGGAGTAATCACAGACATCATAGCCAGGACTGAGAGGCTAAAGAGGAGCTTCTTTTCCCAAGCCAGCAGACGTTCCAGTGACCACCAACACCCTCCAGCTGATCTGTACATGACACACACATACACAACACCTGATCATGCTTGTCACACAGCACACCTGCCACATTTGCACTCTCCCTTACCTCTATACCCATAGTTATATTGTCTCTATAGTCTATTTATTGTTCTTGCTATGCAAAGTCTTTACTCATTTCACTGCACATTTGTACTTTCTACAAAT
Source organism: Pangasius macronema (assembly GCA_037577455.1). Lineage (NCBI taxonomy): Eukaryota > Metazoa > Chordata > Actinopteri > Siluriformes > Pangasiidae > Pangasius > Pangasius macronema. The sequence goes on along the minus strand of CM074950.1, from coordinate 14,355,531 downwards.
GACACAAATATTTTAATTGAGTTATGCTGAATTGAATTGAATTGAATTGAGTCTAGGAGAGAGAAAATTAAAGAAGATGAGAAAGAGACAAAGGAAGAAATGAAAAGAAAAATCTATGTACAGGTAACTGTTATACTAGAAAAGTGCATTTCCTGAAGAAGAGTGATTGCTCAGCCAACACAACTCCTTGTTGTCACTAAGGGGTTGGAAGGGCATTGTAAGGCAGCACCTATGGTACGCAGGCAGTTTCTGGCTTTCTTAGGTGGTTGTAAGAGAATTCTTTAAGCTCACTCAGACATATGTGAGAAAAATGCACTTGAACATAACCACGCCCCCTAAGGATGACCACATCCCAACTTTAGCACACAGCCTCAGAATTCAGTCCGGAATATGCCTTTCAGGTTTTGTGTATATCCATCTAATATAGTATGTGTTATAGCTGTTTGAGTAAGTTAAGTCCCACCTTGGAATGATTTATTGGTAGGTGGCAACCACATTCTTTACAAAGGTCAGAATTAGACTCCTCCCCTTTCAAACTGATTGTCAGGTTGCAGTTCATAATTCTCAACATGTTACTGAAGGAGGAACTCTCCTGAGTGACATCACACCAGCTTTGAGAAGATGGGACAACAAGTCTAGGACTGGTTCCCAAAAGTAGGTTTTGCATATTATGAAAATTAGCAACAAAAAATAAATAAATAAGTGGGTGGGGCTAAGTGGTCCAGATTGGTTCAGAATTAGCCAGGAAATCATTGGAAAAATTAATTTTGTCTCTAGGCCTCATGTTTCTTGAGACTTGGACTAAAATGTAAAATGGTGTGCTATGCTGCACTATAGAGCTACCGTTAGGCCGAACATGCTCTTCTCCCTCACCTGAGTAGAGAGAATACCGGAAAAGTTTCATGTCTGTAGTACAACCTTCAAAATATTTTTTCCATTCAAAAAAAAAATACACTTTGAACAGCCACTACATGGGAACCGATCAAAAAAAACCTGTATAGAAGCACACCTTTCCTGACCAGGCCAAATAATTGCACAATGTGCAATCACTAATAAAGACAGCTAGAGGGTGTGTAGGGGTTGCAACCTCTTGAAGAGGCTGTATCGGGTTGTATCGGGTTATCTGAAGTGGCTACTAATAATGCCTTTCACACACAGCTCATTTTTTTTCCCTTTCACTGCCTGAGAGTGTGACTTAATCAATACTAGAAGTGGATCATTGCTCTGAAGTTACTGCATGGGCAGTTTGCCAGTAGCTATAAACTGCATTCAGTAGGTAGCTAATTGAGCTTTGTCATTTCACCGGGTCAACCTGAAAATAGCATGTCCATTCATCAACCTTTATCTGTGACAGCATACATACACCATCACACCATCATCATATTTTATCAGTCTCATGAAATTAGCTACTATAGAGTAAAACATTTAGCTAAATAGAAGTTATTGAAAGAAGATGGCTGCCCTAATATGGGGCATGCACACACATTTATATTCTTATATGATTTTTATACCATTTATACCAAATGAACAACTCACTCTTAATCTCACACTTGTAACAATTTTAATTCATTTTAAGCAGCAAAGAAAGAAATATACTGTGACTGTTCTGTAGATGCAAAAGCTTTAAGCATAGTTATAATAAGAACCTTTAAAAAAACCAACAGAACAGTAACTGGGTTAATGTCAAATCACCACATTCATATGTTCACAAACAGCACTATGTTGGTTTTTGCAGGATAAATACTGTTTGCAGGAAGTCAATGATCTATATCAGCAATCTGTTTGATTTACTAATCCCATCTCCATCATTTTCAGAAATTCTTATTTTGACTAACTATTAAGGATAATGTGATAATATAATATGAATGATACAGTATGAGCATATGAATGAACAAAGATACTCAGTGTATGGCTTGGCATTACAGTGTACTTTCTATAATATACACATTGACATGTTAAGTGTGTGTGTGTGTGTGTGTGTGTGTGTGTGTGTGTGTGAGAGAGAGAGAGAGAGAGAGAGAGAGAGAGAGAGAATTTAACTGAATAAAGATCATTTTTTATTATATATATTCAAAAAAGATGCCTTTAATCACAAGATTACAACCTCAAAAACAACCCATACAGAAAAGAACTGAGAAAGAGAGACAGAGAGAGAGAGAGAGAGAGAGAGAGAGAGAGAGAGAGAGAGAGAGAGATTGTCCCAGTTCCCCAGTGATGGTCTCAGGAGCTGATATGCCATTGATGTATCAAAACCAACTTGTCAATAGCACTCACAGTAGGAAAGGAACTATAATAGCACTTTCCTGGTTCTTCATTGATATCATATAATCCATTGTGTCCACTTGCACTATCATATTTATTTAACCTGCTGAGGAGGCTGAGCGGTTGGGGGCAGAGTCCCTGCTGCTAAGGAGTACACACATTACACACTGGTCCTGTATATTTGTATTGATTACCCCATGCCACCACTCATCTGACCATAATTTAACTCAGCAGGCTCTGTAATAAATATTAAATTCATCTACACTTCAAGAGACACAAAAACAGGGGGGAAAAAGGAGAAAATGCACCAGCGTTGTTAATGGAATCCGAAAGAGGTTTCCACTGCCTTTCTTACGTCATTCTTTATTTACTATTCTGTCTCAGCTTGTACTGCCATATCCATGAAATGCAGTGTGTGGAAGGAGTTTGTAGAAAATAATAACTATATTCTTTTATTTAAAATGTACCATTGCACTACATAAAAGCAGTATTTATACTTAGCTTATAGAGGGGCAAAGGAAGGGGAAAGGTCTTCTGTACATTTTGATCCATGTCCAATTCTCTATTTTTTTATAGAAAATGATATCACATCAGCAAACGTTAAAATATGAGGTGAAATAATAGCTAAAGGGCTGTTAATTTTTAATAATTGCTCAAAATTATTTTATCTCATAATCCAGGATAAATCCGGGGTTTTTAATGTGAGTAATAGCAAGTTGCACAGAGCCCAGTTTTCCTATTATTCATCAATTTGAAAATATGCTGCCACGCATGGTGAGGCTGAATATACAATCTGAAAGAAAGACAGAAAGAAAGAAAGTGTTATCTTTTTTCATAAACTGACAATAAAACACTGTGAGCAAGGACTGAAAAGGATAGCCTTTGTTATGGGCCCTTCTGTTGCTATTCAAACACTCTCACACAAACCTACGGAATAATCACTTTTTATTGTTTAACTTATCATTCCCAGCAAACTGACTGACTGATATGGCACAAACCAGAGGGCAGAAATTCTATAAAGGTGCACTCTGGGGCAAGCACCTTTTGATTTCCACTTCTACTCCAGACGCCAAAGGTTTGTAGATCATTCACAGACTTTGTATGGGTGAGATAAAACAAAACACAAGAGAATACCAGATTTGCCACTTAAGTTCAGTTAGCGCATATCAATGCTGGGGGAAAAAATGAGCCTGGGTCATGTTTGACAGTTGGCAACAGTTGTTTGCTTTTCTCTATCACCAGTGAGAGTAATGTGTTGGCAAGACAGAAAGGGTTTTGGTTAGAAAACAAGACCAAGGGCACAATGGATAACCTCTGACACAGTTGGTCAAGGGGAGGGAAAAACTTGATGTGGCAATCAGTTCAGAATTATACTTTTTTTTTTTGGACAAAGAGAGCTGCAAGGAAAACAAAATATCATTCAAAGCCACTTTAGCAACTTGAAATGTGGCTCTTGGTAGTAGCTTGTATGGGGGTTTATGAAGTGACCCATAGTGTGTACATGATAGCATATACAAGACTCCAGCCCATAATATGTAACACTATGCACAGAGCAACCTGAGTATCCAAGTACTCTCTGACATGAAAAGAAAGTTGCATTTAATCCTTCATTTTTTTAATTAACTGGAGGAAAGATCACACAAAAAGCTACCGAATCTTTCAAAAAGGGGCCCGTTTATGTCTTTCCCCTGAAATTGAACTTGCATGTTTAAAATAAAATGATTTGAAGTCAGGTTTGCCTATCTATGCCTTTTAAGCTGCAGTAAGCATCACTGGGGATTAATATGCATTAATTAAATTGACTCTGTTTCCTTTAATGAGGAGTAAAGAATTTGATGTTAAAGCCGGTCATCTAATGAAGGCTTCAGTCCATTTAATTAACTATGTTTTTGCAACAAACTAAAATAATCAATGGAAAAGATATTTCATTAGCACTAAGTTATTACAACTAGCCTAAAAGCCACAGGTAATTAAAGTAATATGTTTTTAAGAACAGATATCCCAGTAATTGGGGGAAATATAGAGACGTGATTCCTCATATGCCACCAACTGAAGCATTATAAAGTGTCCTTACTACATTTTAGTATAGATTACACTATTGATTTTATATGTTCTTAGAGAAAGAGTTAGCATTTGCTTCTGTGTGATGCAAAATCAAAGTCATGTCTTGTCTAGTTGTATCTGCAAAAGCGGTTACACAAGTAAAATATATAAACATCAGGCTATTATATCACATAGGGCATCAGTGTACTTACCAACCTCCCTTGTGCTTGAAATTTGTAATTAATCAAGCCCTGCTGATGCCCCAGCTTTTATGCCTGAGTAGAAGTCTATGATTGTAGTAACTGTTGGGCGGAACTGGAACAATCTAAGGTATGCCACTGCTGTCTTTTTTAAAGACCAATTGCCACAGGAACTAACTGTGGTGTGAGACTAAATTAGACTGAGGCCCACAACCCAGGTGAGCACAATTACAGAGATAAATGAGGCAGGTAAATGACAGTGGCTTATGGCTGGCTCATGGCCCATGGACTGGGTATTGACTAGGGGAGTCTCTTAGTTCTTATGCCTCATATATTCTAAAGCCACAAGCAATTTATGTCAGATGTAAAGCTTGGGAAATTATGGATGATTTTGGAAAGCTTGGAAATTTGGAAAGCTTATGGAAGGTATGGACCACAGGGGCAGCATTGTCACCTTTGCTAACCTTCCAGCATTCTCCGCTGGTCCACAATGCTAAGGCTGTCTTCCACTCTCCAGCAGATTTTATTTACACAACAACAACAACAACAACAACAACAAAACCTAAACTAACTTGCTGTGTGATGAAATTTCATATTCAGTGTACAAAAAGGATTTAAATAACAAATTAAACAAACCAAACAAATGAACAACAAACAAACACATTTTCAACAAAACCCTGTTCGAAACAAAACCTTAATGAGTTATATGGACTATAATGTACTATACATTAGGAAAGGGTACTTCCAATTTTAAAATGTACATTTTAACGTTAATGTTTATAGAAACCTTTCAGACCATTCATTTAAGAAAAGTAGTTATTAAGGAAAAGATATACCAAAAAAGAGAGCCTACTTTTTAGAACTGTGATAAGAGGAAGGTTGGCAGGAATAGAAAGCCAAGTTTAGTTTTTAAAAAAATAAATAAATAAATCTGCATAATGACAGATGGGTTATGTTGTTTCACAAGTCAGTGACTAATAGGTGCACTAATTTGTGCCTGACTGTCCAGGTAAGTCAATTTCCTCAGTTCAAATGTGCATCACATATTTTTGCATTAGGTCCAGGATCTATGCATTAGATTTTAGATGACATTTAACACAATTCTTCAAACGTGCCCTTCACTTGTTAAAGTGTAAAACATTCCCTTATTTATTTGTTTGTTTGTTTGTTTGTGTTCCTGCTTGCTTGTTTGGTTTGTTTGCTTGCTTGCTTGTTTTGTTTGTTTGCTTGTTTGTGTTCCTGCTTGCTTGCTTGCTTGCTTGGTTGGTTGCTTTGTTTGTTTGTTTGTTTGTTTGTTTGTTTGCTTGCTTGCTTGCTTGCTTGCTTGCTTGTTTGTGTTCCTGCTTGCTTGTTTGGTTTGTTTGTTTACTTGCTTGTTTTGTTTGTTTGTGTTCCTGCTTTCATGTTTTGGTTTGTTTGTTTGTTTGCATGCTTGTTTTGTTTGTTTGTTTGTGTTCCTGTTTGTTTGCTTGCTTGCTTGGTTGGTTGTTTAAATTGATTATACCATTTCTCTTTGTCCATGAAAATAGTAATAGTTGCTAGTAAGTGGCATGTCTTTTCTTATGCAGTATTTATCTTATTTCTGTACATACACATTTTTAAAGATTAAATAATATCACCTTTGTTCATGTGCTTGAGTGATTCGTGTTATTTCATATTTCTTAAAAACAAGTTACCAGAATAGTTTCTTTGCCTCCTTTGACTCATTTTGGAGTCATATTTCACTAGACGCTTGGGGCCTAATGCCTACACTTCTGGATGAGAAATGATGCACCTGTGTTCTGTGTAAAGATACGCTAGTGGAAGAGGGGTTGGAAGCAGACTCCAGAGGATCCATCCGTCTCAATCGTGGGCTGCAGCTGACACCTTACAAAGAGGTACAATTAATAAGGACATTATCCGCCGGCAGACAACAATGGGGGTCTGACACACAGACACTAACCCCTGGAGGTCTGGAGAGTAAGGGGAGGGAGAGGCAGGGCCTACAGGCCTTTAGAACAAGGCTCATTAGGAGCATTTTCTCCCCAACATGAAATACTAACCCATAATAGAGCCATCTTTTCAAACCATTATCAGCACCTCTGTTTATATTGGGTCATTTTCAAGGATCAATCTTGTGTTTGTCAGGGCCTGTTGAATTTTTTTTTATTATTTTTTTTTAGAATGGAGTGGGTGAAAATAATTCCTTGCATAAAAGATCTTTCTTGTATTTCCTGTTTCACATTCCATGTCATAAATTGTGTCCTTGAGTATTTTTTATTAAAGCCTTATTAAGCCACTATTAACAATTATAGTCTGTATTATTGATGTTCTGTATTTTTATTCTTTGATAAGTATCCAGGGTAAGATAACAAACATGGCAAACATTTTTAAGGAGCATGGTTCCCGCTTTCATTAATTGTAAAAAATAATTCTGCAAGGTATAATGGAGGAATGTTTAATGACTCATTCTATCTGGAATGATCCTGAAATGTGTTCTGATTTTCTATATAATAAAATGTTCCTATTTTAATGCTACTATCCATGTGACTCTTCTTTCATTTACAAAAGCAAGAGATGAGCACATTTTACCCTGACTGAAAAAAGAATACCTAATAGAACAGCATTTGTAGACAAATGACATTGAACAAAAGTGGTTTGATGATAGAGCCTCGGTGAAAGTCTTGTATTTGTGCGAGATGAGAATAACCCAAGGCTTGACGAGGGAAGGGGGAGTCACCACCTCACTGACATTTCCAGTGATCTGGGGTTGTCGTTTCTGGTCACTGGACTGGAGACACATGCTGAATTGAATGAGTCAGAGGTCATGGCTAGGTTACGTGGAGAGAAGAGGTCACTCAGCTGGAAAAGAAAAACAGAGGAGAATGAAGAGGATGACTGAGTCCAGGCTGGTTGGTGACAGTTCACATGAAGATCTGATTAGAAGAAAAGAAAACGCTTTATTTATTGCAGTGTACGAGTTCATTCCGTTTGTCTAAATAATTGGAGATCAAAGTAAGAATGAAAAAAAAGAACTACATGAATATTTTTTCTTGCTATTGACATAACAAGCAAGTAAAGGCAAAATACTCAATATGAAAAATCAAATTCATGTCGCTTCTGAATACTGTTAATAAAGTATGCAAACATGTTTCATATCATTTGAAGCCTAGTTCCTTAAGCAAGTGAACGAAAGGGAAATACAATCAAAGTCATATCTACTCACTGTGATTGCTTGCTTTTTTTTTCTTTCTTTCTTTTGGAAGAAACCCATAAATTAAAATCTCAGGTTTAAGCTAAAAATAGATTGAAATTTCTTTTCTGATTTCTTTTCTGCTGAAACATTGGTTGATGGGACCTGGGATGAAATATTGCATTAGTATGCACTATTTCTCCAATTTTTCTTTCACATTTTACTAATGGGGAATAATTTTTATTGACAGCTAAATCTTACCCACTGCTTGCACTGCTATCATTAACCCGACAATTGTTTTTCCTTCATACCGTATACCATACTGAAGGATAGTATGATGAAACTGTAATAATTCATTGGAATGTTGCATTGCAGTAAAGGCAATGAACTGCTTAGTGTTGTCATTTTGGCAAGGGAGACACTGGGTTTACTTTATATTCCGTCCATGCACCAAACCTTGGGGGATTGAATTTTGATCTTAATTCACTGCACAAATGAATTTGCATTAATGTGTTTCTTGACACATTACTGACACTTTGTACCTAAAAACACATAAACATACAACTTTTTTCACTTTGTGTATTAAAACATCAATTCACTGTTGAATCGTATGTGTTCCTTCACCTGGGTCCTGTCTAACATGAATGAATAAACGAATGAATTTATACAAATTAATTAATTAATTAATACATGTATAAATGAGCAAGTAAGTAAACAACAGCGCAACTTGTTTGTGTAAAAACAATGCACCATGATTAGTGAATCATTTTATACCTTGAGTGATTTAGAAGCCAAACAAAAAAAAAAAAAAAAAAAAAAAAAGAAGAAGAAGAAGAAGATCTTAGGGTCCTCTTACCTCTCATTATCATACAAAATGACAATGATTCCCTCCAATAAATGCCACAAATTGCAAATTGAGAGAAAAGGCCAGAGATGTGATACTATTCATTTTATGTTTAATTTGCAGTATTGTTTCGTTGGTCTCCGTCAGCATGCCTACCTCTGCTCCTCATTATTGGGAAAGAACAGCGATTAACAGCAATTTACTGGATAATTATTTGAAACAAAATAAAAAACTGCTGTCATGTTTCAGAAAGAACACAGTAACAAGGGAACTGTGGGACCTTGGATTTAAAAGTAGAAGCATACAGGACAGTAACATTTAAGTAAGCTACGAGCATCTACTGATTTAAAAAGCTTGTTTGTGATAATAACACAGTTATTACTATGTTTAGGGGGAAAAAAACAATATTTTTATAAACCTGGTTATACCATTCATAATATAAACTCTGTACCTCCCTGAAGATCATACGGTTTTTCTATCATTTTTCCAAACTGCTAAAATAACAACATTGTAGCATACATCAAATTAAACATCTTTGTCAGAATCCAACTGCAAAAAAAGTCATTTTTGATTCATAATCACTATTTTTTTTCTGTTTCCCTTTGGAGTTATTGATTTGGTAAATATGATGGGTATTTCAGAATCGAAAGACTAGTTTCAGCATTTAAAATGGTGATTCAGCTTCCAGAAGAGAAAGAAGCAGATCTTTCTTCTAATCCTATTGGTTAAATATTAGGACATTTGAATACATGTGATCTGCCCTACAGCAGTATCGTGTGTTTGATCCAGCCCAGTGCACCGAAATGATCTGTTACAGACAATAATATGGGCTTGGGTGAAATGACTGAAGGTACTGAAGGGAGCTTGTCATCTTACTGTCTCTTATCTTCAGTGTGCTTTTTAAAACGGAAGATTTTCTGTGGAAGCTAGGTCAATATTTCAAGGGCTTGCACAGCAGAGGTGACTATTGATCTCTCCCTATCTGCTTTAAGCTCCCTGTGTTCACTCACATGGTACATGCCATGATTCCTCACCTTGCTCCTATCAAATAGCCCTTGTGGCTACAGATGAGCCAAACCAATGGTATTTTTTGAAACCCATTGCCATTTCATACCAAGAATCGTATACCAAAACTGATATTTTAAAATGTGTTGTTGTGTATTAAAAAAAAAAAAAAAAAAAAAAAAAAGCAAATTTATGATTCTTACATTCTGTCTTTAGGTCAAATTTGATTTAATTAAGTTTAATTGTTTGCTTTAATAAATAAATAAATATTTAAACAAACAAATACCACCACTACTACTACTACTACTACTACTACTAATAATAATAATAATAATAAGAAGAAGAAGAAGAAGAAGAAGAAGAAGAAGAAGAAGAAGAAGAGTGGTTTTGAAAGTTGACTGCAAATGTGGGCCAATTCAATACATAAAAAACTCAATTAAATAAAAAAAGATTATAAATAATGAGTAAATTTAGTTTAATTAAATTTAGGCTGGTTAGTGGTATTGTCATAGTATCTAATAAACTTTTGGCATGTTATCTAATAACTGTTTAGCCTCATTATTATATTATCTGAAATGTGGGTGGGCAAAGGGAGATGGTAGAAGGGTCACATTACACACTGTATATATATATATATATATATATATATATATATATATATATATATATATATATATACAGTATTGATATTTTTTAGGTTTGAATTTTAAAAGGTAGTATCAATACTATAATATTCATTCCTACTGGACAAAAGGACACTACTAAAGGACAAAGGTTACCATGATTTTTACTTTTTTTTTTTTTTTTTTTTTTTTTGGACTATTTGACCAAGGAGTGGAATGGTCATATAAAGCAGTCACAGAGAACAAAGTGGCTGTAATAACCTCGTGGCCATATCAAATCACAGCGAGCTCAATCACAAGGAAAAAAATGATAGCATAGTGCCAGTTATCAGAAAGAAGGGGGAAAAAAAACAAATCAGGTTAATTGCTGATCAACTAGGTGTCTCTGATTCTAATGAGGCCTTGGTTGCCCGCGGCAAAGCTGAGTTCAGGAAGGGGACTTTTTCCTTTTCCTCTCTCACTCATTTGATCATGTTTGCTTTCACCACTGCTGGTATTCCCATTTTAATTACTTAGCTGCCAAATGGCACAGATGAAAGATATGTGCCTGTAATTAATAACATTTACATATATTAGCATCACTAACAAGTCACATTAATAGCTTGTGGCTTTTGTTTTAACAAAAGTCTCATGTCACTGTCTTTTTTTTTTTTTATTTCTAAAAGCACTAACCAACAAACCATAAAACAATATCCAAATAAGTATAGAAATTCTGGCTGTCATCCGTATTTTTCTTTCCCGTTGATTAATGTCAACCTGTTGAAATATGTCGATCACTTTATTATGTCATGATCAACTCAAGCCAACTCTATTCAATTAGTCAGTGCAGAAGAATACTTTGTGCTAGTGAGCATGCAGCTTCCAGTTAGCCTATAAGGGCTGATCAAAGAATCTCACAGCTTGTTGTTTGGCTGTGTATAATGAGGGTCAGTACAATGTGCTCTATCTGGAGCAAGTATGCTGGAGAGTCTTAAATGGAGTCACTGTTCCAGGCTTTTGATAGTTAGTGACATGGTAATGTAAAGGGAAAATTTGTTTCCATTACAATCAACTACCCCTTCTGCCCAAATGAAAGAAAAGAAAGTGGCGTCTTTCAGAAAGGCCGGTCATCCTGATAATGGTGGAATGGTTAAAAGGTTTGCCCTTGGTGCAGTGCAAGTTAGACCTGAGATGTCTCACTGTCATCATGTCCCCTCGACAAAAGCCTGCTGTGCACCTGCTGTGCCAAATGGACCACACTCTGTGCGATGACACTGGAGGATGGTACTTTCAGTAATGATGTGTCCTTTTTCTTTTTTTTTCTTTTTTTTTAAATCTATATATGTATACATTTATATACATAGTACATTGGCATTGCATCAATGTGCAATCTAATATTTATGCAAACACAAATGTGCAGTAACGTTTGTTACAAAGGGGGCCTTTGCAATAACTTGTGATGACTATACGCTTCAGGTAGATAGATCAATAATGCATTTCTTTTATGCCATGCCAGTAACAAGCGCTGTGTGATTAGTTTGACAGAAAATGACTCCCTAATCAGGGAAATGTATTCTGTTTTGGGTGGCTAAATGAAGGTGTTTACACTCATCCCACTATGGGTCAGAGAGACTCTACACTTTGCTGCTTTGAGACAGAGCACTATAATCTGTGCTAAAGAGACAGGCTGTCATTACTACCAAGTGCAGTAATAGACTGACATGGATGCCATGGTGAACAATTGGTTTTCCGGCATCAATCAAGCAGGCTGGAGACTGAGCTAAATAATGAGGGAGAAGTGGCAGCAGGGATTTGGTGTGCGTGTGTGTGTGGCATTATTTTATGTGACAGAATTATGCATACCAATATCAGTGTTTTTTTTTTGTTTGTTTGTTTTTGTGTGTGTGTGTGTGTGTGTGTGTGTGTGTGACTCTACAGAGTAGAATAAACTGTCTTTGTTGCTTGTCTTTTAATGCTGAGTTTCTCTTAGAATGGAAGAATGAGTTTTGTATCTTCCTACTCCTGACACTTATTATGCAATATAATTATTGCATTTGTGTGTGAAAGTGCATCTTCTTTCACCTCTTTTATGCAATTCTTGATATTTTATTTACATTCAGGTCAGTTACTCCCTCTGTATATTCAGAGACAATGTATTAACTATATACTTCTAGAGCGTTTTTATGGAACATGAAATGAAACATCATGAGGCATGAGAAATGAGACGTCAAATGTTAAAAAGACTACCGATTCCCTCCATGGTTTCTCCTTCATTTTTGCATCTTCCACATTTGAATATGAATATAGACATCACTGGCCATAAGCCCACGGATGACATGTGCATGACAGAGGTGAAGGGTCAATAGTTGTCAACGCCTGCTCATCTTTTGGTAGGATTCACTCTCTTTTCTTTTAGAGCAAAACCTCAAAAGCTGCTTTGTTCACCACACTATGCCAGCAGCGATCAGGAGGAGAACAAGTGAAAGGAGAACCTAAAAAAAAAAAAAAAGACCATGAGGAAAGGCTTCGACTGGCCAATAGTTGGGTCAAGGACAGACCAGGAGCTGCTACTCCCTAGCCACATCATCTGCGTATGACAAGCGTTGCCCCAAGGTTGGAGTTCAGTGGGCTTTCTCACCAGCACAATGCTTAACATCAGATGCAAAGATTAAAGTGTGGGTATCACATATTGGCAGGGCCCGAATAAAAATATCAAGCACTAAGCCACTTCTCGGTGACAAGCCAAGTGGATGGCTAATATTAGAGAGGATGGAAGAGCCTAGTTAGCACGGGCTGCCTGCTGCTTGCGTAGTACCCAGTGGTGGTCAAAAGGCCACCTGGGTTTTGGAGCTGCTTTATTGGTAAAATATATTACAGTTGAGGCCTGCTGAGCTGCCTTATTAAGAGGTGGGGGCATGAAAGAGATGACCTTGTGACACATCTTTCTGGCACTGCACACATCTCCATATTACTGAATAAATTACTACAAGCCAAGATTTTATTTCACAGCATCTTAATATCTACGGCTTTATGAAGAGTCAATAATGGATCCATTTAAACAAACATTACCTCAGGAGTGATAGCTAAGGAATTGTAGGAATGTTCAGTGAAATTGACTAGCATCAAAGTCTTGTAGCCAAGCTCCTTTTCAGAAAATGAAGCAAAAATATTCTAAGGATTTTAATTGGAGATCATCAAACTACTAGAATCAATTTCTATATGTGCCCTAATTATTACTGTTAAATTTGAACTCAGCCGATGCATTTTATTTTATTTTTTTTCCCCTTTTTTTCCTCTTTTTTTTCCATTTTGGTTTGTAATAGTTCAGTTGCTTTTCAACGCCAAACAGCTGCAAGCTGGAAATTCTCGCCTGTAGGTTTTACTCGGGTCAGTGTCTGGATGTGCTTGGATGTGATGGGGAAAGCAGAAAAGTGCTCGCAAAACTAAATAAACCTCAGTAATATCACACAATACAAATAGCCTTTACTCTTCCATCTGTGAGAAAACCAATGCAAATAAATTTCATATACAAACATACACGATAATATACTATATATAGGGTGTATATACTATATATATATATATATATATATATATATATATATATATATATATATATATATATATAGAGAGAGAGAGAGAGAGAG
>CM074950.1:14329575-14341656 GCA_037577455.1 Pangasius macronema | reverse complement strand
CCCCCCCCCCCCCCCCCCCCCCCCCCCCCCCCCCCCCCCCCCCCCACCCCCCCCCACCCACACACACACACACACACCCCAAGGTAAGCCAACATTACAAATAATCCCCCTCCCTTCTTTCCTACGAGCAACAGCGACTTCAAACAAAAACAGGGAGCAGACGTCCAAAAACATGAAACAACGGCTCTCCCTCAGCATTACTGAGGCTTCATGCACACCAATCATCTGTTAAAAATGGATCAGTACAGCCTCACTTATCATGCTCTCCTGAAGCCCATTGCCTGAAGCGTCCACAAACCAGACCGCTGCCTCCTTTCACTCTCTGCTCCATTTGAAACAGTTGAACTTTAAACAAACTAAGCTGAGACAGACTGATTTCATAAACGATGTGCCAAAATCCAGCAGAAACTGGCAGTGTTGAAGAGGAGGCATAGCCTTCAAGCAGAATTAATGTTATATGCATATAATATTTATATACTTAGCACATATACTAAACAAAATGGATTTTTGGCCAACTTTTCATATATATTTTTTTAGTATCCTTACACTGCCTACTGCAATCTGAGGTCACACACAGAATCGGAGAAAATAGATTTCAGGGCAAGTAAATGAAGGGGTTTTTGTTGTTGTTGTTTTTGTTTCTTTCTTGACTTTTTGTCTTTTTATTAACAAATTACCCTCGTAACGTAATCTATACCAAGAGGATACCAAGAAGATTATATCAAAATATTCACAATTAAGTGCTAATTTTAAATCTGACATTGTACTGTGACCTATTTATATTTATATTTACATACACCGATAATATTTATTGTCTCCAATGCTTAAACTCTACCTGTATATTTATATCACAGTCCAAATGAAGTACACAAATCTATAATTGTAAATAGAAACTAATATATATACGTGTATGAGATACGTTTACTTACATGGATATTTTATTCTATACCTATATTTCATATATATGCAAGGGTATGGTTCCTGACATTATTATTATGCCATAAATAATGGATTGTCTGTGTTTGGGAGCACACAACTTAGGATGAAACAATTTTGGAAACACAGGCTGATCCTGAAGGCTTTGCACTAATCCTTCCCCTGGACAGAGGCTTAACCAAACAGCAAGTTTGTGATAGGCTCAAACAGCAACTCGTTGTTGCATGGGACACTTCATTCAGCTTAAGCCAACTTATCAAGTGCATTCAAAGTGCCTCCATTGAGCCATGTGGATGGGACTTTTCTGCAGATCTATTAGTGTACACTCTTATCTGTATTTAGCATATGCCATGTACAGCTGCATAGCCAGCTTTAGGCGGATTCACACTGCAAAACACCTCCAGTTATCCCCGAGCTGAGGCTCCCGATAACATTCTGAAACTTCCCTGCACAAGCAGGTTTAACATCTCAATAACTTTGTCCCTTGTCTTCCCTATCCGCCTATTTATTTATTATCATCTCACTGTCTGTGCTGGCTGGATTATGAATGCCATGTAATTTGCTTTGTTGCCTTTTCGAATTGAGTGTATTTTATTTTGAAACCAAGCGACTCCATCTGCTTTTCTCTTCTGTCCTTTCTCTCCATTCGAAATATTCCAAAAATACAGAGAATGCAGTAATGTACAGTAAGTGGCTGGCTGAAACAGAAAATTACATGTTGCTGAATGCCTGTGTAATTCACATCATTACATACTGAGCTTTTGGAGTTAATACAGGATTCTCAGATGGGCTGAATACTGCACATAAAACACTAAAAGGACATACCACGAGGACTGGTCATATTGTATTAGGTGATAGATGCAAAATATCCCCCCCCCAAAAATGAAAAATGGTATGCTATGAGGCACAGAAAGGTTTATATAGGCAATCAGAAGATCTGGTGGACAGTTTCATTCCCAGATAAAGCTGACAAGTAATCAAATCTGTCCCACTAATATGCCAGGGAGGAAGCACATCAGCACTACAAAACCTGGAATGTATCCAGGAGAGAGAAGGCTGGTGCAGGATGGTGGAAAATTGTTCAGAGAGAGATGTGTTCAAGCTGAAGTGCCGAGGTTGGGAGTTTAAAACGCCATGCTGCCCTGTGCCGTTTATGAATCAGTCAGGCCCCATCCTCTGAACAAATCCATTTGCCTTAATACAAAGTTTGGCACAGAACCATCTGACACAAAAGAATCAAATTGTCATTAGTCTACTAATAACTATATAATTCGATATTAGTCAAAATAATAGCATTTACCTCTCCTGCCCATGGTTCATTGTCGTCATCTAGAAATATTAATATAAGAACGCTTAGTTATTCATACTGAAATAGAGATCCCATTTGAAAGTGCATATTTCCCGAGGTGCATTTCGGACAACAGGGTGTTGACATGCAGTAAAGAACAACACAAAGCATTCTGAATACAACACCCTGTCCTTTCAGTTAGTGAATTAAATGTCGAATTCACCAAAGGCAACAACACATTTTAAACAGCCACGTTAGCAAATTCTGCTTGAAATGTATTTATTTTTTTAATGGTTATTTATTTATTTATTTATTTATTTATTTATTTATTTATTTATTTATTTATTTGCGATTAGAGTTAAGTAGACTTTTCTAAAGTGCTAAAATTATTTTTTTAACTATTTAATTATTTAAAAAAAATATATGAATTTAAATCCAACAGTCCACTGTCACATGTTTCATTTGAATATACACTTATGAAAGAAAAAAAGAAAAAAAAATGCAGGACGGTCGTGTTTGACGTTCAGTTAAATATCGGTTCCTTGTCAAATGAAGTCTTGAAGTCAGTGAAGGCAAACACGCCTGTAATTGCGCTCTCGGGGTGATGTTAGCGCACGGGCTTTGCGGTGGAGAGCACTGTGGAGTTGAGAAAGCGCACTGAGCTCTCCGAGTGCAGGAGCAGCAGCAGCGTCCTCTCATACCTGTTGAGAAGTCTTTCATCCTCAATGGGCTCATTAGCCACATTGTTAATTGAGTGCTATTCAGGGCAACATCAAAGCAAATAATAAAGAGCACGCAGTTCTCCTCTTTATTTTTGGCAAATAGGAGGCTCGGAGCTCTACATGTTGCTTTCATGCGCGTGCATGCTGGAGGAGCCTTATTAGTTTTAGGCTCTATTGTCTCTGTCTATTTTAAAAGATTAAGCACGATAATGTTTTCTCTCAGGAATATGTATCTCAGCAGTTTCTTTCCTGTTAAGGATGCACAGAGACGTTAACAAGGACCACTCGATAAGGACAGATGTAAATACAAATGAAAAATATTTTATTTTGAATATATATATATATATATATATATATATATATATATATATATTGTGTGTGTGTGTGTGTGTGTGTGTGTGTGTGTGTGTGTGAAAAAGTAAAAGGAATGATAATCAGTTTAATGATGATAATAATAATGATTATTACGATAATAATGATGAGTAGCTACATTTTATTCCACATCAGTATACGTATGTTGCATTCTTTGCACAGTGCTCACAACGACTCTTACTGCAGTCACTCAGGCGTGCATAATATAATCAATAAAATTAATAAATGAATAAAATAATCATAAGAGCTGCAATCATAGCACTAACGTTAGTAGTGGATTATGTGAAGCCCTGTTGATGATATAAAAAAAGTAAAAAAAAAAAAAAAAAGAAATGTAATAATAATAATAATACTACTAATAATAATAATAATAATGGAAGATGAAGAAACACAGTATAAACATAGTGTAATGCTCTAACTGATAGTAACTGCAGTGCTTTCTCGCCGGTCTGTGTGTTTTTCTCATCAGCTCTCTGTTCTGCTGCGCGATGCGGTATTAGCTGGTAATAAGATGGGAAAATTGAAGCTAACTCACAGGGCTGTAAATGATCAGCACGTGTTCAGATGTAATAAGCTGTCACTTTTAAGATGATAAGATTTGTATTTAGATATATGATAGGGAAGAATAATGAATAGGGAAAAACAGATGAAGAAGGCGTTATTTAGAACCAATAGACCGGCAAGAAAGCGTATATAATAACAAAGATTATTGTGTGTGTGTGTGTGTGTGTGTGTGTGTGTGTGTGTGTGTGTGTGTAGTGTGTATATATATACTATATTATATATAGTGTTCTCTACTGACTGAGCCTGGAGCAGTCCAGCTTGTCAGCTTGATGAAGGTAAAAGCAAAAAGGAAAAAAAAAAAAAAAGAAAAAAAGTCGCTGTGAAAACACTGAACTTTTTAATGAAGTAACCGTGAGTGTGTTTCCGTGGCGTGCTGCTGAAAGCCCAGTGTGTGAAGCAGAGAGCGAAAGTGGTGCAAAGGGAGCTCGCTGAAGTAAACGTCCCCCAGGGAGTCAGCCTGTCTTTCACTAGAAAGCACAAGGAGGGGAACAAAGTTCATTTACACTGCCATGTGTTCAGTGCTATCACTATAATAAACACTTCTGCCCTCTCTCAACTCCCAGCTCCCTTCCTTCTATCCATACTCTCATCCTTCTTATTCCCGAATTATTATTATTATTATTATTATTATTATTATTATTATTATTATTATTATTATTATTATTATTATTATTTTAAGGCTATTCTTACTGTTCTTATTATCTGTATAATTATTTTACTTATATGGTCGTATTATTATTATTATTATTATTAGTACTAGTAGTAGTAGTAGTAGCAGTAGCAGTAGTAGTAGTAGTGTGTGTGTATGTGTGTGTGTGTGTGTGTGCGCGCGTGTGTGTGTGTTATACACGTGTTTTATGTGTTTTAATATGAAAAGCTTTAAAATTAAATAATTCATTTACCAAACTGTATAGAGCCAACAAGTGGTTAGTACTTTATTTTTTATTTATTTATTAATTTATTTGCTTTCTTTTATAACCAGCATCTATTTTCAGCAAATTAACTTGCTAAAGTGAGAAAACAAATTGCCGTAAATAATAAATGAATTTTAAGGGAATTAATGACTTATTCATTTTCAGTGCCTTTGTTGTACTTGAGTTGTCATAAACAGTTAGGAGTGTTAACAGAATATTTCTGTTATGTCAAGCTGTCATGTCTCATTTGGATTAACCTCTGTGATTTCTTTTTTTCAGATTTTACAAAGTCAAGTTTTCAAATAATATCATTAAATTAAAATTAAAATTAATGAAACATGTCAATGCATTCTCAAGAAAATGAAATGTTATACTGCTCATATATGCAATGTACTGCTTCAGAATCAGATTAAAATCAATTAAAAATGTTTAGTGAGAGCTGTGTTAAAATCTGATTTTACAATATTTTATTTTGTATACTAATACATTTATCTGCATTGTATTTCTAATATAATTTAAAAGCAAATCATTGTATCATCACTACTTCTGATACTAAAACTACTACAACTACCACTTCTCTCTCTAGAGAGAGAGAGAGAGAGACTACCACTAAGAGCAATAATAATAATAATAATAATAATAATAATAATAATAATAATAATAATAATAATAATAATAATATTAATAGGGTTATTGTAATTGTAATAATGGACCTAGGAAAGGATGTTTTTCATAAGTAATATTCCTGCATCATATTTATAATTACTATTCTCTACTGGTCTTCTTTGCCATGTATTAAATCAGTACAATTGCAAGTGCATTTGAAAAAATAAAACATTTTTATTTTTTTTATTTTCATTTTTATTATATGTCGCATTTTATTGTCAGACAAATTATATTGTCATTCTATTACAAGCAAAGTGATAAAGCCCAAATTATTTTAAGCAGTAAAAAAAAAAAATCTATTTAATTATTTTAGCCCAACTTTTCCTAAAAGCAATTTTATTTATTTATTTATGTATTTATTTATTTATTTATTTATTTATTTATTTATTTATTTATTTATTTATTAAACTTTGAGTTACACTAAAACCTATGTGGAATGAGGAGTGCCGTGCACTCTTTCGTAATGATATTATTGAGAAATGTTTCGGGACTACAATAGGAATAGCATGACTATTTCCTCAGAGCCAGTACTTGAAGTCCATGTTTTAATATAAATCTCACTTACAGAAGGGGGGAAGATAGGCACAAATACCTTCTTTCTTCTGGTCCACACTGTGTAAACAGTCAAAGGCATAAAGAAAAGTATATTAAAACCCCAGCGTGACTGCTGGACAAGGCGTCTGATGCCTGTCAAATCATTAAAAAGAGAGGTGGCGTTATCAGTTGCAGGAGATCAGTGATAGTGGTGGCACATGGCTGTGATGGGCTATGTCTTCCACAGGGGCACTCTAGGGGCCTTTTGTGAATTTATAAAGAGAGATAAAATCGGCTTCATATTTCACCACCAAACTGCCTGATGAAAGCAGCCTGAGAGAGAGAATTACATGGTGGGAGTTTTGTCATGAGCCACCAAGGTTTAGTGTGAGATAAAGAGAGAGAGAGAGAGAGAGAGAGAGAGAGAGAGAGAGAGAGAGAGAAAGAGAATAATGAAAAAAAAAACAAGTTGCAGGTTGCTCAATTTAATATGTCATCACACTGCTAGGTATCTGCAGTGGGTCCTGTTCGTTTGTTACTGCAATATAGTTTCTCCTGTCACTTTTCAGCTTAAGACAATAACATCTCCTTAACATCTTCCTCTAAAGTGCGAAAACCAAGACACACTCTTTTTTTCCCCAGTGGCATTAAGCAGCCTCGTTTAATATTAGCAATTTCCACAAAGCCTGTAATAAAGACGTTCTGTTCCTCTTTTTCTTAAGATATGTGTGATTACAATTAAGATAGGAGTCCTAACACGATATTAAAATTAGTAGAATCTATGTCTGGATAATTATGTCCATAGTGCTGCATTAAAATGCTCTCCAGCAATCACCCACAAACAGACCAATCTGGCAGATGGGAAAATGAAGAAAAAAAAAAAAGCAAAGACTGTCCTGTCCTCGGGATATAGGCAATGATACCTGACACTATCACTGCTTTCTGCATTTCATATGAACTCATCCCATAAGTCATCAAATCTTTTCTGCCATTTCCACCAATTGCATATTTCTGGAGGTCTTATTTTTCCTGTTAAACTGCACACATGCACAAATCCTGCAGCCTGAAGGCAAATGAGTTTCAATGCATTGGAAATGATGAATGACAACTAGTGGATTCTTTGGCAGCCAGAAAGCTTCCAGGAGCCTCATGGCTTATGTTTGATCTGGGCAGTAAATGCAAGGAAAGAAAGAAATGAGACAGAATAAGAAAAAAAAAACAGCTTGAAGCAATACCTAAGACAGCTCTGGTCTACGCTCAAAAAAGAAAGTCGCGAGCTTTGTGGCAAGCTTCTTGGCTCATGATAGCAGAATGCAAATGCAAAAAAATATTACTTGGTAATTTAGTTCCATTGCTTCCATGCATAAAATATGTCATATTACTGTATTTTAGTAGTTTGAATGGTGGATTCTTTTTGAGCAGTGGCTAACATGGATGCTTGCTCAGGCAGCTGTACAGGCTCTTGCTCCTTTCAGTAAACCCCTACTAAGAGGGGATTTTTTGGAGCGTGAGGAGTTTTTAACATGGAAATTGGCTTTGAACCCCATCTGCACAGGTCGGCACATCTTCGGGTGAGGCACTGCTACTGCTGACAGGGAAAATGAACCATCAATTCCTTATAATATGGCCTGATTATCATCCTACTTACCCCCTGCAAATTCCAACTTGGAGCAATTCAGTGCCATCTAGGAAATGCTGTAACCCCAGTAAAGATGTGACCCTCCCATCAATGTGCCTTTTAACCAAGAGGAGAGATATCGGACTGGGACCATTTTGAAACATAAACACGTTTAACACATTAGTTGGCTGGAAAGCCACATGGATTCTTACAGATGTCTGCCTTTCAAGACAGGCAGTATCTTCTTCTTCTTCTTCTTCTTCTTCTTCTTCTTCTTCTTCTTCTTTTATTTTCATTTTCATCTATGCTGTCTTTTCAGACAAATGCAACCTTTCTGAGGTTTTATTACCTTTTTTTCTGTAAGATCCTTTATGTTTGTTAAATGGTAAACCGAGACCTGTTAGTGCTTTCCTTTAAACTGTATAACCATGCAGAATTCTACAGACAACTCTGAAATAATTCAGTGAATTTATCCAAATACCTTTTTCCACATTTACAAAATGGCAAAAATGCATAATTCAAAACAGCTCCTACCTTTGTAGCCCTGATGTTTTCATCAAATTAACTAGGCCATCTATGGTTAACTTCCCCTTAAAAAAAAAAAACAAATGGAGGGTAAAAGTTTGCTGAGTGTGAGTTGACAAGTCAAATTTGGTGGTGATGTATGGCACTCGGCGAGAAATGTGAGTGTTCAGCAACTCTTTTTGCACAAGGAGTCTGTCGTGGCATGTCTTTATTTGACAGGATTTTGTCTTTTTTTCTTCTCTGTGAGGCATTTTCTTGGGCCTGTCCAGTCCGCTGGTGTCCCTTTCACCCGATCAGGCAGCTGGGGCCTGACCTCTAAGTTCTGCCCCCTCGAACGGGGCTCTTTTCAGGCATTCACCCTCCCCTCCTACCCGCAACATCCCATTCACATCCAGAGATAACTTTATTCATCTTGTGCATCATTGTATCCAGTTGAATGAGGAAAACTATGTGGACACTCTACTGAATTGAATAAGTATGTGTGGACTGGAGAAAGGGAGATTTTTGTGGGGGGTGTCTAGATGTCTTTATTTAGAGTGAAGGAAAGAAACCAGGAAACCTATGCTGGATAGATGGACGGATGGATACTTATTTTGCTGGCTTGTTTTAGAGAGGGCACTAACATGCATGAGTTACAACAAAAACAAACAAACAAACAAACAAAAATATAAGGTCTTTATATGCATTTATAAAGTACGTATATGAAAATACACACACACAAATATCTATCTATATATATATATACATATATATATATATATATATATATATATATATGTGTGTGTGTGTGTGTGTGTGTGTGTGTGTGTGTGTNATATATATATATATATATATATATATATATATATATATATATATATATATATATATATATATGTGTGTGTGTGTGTGCGTGTGTGTGTGTGTGTGTGTGTGTGTGTGTGTGTGTGTGTGTGTACACAAAACAAAAAATGTAGAAATTAAAAAATAGTCTATTTTCTAATAGTCTTAAAAAAGAAAGTGAAGAAAGTATATGGCATATATGTCTCTCACACACTTTTCCTTTTTAAGCACTGATGATATTGACTCCCATGAATGGCTTGTTTCTCCAGTGTGAGTAAAATGCTGCATTCCTCTCTTGATTTGTCATCAGAGAGTTGAGCGGAGGTGTCTAAACTCTGTTTGATTTGCCTGCTGTGAGGTTGGCAGGGACAGTTCGGCTTATTCTCTTGCCCGAGTAGCCTGGACCACCCTGCTCTCCTCTCATCATTCATATTCAAGCCAAGGCCTCTTGACAAGTCTGCTGATCTCACTCAATGTTTTGTAATATGGACAATACTGTTTTCTCTCTCTCTCTCTCGCTCTTTCTCTCTCTCTCTCTCACTCAGTCTCTGTGGAGGGGAAATTGCTGAGGGGCGTCACACTCCTCTGGGCTTGGCAGTGTGATGTTGTGGTGAGGAAGAAGTGCAGGATTGCTCCCCTCTGTGAGATCCCTGTGGCTGTCCCTGTCTCAGCCCCAGCAAAGAACAGTCTAATGAGGGAGATAAGCAGATGCCAGCAGCTTGCATACTGCTGCTACTCACACTGCGTTCCCATGATTTATTATCTATATGCTGACAAGAGCCTGTTTTTGAAGAGTTCTAAAAAACCCTGAGGAAAGTTGAGGACGGCTGTATTTTGATTGGGTAATGTTAACGTTAGATAAGGTAGTTTTGGAAAGAACAGATGAGAAGCGGACAGAAAAAAAGGCATACAAACACACACACAAAAAAAGTACTGCTCGGTGAATGTGCTAATGGGGGAAATACCATTACAATGTATATGTTTTTTAATAAAAAAAAATAATAAAAAATACATAAAAACATACCTCAGAAGCATGTGCAAATTTGTCTGCACTACCAACTTGGGGGATTTGAGATAACCCAAAAGAGAGGAGTTTATACATTAGTGCCGCAGTTGCAAAACACTGTTGATATTCAAATGATTATTGTGTAAAATCTGGGATAAGCTTCGGCATGAGAGCCCCTCTAAGTGCCTACAACTATTGCTAATTCCCCTCACCATTGTGGGTCGGACAAAGGCCTTAATCCCGTTTCACTTTTGGAGACAGCCAGGGCTATTTTCCCTCTCATAAACCAACAACACACCCCCTGGCCCAGTCTCAGGCAACTCTGTGCTCAGGGAGCTATGTGTGTATACTTCAAGGCCTTTCTCTGTTACCACGACTGTAAGGTAAACATTAGGGAGAAACCGAACACATTGAAAAACAAATTTTTCATTTTTGTGTCCTTTTTTTATTTTTTTTTTGCTCTCTTTTTAATGGCTGAATAGTGGTCGTTGTTGTAAATCCTTCAATACATTATCTATAACCTGGTATCAAAGGAAAAGAATTGTCGGTTAGAAACAGTCTGTGTAGAATTATGTGAAAGATAACTATCCAATTCTGTATATTTGGGTCATTTTCTGCCTTCCACTGCAACAGAAGTGAAAAACAAGGCATGAGTACACCTATTTCATTACAAACTAAATGTTTGTGAAAGGCCAGTATGTTTGTGGAGGTCAACTAATACACTTTTGTTCATTTACTTTCCTTCCACTTCCTGGTGGTGGTCCTGATGCCTTTAAATTCGTTAACTGGAATGAACAGGATAATATGTTCAAGAGGATTCTTCTTTCTTTTTTTCAGCTGAGAGGAAAAATACTTCCTTTAGTTTTCCAATATGTTTTCATCTTATTTTGTTTGCTTTAGTGCAGTGATATAAAACTTGTAAGCAACAGAGATGTCTGGGTTTCAATGTTGGGCCCACATGTTGCCTGACATTCTGCTGTGTAATTTGGGAGAATTTTCAATATTGAGTTGTGCTCTAAGACTGTTGCGCTGTGTGAAACCCGTTCCCTAAGAAGCAAGCAATGGCTTCATTGAGACACTGTGGTGTGCAGCATGTGAGAAGGCTTTCCAGTGTATTCCCTGTATTGGCTCATATTACAGGTGTGAGGCAGCAGTTTGTCTATTACCTGAGTGAACTCCATTCTTCCATAAACAATTATTGGATGACTTTCTACTTTTATTTCACCTAATAGCTCACTACATGCTCTTGTCAATCAGATCCAAAGAGCACTTCGTTGTAGCCACAGTGGGTCAGTACTCGTGAGCTTGTACTGTGATCACTGTGAAACTGTTATTTGTTTAGTGTGTAATAATGACTATTAATATCAATGTTAAATAACATTAATAAAATCATTTAAAATAAAATAAAATTAAATTAAATAAAATTAAATTAAATTAAATTAAATTAAATTAAATTAAATTAAATTAAACTAAATTAAATTAAATTAAATTAAATACATAGGGTGAATTCAGATATATTGGCAAAATTGGATAGCTTAAATTAGCAGCATTTACTTTCGGGTCTGATAAGAGAAAATCTAATTGCTTGATAGAAATAACATGACTTAATTAATGCAACATAACGTAAGGAGCTGTAGAAAGCAGTAAACAGGAAGCTGACCCCAAAGATCTTGGAAAAATGACACACAATTTTGTTATTTTTTAGTGTTTTCTAATGTGGTAATTACTGTTCATACTGAATTTTAGAAGAAAATGGCTGTGAATTTGGAAAGTATGTAACATTTTCGAAACCTTATTAATGTTGCTATTGCTGTATGGAATAAATTATAGAATTAAATAATTTTATGTGGTCTACTTTGTTCATACAATATTAGAATATGGTTGATGATGTATTTGGATTTTTTTAAAGCCTGTTACTGAAATGTGAGTTAATGATGCAAAGTGTGCTGTAAATAAATATGCTATAAAGAAATGTTTTAAACATGCAATAGATGTAATAAAGTTATTAAAGTTATGGCCAAAACCAATTAATATTATAGTGTAATATCAGGTGTATATATATATATATATATATATATATATATATATATATATATATATATATATATATATAT
>CM074950.1:14311758-14329475 GCA_037577455.1 Pangasius macronema | reverse complement strand
TATATATATATATATAATCATTAGGTTTGTATATATGTGTATGTGTGTGTATATATATATGTGTGTAGTTGCAAAAATCTATGTGTATTTACATCTATTTATATATGATATTTGACTTCTTTGGCACAACAAATGTTCCTCTCCTCAGAATCCACACAATCGTCAATTTAACCTCGGAGCCGTTATATTCAATAGGTAAGAGTCTCCCCATTGTCAATGATGCAGCATCCCATTTTTCTCCCAAAAATTTAATTAAATTGAACACATTCCTAAAGAAATAGCATTTTTTTTTTTTGCGACACAATCATACAAAATGTGTCTTGAGAAGATAATTCCTCTTAATGGAGGAAAAAAAACGAGACAGAATGGCGTTTTAGTGAATTGGCTGGAGCCACAGTGGACCTTGAAATCATATAACATTTTTTCACCACGTGTATTATACCAGACTTCATTCAGGAGCTCGCCTAATGGATATTTACAGCCAGTGGGTATTTTTACGTGTTCGTTGCATGCATTAAGTAAATTATGCATATAATGTTTCTAAATTAATATTCAGAAAGAAAGATTTTGTTTTTCGTTTTGACATTTTGTCAGTGACATCAACAACAATACAATATTAACATGATTATGCTGCCATTTAATTCTATTATTCTGGTTCTTTGCAAACATTTGCCAGACCAATGTGCAAAAGTAGGTACTAGGTAAGATGGGTTACCGTCCCATGATCATAGATACTAAAATATACATATATACAAATACAATATTTCTTTCTTTCTTTCTTTTGAGGCTTAGGGTCACTTTCAGGTTTACATTGCAGCAAGTTCGTACTGCAGGGCTAGTCTTCTCTCAGGACTCAGTGTCCAGCTGTCAATGAGGCCTTGATATCTTAATCAACACACGGACGGAGACATTATTCATCCACGACTGTGAGGGTGTATTTCAGTCGGAGAGGTGGGTAATATAGGGCGAGACAGAACGTGTTGGGTCAGCCTGAACAGTCTGAACAGACTTTGGGGGAGGACTCCGCTTTTGTACCATGTGCAGAGGAGACATAATGAATTATATTATAATTACAATACAGGCTGGGCCAAAAAGGGACAAAACAGATATTTGAGCCGGGGGTGGAGATAGTGGTTCCACTGAGACTAAGGCTTTAGTCCATGGCCATTCACTCTGTTTAACCACAAACGCCAATGCAGCCATGAATCATCTCAGGCTTTTAGAATTGTGTCTTATGAATAAAGAATGATGCTCTTTCAGATAAACTTTTAAAATATGTCCGCCATTTGTTCGTTATATATTTTAGTTATAGCTTTCTATGTACATTGGAATTTTTCTAATTGCTAGACTATGGATTTTTTTTTTTAAATAACACGCAAAATTAAATCAACTAAATGAATACACACATGATGTAGTCTTATTTATTGCATTAATTAATTCAATCAAGGGTGAATTTAGTAGGAATATCACCATCTATGTCAGTGTGCCTGCATTGGCTGAATTTAGCATTCTGTGCAGTGATGCTTGCTCATTGTGAGTGACAGACCATAGCTGTAGCTCCATCATCGACATACCAGATGTGTCCTAAGAAAATGTCAAATGGAATATGAAATCTGTCCTGATAGTAGCATTATGTGAATATGTGTGTGAATATGTGCATATGAGAGCATGAGTTGTGAATGTGTGTGTGTGTGTGTGTGTGTGTGTGTGTGTGTGTGTGTGTGTGTGTGTGTGTGTGTGCATGCAGGGTGATTTTGGTCACACTGGTAGTAGTTTGGGTGTCGCTAAAGGCGGGGGTTGGTGGTGATTGGAGCGATAGATTGAAGCAGAGGGGAGGGATGCTGGCAGTGACTGAGAAGATGAGGATTTGACAGCAAGGTGACAGAGAGTTCAGACAAAATGAGGCTTGCAGATTAGCGGCGCTCCTCTCTGTGACAGGTGTCATCTCTGGGGGCAGTCTGTCACTCTGCCTGCTGCCACTCCACACATAATACGCCGAGCGAGAGGGTGGCGCCAATCTCACCTCCCCGGGCATGACCTGCTCGGGTTCCCGCATGCTAGTCACAGCTATTAAAGCCCAGGTGGCAATTGGAAGCACCAACACACACACTTACACACACAAATGAAGTTATGCCAAGCTAAGACAAGCAATCTAATAAAAAACCATGACATAGACATTGTTTTTGGGCAGATCATGTTTCAGCACAGGAAGGTCAGATTTTTTGTGTTTATTTATTTATTTATTTATTTATTTATTTATTTATTTATTTATTTGCAACACTTGGACGGGTTTGGTTTGATTTATTTTGCAGTGGAATTTTTAATTATAGACATTCTGAGAAGCAAGTAAGGAAATGGGAAACAAATGGAAAAAGGAGAACACGATTGCAGTCACATAGATCAAGACTGGATCGAGCGATCACGATAACTAAATTTTAGGTGTAATAATATTGCTGATGTAAGATGTAATCATTATTAATAATATGTTACTTATATCATTATAAAATGTAGCACATTAATTCAAATTACAATGCATAGTTTTATAGAAATCTCTTGCAACATATTAATTAGAATTGTGATTATATATAAATAAATAAATAAATAAATAAATATATATGTGTGTGTGTGTGTGTGTGTGTGTGTGTGTGTGTGTGTGTGTGTGTGTGTGTGCATGATTTACTTATCTTATCCTAATATAGATGTCTTTTGAGTGAGAGTAAAACAGAATGAATGGCCTAGTTGCCTGTTTACGGCCCTTGCCAGTACCTGGGTCATGGGAAGGTATTAAGCAGACTTTTAGAGGCAGTCTCTACCCTCTGACTCTCTGATTCTCAGGCCTCCATTACCTGCCCAAAGCCTGCAGCCATCTGGCCCACAGATTGCAGAGGACTGCACACAGAGAGCCCTGCTGTCTTGCCTCTGGGTTAGGCAGTAAGTGGAGGGTCAGTCTCCATCCCACAGTGCTGGAGGTGTTACAACAAGCATTGCTGCAACACACGTTCACAACATGCCCTCAGCAAGCATGTACCCAACTGCACTTTAATTCCTCATGTGTTTATTTCTGTGGAGCCTAGTATAGCCAGCCACTTCGGATGTCGAAGCGACCTAACACATTAGAAGTGCACTCCAGGAGACACGGCTAGTTACAACTTTGGAGGACAAAGACAGCTCTGTGTGAGTGCCAGTGAGTGTTGGCAGCCGCATTGAATATAAATCTAATTAGTATTCTGCTGTTTGTCTTTTGGACAGATGAGGGATGCCCCCTATTGACTTTGTCAGGGGAGCTAGAGCAGAGGGGCGAAAAGGAGATGAGCGCCTTAAAGCACCAACTGCAAATTGCATTGTATGTCACACCAAGTTCATACCTCCCTATTCCAAGTAATAACCACAGTAGCAGTGAGCTGATTCCACAGATTGGATCGACAATGGCAGCCTGCAATATGTTATTGTGCCTGTGACTCCAGTGCCCAACAGAGTGTGAGATTTTTTTATGTATTCCCTTTGAGCAATAGGGGAGGACACAGTACAGAATGTATTTGGGTTGCTGATTGGAATTTCTCTGTAAATGTAATGTAGCAGACTAGTGTGAGATGAGGAAACACACATGTATAATAAAGGGAGCTTGCCATGGGAAAAATATATTGTTGGTCCATTTTGCATGCCATTTTTTATTATTATTATTATTATTATTATTATAACTCATCCACACACTCAGCACACACAGCAACCCTAAACACACACCACACTAACAGACAAGCAAGCAACCTTAACTTTTCCATTAAACTCAAAGCCATTTTGAAAGGGATTACAGTGGAGTTGTCAGATATGGTATTTCTCATACTGTATCAGCACTAGTTGAAATGAAGATGTGTGTGTTTGTGGGGGAGTGTGTGCACTGTGATATCAGAGTGGCCTTATTCGAGGGGCTCAGGCTCAGGGTAGCTGCAGCGTGTGAGGGTTTATATGTTCTCCTCTCCTTTTCAAGCCAGCAGCATAATCACTCATGAGTGGCACCTCATTTCACAGCCTCTAATGGCTTGACATTCGGAGCACACCGGGGTACCGGGCACGGAAGCTTTCTCTCTTATTTTTTTCTTTTGGATTGAAGGTGCATATTTGTGTGTGTGTGTGTGTGTGTGTGTGTGTGTGTCTGTGTGTTGCTGAGGGGTGCAGCAGATTCTCTGGCATCAGTAGTGGCTTCATATAAAATATTTTTGTATTTCTATCTATTTGTGTTCTACAGGCAGTAAAACAAACCCTATTAGCTTAGTCATTTGTACGCTCTCATTCTCACTCGCTTCTCCACATGCAGATACACACACACACACATATACACACACACACACAAACAGAAGAAATACCAAGATAAGCACACATGCGTAACTATTTAGCTGCAAGTGCCAGTGCTGCATTCTGTGATGTTTGATAGTGTTACGTGGAGCGTGGCCATCTGAACCAAAGTTATGTGGCCCTGCTCTCTGTGTGATAGGAAAGGCTGCCCTGCAGACATTCCTCCACTCTGTGTGTGTGTGTGTGTGTGTGTGTGTGTGTGTGTGTGTGTGTGTGTGTGTGTGTGTGTGTGTGTGTGTCGAGCCCCAGGCCCTAGCTAGTCAGCCAAGCAGTCGGGAAAGTAGCATGACTGTATAATTGTGCTGTGACACTCTGAACCCGTGGCTGATACATAAGCATGTTAATTTTCTGATAGCGGCCCATCGGAATGCGAGTTATGATGGGTGTAATTTGTGGCTCCTACAGCATGCTGAAAAGAGCGGGGTCACGGGCAGGATAAATGCAAATGAAATTTGATGCACGGCTCATTTCTGCTTGACCAGACTGTCGGGGGAGGAGGTGTTGTTGAGAGAGATGAGAGGAACATGCCTTGGTCTCTCACAGACTCAGCTTGTACCTGCTGTATACCTGGATAAAACCCCCCACTGAGCGAAATAAACCAGCATTACTTCTATTAGTGTCTGCTGAAGCTAAAACATCACATGAATTCCTCTTATAAGTAAAATGGCCTGTGTGAGAAAATTACTTTCAGATTTATTCGCGGGATACATTTCAAAAATATTTTCCACATATGTGTACACTTTGTGTTATTTTACCAAGTGCTTTTTGGTAGCTGTAGTATCAGCGTCTAAACGTTTTTTTTTTTTTTTTGACTAAATGACAATATTAACATTGCAGATTGCTAAATCTATTTTTCTCATTTTTCTATTCTGTAATTAAAAAGAGATGGGAAAGCATATCCAGTGTGGAAAAAAAAAAACTTTTTGTTCTGTTTCTCTTCGTCTAAGTATTTCCAATTTGTTCTCCTATTAGGACAACGAGAAGGACAGAGTGTGTGTATATATGAGTACTTGTGTGCATATTTGTGTCTGTCTGCATGAGTATAAATGTGTTTTGTGTGTGTGTGTGTGTGTGTGTGTGTGTGTGTGTGTGTGTGTGTGAGTGAGTGAGTGTGTATATGTGTCTGATCTGTTCAAAGAAAGGGTGTCCTCCCTGAAACACTGTCACGGCTCGCCTGACTGACAGTTCAAGAGCTCTTCATTAGAACCCTGCTGTGTCTAGGGCAAAGACAAACAGTG
Source organism: Pangasius macronema (assembly GCA_037577455.1). Classification (NCBI taxonomy): domain Eukaryota; kingdom Metazoa; phylum Chordata; class Actinopteri; order Siluriformes; family Pangasiidae; genus Pangasius; species Pangasius macronema. The sequence goes on along the minus strand of CM074950.1, from coordinate 14,323,887 downwards.
TGGCCAGCCCAGGCCCTGTAACCTTTCCATTTAATCACCAGCTCCAACTACGTTGTGTCTCTGCGCTGTGGGAGTTGCTCTCCAAGATATTGCTGAGGCTCCCAGGCCTGCTATCAGACCAAACTGACACATTTCCCCCTGCTGTATACACACACACACACACACACACACACACACACACACACACACACACAAAAGTAGTTTAATACATAACATTAATAGCACAAGTTGCAGTGTGTTTTATTTTTTAATGCCCAGTTTTCACAGGATTTGAACTATAGAATTCAATTTGAGAATTCAATTACAATATTCTATTTTAAATGTACTTACATCTCTATATTCAGCGGCTGCATGAATATTTTTATTTAGGCTGCTCTGAGTCTATTTACCAGCGTGGAGTTATCATAGAATGTGATACTAAATTTACCCAAATGTCATTTCATTTTTTTTATGATATTGTGTAGTTGTTGTTATAATAATAATAATAATAATAATAATAATAATAATAATAATAATAATAATAATAATTCTTTGTAATTATTAATTATTAATAATTTATATTATGAAGTAAATCTGGGTTGGTATGGTTTTAAATAAAGGACAAACAATCGTTGTCACACTTTTGCATTTTGAACACCCTTGTACATGATAAATATTAAGCTGATTCTGTGAGTTTCACATTACAGAGGTTATACACTAAAAGTCAGCAGCAGAATTTGTGAAATCTGAGCTTTGATATTCACCTCTGTAAATAAAGCAGTCAGATTGGGAGTTATAAACTCTTTTCATTGCTTTTATTAACTACTACCACTACTAATACTACTACTACTACTACTACTACTACTACTACTAATAATAATAATAATAATAATAATAATAATAATTACATTACAATACATTATTATTATTATTATTATTATTATTATTATTATTATTATTATTATTATTATTATCATTTTATTTATTATTATTTTTTAAATAAAATTAAATCATTATTAGCTATAAATTTGAGTTGACATGGTTATCCACAAAGAAGGAAAAATGCTTGCTCCTCTTTCATTTTGCATAGCTCTGAACATTTAAAATCTTAAGATAATTGTGTGAGATGCACATGATGATGATTTTTATTATTATTATTATTATTATTATTATTATTATTGTTATTATTATTGTTGTTGTTGTTGTTGTTGTTGTTATTCCTGCTCTTGTTGTTATTGTTGTTTTGTTGCTATTTGTCTATTATTAATATGTGTGTCTTATAGAGCAGCACACTTTTCATGTATAAATGTGCACATAGAGAAATTTAAATAAATATATAAATGAAAAACCTTCACCATGTAACGGAATGTGCACTCCAAAGAATTGTTCTTTTTGTCTTTTTTTTCTTTTCTTTTCAAGATTTAAAATATCACAATTTATTTTCAGAGGTTTTGGAATAAATGCTAAAAATGTACATTTTCTTTCATTTTGCAAATTTCTTTGTGTGTGGCATGAAAACAATAATACCGTCCACAGTTGTGAGAGGAAAGGTTGATTTGTCTTTCTGTGAGCTAACCCACTTAATTGTAGTATGCAAATGAGAGCAATTACAAAGCTTTTAGGTGAAGAGATTACAGCTGAGGGTGGCTTTAGAGGAGGACTCACCCAAACAGTCGTCATGGTAACAATGCAGAGTAACCTTACTGTCAAATAATTATAGATGGGGGTGGTGTGCAGATAGCATCGTACAGAACACCTCAGCACTGGCAAGGGTGAGGCCATTTTTCCCCCCTTTTTTTCCCATAAATTCTGAAACATTTGCCACATGGGATGAGTTAGATGGGTTTGTAAGCAAGTTTTAAATATTTAAAGATTTAAAAAAAATCTTTATGTATTGCAGTGTTTAAATGTACAAGTCTAGTTATTTTAAAGCACAATTAAGCATCATATTTTTATAAGCTTTTGGTATTTGTATAAAGGCTACATAGGGAATTAGGAAGTTCTCATTATGTAACCCTGTTATCACTTCATCATTAATTCTTTGGAAACACTTTAAAAATATGGGTTAAATACAATCAGGTCATCCACTCCCAAAAATAACTGCATGTAGATGGATGGTGTTTAATAGTGTGTCTTCAAGTTCAGCAAGTATTCTGTTTCAAATAATTGAAAACAGTAGCAGAGTTGCATCTCTTTTTATTTTGTCTGTATTTTTTTTTTCACCACAAATAAAACAGTTGGACAAGCATACCTAATAAAAATTGTAGTCACAAATTGATATTTTCGATGGCAATTTATTTTACAATTACTCTTGTGGAGGCTTTCATGAATTAAATATGAGTTCTGTCTGGGAATTAGATGTTATAAAGGTAAATTACAAGAGGCAGACTGTAATTGAGGTGGCTGCAACATGGGCCTACTGAACTAATCCCTGGCTAGGTCATGTGATAGGCAGTCCTCCAATGGCAGCAGACTTTTTTGACACAAAGCCCGGGCTGCTGAGAAAATTGATTTCTCATCTGAGCGCTGTTTGATAGCTTTTGAATTCAGAAATTGAAATTAACTAACCTACGCCCCGTCATTACAAAAGAGCAAATTAAAATTGCAACCATGTTTCCTATTGGCAATGTAAGCCTGCCAAGGTAAATTTCTGAATAGATGCCTAGTGGATTTCACTTGCTCTTTCTATCTCTGTCTCTATATATATATGTGTGTGTGTGTGTGTGTGTGTGTGTGTGTTAGCTACCTATAGACTAGGTAATTTTAGGTATAGACTAGTCTTGTGTCTTGAGTGCCATGTTATTTGCTCTCACTATTTGTTATAATGTTTACACCTGAGGACAGATAACCTTCGTTTTGTTATATTGTACACCAGTGTATGTATGGCAACAATAAAGTTGAATTGAATTCACTGAATTTAATATCTTCTGCATAATAAAACTAAGTCAACTAATCTAAATTATCTGCTTAATAATCTGAAAAGCTGGTATATGAAAAAAATGCCAACATATAAATTAATTTCCTATTTTTAATTACATATTAACCCATTTGTAATTGATGCAGGATGCCTAATTAAATACTATTAATACCATTAAATAATCATTAAATATTATATTGTGATTGTTAACATAATAAGAAATGATAGTTTATTACCTACATATGCAAACAGAGACACACATATGCATGGGAATATGTTAGTGTGTGTTGAATGAGTGGAACTTTGCAGGAGCAGCAGGATTGTTGTCAGCACAATGGGAGAAAGTGAAAGGGTGGATGTTTGTTTGACAAAAGACATGCTGGAACAGATGTTAATACAGGTGGACACGGGGATCAATAAGCAGTGCAGAGCAGAGAGTTAGTTACCTGAGCTCCAGCTACTTGTAGCAGATGTTAAACAGACTGATGCGTGGGTAGGCAGATCAATGGACAGCAGACAGATGGAGAAAGAACAGGCCTGTGTGTGAGTGAGTGAGAAGGAATGTGGGAGAGAGAGAGAAAGAGAGAGAGAGTGAGAGAGAGAGTCACCTAAAACAGATACCAAATGATGGTTCCACATGACAGGCAGATGGGCTCAAGTCCATAAAGAAATGTTTACCTTTACCACAGACATGTAAACACTGTCACTGCCACAGTGAGCAAACTTCCTGTCATGTGCGACTAAAGCTGCACTAAACGGCCACATCTCTTTGTGCTGAAACTGCGCTCACATTTCATTAAGGCAGTCACTGTATCTGAAAAGATACAGTATAGTCAGTTTCTGCCCTAACTGATTACTTTTACTGTCAGTCATGTGAAAACGGGAAGATCTTTATTAGCCTAGTTTGAATAGTACGACTCAGTGCTTCTGCTGGTCTGCTAAGTTTGCTCATTAGCAACACTAACAGGTTTCAGGCAGGGTGTGAAGGTGTGTGCTGTCCCTCTGGAGTCCTATTAGTGTCTTAAAGCCCAGCTGCAAAAGACAGCCAGTGGACGTGATTATGACTTTTCACTTCATCGCACTATTGCCGCTTCTCTCTTGACCATTAGCTACCTGAAAGTGCAGGGTGTTTGCTTCAGCAATTATATCACATTGCAAGAAGTGAGAAAATGCCACTTAGCCTACTGATTTCTTGTGTGTGAGGTAGACTTTGTGAGATTTTGTGTGGGTGGTTAATTTTAGTTTTTCATGCCCTTATCATCAGTGATATTCCATTACATTAACAAGGTAGCAAAAGCTAACTAGTAGCTATTTATGTGCTAGATGCAAGATATGATTGTTAAGGCCTTTATAACAATGCATAAATTTTTAAAACTTTTTTACTCTCTCCCCAAAATCTACTGTCCTGGAGCAGGTTAGAGATATTAGATATTATGGCTGAGAGCTTGCACAATTTTTCCGACAATGTTAATGGTCTCAGTGGCCATGCTGTCCAAAAAAGATATGTCTGTAAAAGATTTTGAGTGTTTTCTTCAGGCCTTGGAGAAAACTGAAATAGACACAATAAAATCTAAAGGTTTTCATCGCTAAACCCTAGATTCCTCCTCTTCTCCTCTCTCCCAGTTCATTCACTCAGTGTGGACGAGCTGTCATGAGCCTGTTGCTTATTGATATCCCCACTTGTTTTATGGCTGTGTGCAATATGACAGCCCTGGCACAGCGCTGATTTCAATCAGTCTGTCCTGAGAAAACTCTGTGTGTGTCTGGGTGTGTGCGTGTGTGTGTGAGAGAGAGAGAGGGAGAGGGAGACCCAGAGAGAAATAATCTGAAAAGTTGTCATTCACACCCCAGTCTCCAGTCCTCAGCTCTCTCCATGGATTTCTCTTCCCCTGCTACTTTTTAATAATAATAAAAAATTAACATCTCAAATGAAGGTGCATTCACAGCTGATGATTTCAGTAGAGAGGAATAAAACCAGGAGGGAGAGAGAGAGAGCGAGGAACGAATGAGAGGGAAACAGGAATAGAGAAATCTGCCTTTGTCAGAGGGAGCAGACTAGAGAAGAAAGTGACCCCTGAGCCAAAGGTGCTGACACCGAATCAATCCCTTTAGGCTAGAGGCCTGCTGGCCTGGGCCTGGCTAGAGATTACCCCTCCACATCTGAAGGATGACAGCTCTATCTATCTCTCACATCCCATACACACACATACACATGCACACACACACACTGGACCCTGAACCGCTTCTCTAAATTAGTTTTGAGATCATTGCAAAGAATAGGGGGGGGGTCTGATACAAGCAGATCTGTTTCAAAAGGGTCTGAAGAGACAGCTCAGTGCATTCCTCTGAGAAAACTAAGAATCTCCTCCCGTCTATTCTTATTCTGATAGCAAGTAAATTATACCATTGGTAATCCCAATAAAGCCCGAGACACTGGCACATATCCTGGTCAAGATGCTCCCACGCATCTTTCTCACGTTCACACGACACACACATGCACATTTCCAGTGTTTGTACTAATTCTTGAAGCTATATCAAGGTAGACTCCACATACATGCAGAAATCGTTTGGTTTTTGTTTTCTTTTTGGAAATTGTCTGCAATATTACCCAAAATTATATGTACTAAGTATTGTTATAGGTACTAGTAATTACTAATCATTTGTCAGTCGCTATATTATGTCCTTGTGCTTGGTTGTTGTTTTTTTTTTTGCTAAACATTATTATTATTATTATTATTATTATTATTATTATTATTATTATTATTTCTATTTTCTTTCTTTTTTTAACTTCAAGCTTAATAACATTTACGTTGGGGTGTTAATTTGTGATTTGTACATTTTTTATATTTATTTCAAACCAACCAATTATTAGACTGCTGCAGACAATTAATTAGTTGTTACTGAATCATTAAAATTTCCTCTTGCTAATAGACAATGTTGACAGATGTCTTGTGTCCCTCTCTGTTTAACGTCTAGCTACACTTCACATTATCATAGATAATTGATCCATCAAAACCACATCAGGCAAATGGCTTTAAATGCCTCCAGACAACAGTAGGGGAACATTCAGAAAATCGAATTTAACTCCATGTTGTCTGCACTGATGCCTCCAGTTGTCAGTCAAGTGTCTTGCTGTCTTGACAGGCCCAATTCTGTGTTGTTTAATAATCAAGTCAAAAGAGAATAGGCTGGGGGGTGGCGAACATGAAAGAAAAACATAAAGCAGTCTCAGTGGAACTGTCATGAGAAAGGAGAAATGTTTGTGTGGGAAGGGGGCGTGAGGAATGCCTCCGGTCAGCCAGGCTTTTCACATTGTAATTTGGGCTCCCTGGGATCACATGGTGGTGGTGGCTCAGTGAGCCGAGAGCTTGAAGTCATGGCTGAAGCTGACCCTGAATCTCACACAGAGCTGGAGATGTCAGACGCGTAGTGAAACAGGTTGCAAAAGGAAGAGAATTTTGCTTTCAGAATGTGTTTGGCCTTTGACCCCTGGCGTCCAGCCTCTCAACCCTTTCCGTTGAATGCAACCATTTTTTTCCTTCTGTTTTGCTTGCTTGTTTTTCGTTTTTTTTTTGTTTTTTGGGTTTTTTTTGCAAGAGAGAGACACTGACAGAGGTGAGTGTGGCTTTTGGAGGGGTATGAACATTGGGGAGGGGAAGGCTTTCACTATACATGTATGAATAATCTGACAGCTTCATCTGCTTATGAGGAGCAGGCTTGACAGCAGCACAATGACAGAATCTGTAGCCCTCCTCCAACACGCCTGGCTGTGCTGTCCAAACAACACAGCCAGGGTATTAAGACATCACATCAAGGCTGATTACTGATGCAATGTGTGGGACACTTACCATAGGAAACCTATCTTAGATGGGTAAACAGCAAACAATAAAGTGCTACAAACAGCTCGTCACATCCTGCACATGTAAAATGACTAGCCGATTTGGTGTAGCAAAATCATCCTGTAACATTTACTGCTCCTATTACATCCAATCAATATGACAAACATTTGAAAACTGAAAAATTAATTAAAACAAAATGTTTGTTTTTTTTGCATCTGTGATAACGATTACATATTTACTTTTTTTTTAATGATTACAAAGCTGACCAATTATCCTGTAAGAGAAGCTATCCGGTATATGTAATCCAGAAACAGCATCAGTATAATACTGGCTACAATAACGTGGAGAACTTGATTACGTGATTATTTCACCAGCTCACAGCTACATTCTATATATCTGTATCCATATCTCAGAAAGAAGGTAAGTAGTATTTTGTGCAGAGGGATGTGCTGCTCAGACACTGGGCCTTTTGTGAGAGGTAAGGGGCAGTAAGTATGAGGGATGGAGGTTATAAGGAGCACAGGTAATTGAGTAGTCGCCTCCCCTTCGGGCTCCTTGTGAGCTCCTCAAGCCCCACGCAGCCAGCACAATTACGTTCCCCATCACCTTCTTAGCTGGCCCCTGTGGTCCCTTTCCCCTCTTAACCTCTCAGTAGCATCTATCAGCCAGCCAGATCCACTGGCAAAAGAGAGAGAATAAAAGAGAAATAGGGAGGGTAGATCTGCGTGTGAGTTTAGAAGTAGACAGAAGAACTTTAGTTAAAAACTTCAGTTCCACTCCACTACATGCAGAGGGTCAACCATCAGCTCCAATGTGGTGTTTTTTCATTATTCAAGATGAATTCATTGCTGTGAGTTTTGTAGTGTCAGTAAAGTGTGTTTGTGGGTTCTGCATTTCAAATGACACTTGTCTCATTAAAGAGAGATTTCTTAAAAGAAGAGAATAGTCTTTAATATATATAACACACACACACACACACACACACACACACACACACACACACACACACACACACACACACACACACTGTGCTTGTAAAGACATATCCAGAGCCACCAATAAATATAGACACTTGTGTAATTGCCTTTTTGCCTTTTAGTAGCTAAAAATGTAGCACAGTACTATTGCCTGGATTAATTAGATTTTTTTAATCTGAAAAGAAAATTTGCAGTGGTGGCTATGAAATAAAACTACTATTATGACTGAGGAATATTTTTTCCAGTATGAATAGAAATTAATTAATTAGAAATTTTTAAAATAGAAAGTTGAACTCACAGATTAATATCAGTTAATATTAAGTTAATATTAATATCAGTTATGAATATATATATATTAAGTATATTGTGAATTAGTCTGTAGCTGCAGTAAAACAAACAGAAATGTTATGTTCTTGTGAGAACAAGGAATGCAAGTCTGGACCTCCTGACAGGTTACAAGAGTTTAAGGAGTTAAAGCACATACTTGATACACCCACCTTGTAATCAATTTGAGCAAAAAACATGAAATAAAATGAGTTTACTGAAAATGCATGCACCTATAAGTGGAATATTTGAATATTTAGTGCACTCAAAAACTACATAGTAAAAAAAAAACATTAAGTGCATGGTTTGGATATGGTTTGCACAATATGCTAATTGCACTTAATACTAATAATACACCTTTTGTCTTTATACCTTCATAGAAGTACTTCAGGCATATTCATGGACAAAATTAACGTCATACACCGTTGTTCAGATAAGTTACCTTAACAATTGGATCAGACATTCTGTCAATCTCCTCCTTTCTTGTATGAGAAACACTAGACCCTCTCAAGTTCACTACTACGTGAGATAATACCATATGGTAAAATGTAAACAGCATCTGTATATTCATGTTGTAATTTTATCTGTTTAATTAGCTGCAGCAAAGCAGCCTGGGAGGCCCAGACTGTAATTGTGGTGATGCTGAAGCTGTGACTTTTTGCCGAACCTGGCAGTTTTCCATTGCTCTGCCTTGCCACTTTAATTGCAGGTGCATCAGTTAAGTTTGGCTGTGAAGAGCACATGCAAATATGATCCGAAAGTCTGAGTGAACTTCTTAGAACCAGTGTATGTTTCTTTAGTTTTTACAATTTTGGCTAACATTTTGAAAAAAAGATATCAGTCTAACATATATAAAGGAGCACATACTGATTGTGTCAGTTTCTGTACATAATAGGTTTCAATATGCAACTCATTAAGTGCTCAAATTCATTGATTTTCATTCAGGTAATTGCATAAGATATTTGCATAAAGCTTGTGAGTTAGCTACCTGGAATAAACAAATTACATTAGCAGGCTTGTTAGACAGTGCATCATTTTCTCCCCCTCTCTCCTCTGACATCATCTGCCTACTAGTCATATTTGCATATTCAGGGAAAGTGGTGAAAGTTTTAACAGATAAGCTAATATTATAGCTAAGAACTGTGTTATTTAAGAGCTTAAAAATTAATCACAATGGCATTAAACAAAATGATGGTTATGATAACCATGAGTTATCATGAGAATGAGATGGTTATGAGAATTTGAATTCCATGCCATATTGTACCATTCAAATCACTCTCGCAAAGGTGTAGGAACCACTGGCCTGAGCAGAGAAACATGGAAGGAGGGATTATGTGTTGACTGGCAGCTCCAGTCAATAGGGTACTGGGTTAATTCTATGTATAATTTTGAACTGACCAGTGAATTTAGGACTTAAAAGCTTGACAATCATAGTTAGAGGCGCAGCATTGAAAGCCAATCTCTCTCACCTTCTCTCAGCTTCTGAGGGCTTCATGCCCAGCTTCTTCATAAAGGTCTTCTATACTCTGGAGGTGAATTGTGGGCCATAGACTGTGGTGATGTCCTCACAAGTGCCATAGTGATGAAACATCTGTTCAAACAAAACCTGGGCCACCTGAACGGCAGAAGGAAGAGATTTGAGTGGCACTTACCTACACACTTTAGAGAAGCTATCTATGGTTACCACGATGTAGTAAATACATTCAAGGGTGGAAGATCAGTTACAAAGTCTAATACAATGACCAATGTCATTGTGGCATACGTAGTGGCATGAGTTTGCCTACAGGAACAGATTGAGGAGACTTGGTTGTGGTACTGTGCTCTGACATATCACATCTTGTGTAAGCATGGGCCACTAAGAGTGTTGTTGCAATACTTGAGTGGTGCATGAAATACCTGGGTGTCTCATGGTGACAGGAGTATATGCTCATATGAGTAGTCTCATACTTGCTGTGGAAGTATGCCCTCAGGGTATGTGCTGGGATTTGGGTCTCTTACAACTGATGACACTCCTTGTTGACCTCACAGATGATCATGGAACCCATCTCACTCTTTGAAGACTCCTTCTCAGAAATGTGTGACAAAGTATGAGCTTTCAGTTAGTAACAGTCAGAATTTGAATCAGAAAAAGAATAGGTCACAACTGCCTTATCAAGAGCTGGGTTTCTTTGACACTTGAGACTACAGTGTTCGGTCAGTATAGGGGTACACGGCTCAGCAGTCAGTTTCGCCATTTGTCCAACAGTTTATTGGATAGCAGCATTCGGTTTCACACTTCATAATTATGCTTGCAGAAAACAACATGATTGAGTATAAAGCACAAGGATGAAACGAGTGGTTGTGATAATATGGCTCCATGTCCAAAGCCTAGCAAGTCCATATTTTCATGGTATTCATAGCGCTCTACAATGGTGGAAAATGCCATCTTCCATTTGTCACCCTCTCAAATGAGGTATTTTAGGGAATTGCTTAACTGTTCTATTGCAGGCAACCTTATCAAGACAATGTATCAAGACAAACCATGGATGCATGGGTTCACCAAACATGGATGCATAAATTATATTCATATTGAAAAATAACCTCCACCAAGTTGATGGGCTCATGAAGCTCTGCTGAATTGCTTCCTTTCTATATTCAACCATTTGATGGCTAGAGTTTTACTGAAAAGGTCCTTGAGGTCCAATGTGACAATGCGGGCAGTGAAGATGGCAGATTCAGTGAGTAGAAAAGGTGTTGGGAGAAGTTTAAGGGTTTTGGTCATTGTAGAGCCACAACATACTAGTTCACTTTTGTGGGTTCTTGTTCAGCAGCTGGCTTGCATAGGTCAGATTTACTTCCAGAGTCTTGTGTCCTCACCAAATCCATGTTGTGGCAAAGTTTTCTGTCACAAGGTGGAGGTAGGAGGTTCTAAGTACAAGCTGTTTATTAACAATCCAAATCAGAAGACAAACTCAAAAGAAATGCAAGGGAATCAAAATAAAAATGAAAGGCATAAGTAAAAAAAAGGTCAATTAAACAGAGGAAACAATGCTCATGGTTATGGCAAAACCTCACAAAGGCAGGTGGTTAACAATGTGTTATAAATAGACTGATGGAAATAATGGTTAACCGGAAGCTAATATCTGGACTGGACTGGACTGTGCATTGGTGATGGCTTAGAACTAATCCATCCAACCATTTTCCATACTGCTTATACTACACAGGGTCATGTTGGGAATCTGGAACCTATCCCAGGAAACTCGTGGCTCAAGGCAGGGGACACCCTGGACAGGGTGCCAACCCATCACATGCACATTCACACACCCACTCATATACTACAGATTATTTAGAAATGCCAAGAGAAAACTATGCTAATGTCATTAGCTAAAGGAAAAAGTAACATTTTCTACTGGAGAATAATCCAAATCATAAAGCTAACCCTGTAGTGGCTTAGGAAATAAATGCCCTTGAGTGGTATAAAACCTTCATATGAATTCCAATGAAAAATTGTAGCACGTATTTAAAAAAATGCTGTGTGTATAGACACAGATGTGTAAAAAATTAAAGTAACCAGCAACAGGGCTCACATCTAGGGGCTGTGAAGGCCATAACACATGATTTACTTCATTTTAATACTCATCAAAATATTGTCACACTGGAAGAGTCAACTCCCTTCAGGACAGAAATGTTTCATCATAGGTCACCATACTGTTTAAATCAATACCGTGTAATATGGTCTCAGTACATGTAAAATAATAATAATAATAATAATAACTTTTCTGAGTATCTAAATAATTAGTATATTGTGCCATAAACAGTAAAACAATCAAAAATTAAAGCCACAATTTCTCCTTGCTGGTAGATAATTCAAGCAATTGAGAACATGCAGTTTTCCTGTCTCAGTAGAATCCCAGACCCCATTATTGATTTTATTAGAAATGTGGTCTAACACTTAATATGGTCCATTATTTAGTAAAATGCTATTTTTTAAATAATGCTGTGAAGTTGTTTTTTTTTTTTTTTTTTTTTTTTTTTTTTTTTTGGAGATTAAATTTATTAGATTTTTAAAAAAATTTTTTTTAAAATTTTAGTATGGTGTTGTGTTTGTGGTGGG
>CM074950.1:14295611-14311658 GCA_037577455.1 Pangasius macronema | reverse complement strand
TTTTAATTGTTTTTAAACACTTTTTTTTTTCCTTTTTTTTAAAAAATTTTATTTTTTAAAATTTGCTTTTTTTTTTTTTTTTTTTTTTTTTTTTTTTTTTTTTTTTTTGGCACAGTAATGCTGTAAGCATGTAAAACAAGATTTATATAAAATAGTCTAAGGTGTCTAAGATGATGGTGCAGGTGTAAGTGTCGCCACTCCAGGTAACACATCTCCAGGTAACACAGCTTAAGGCAACATAGCTCCAGGCAACACAGCTCCAGGCAACACAGCTCCAGGGTCTCCGGTTACTGCCTGGGGAATGGTGTTAGTTTCCTATGTTCTCCCTGTTTCCATGTGGGTCACATCCAGGTGATCTGGTTTCTTCCCACCTCCCAAAAACATGCAAGTATGCTGATAAACTTAATTGCCATGAGCTGTGAATGAGTGTGTGAAATGTCTGTGTGTTCATGGCATAAAGCAATGGACTGGCATCCCATCCAGGGGGTATTCCTGCTTCTTGTCAAGTGTTCCAGGGATAGGCTCTGGATCCACCACTACCCTCACAAGGATAAAGCAGTTACTGAAGGTGAATGATGGAATAAAACTTTTTTACTATTAGGTGCCCAGGGTAATTTGCAATATGGTAGACAAAGTTGTGTAGTGACGTTGCCAAATCTCTACCAAGCCTGGGGAGAAAATGAAAATAGAAGTGAATATGTTATTTGGAGAGTTATTTATGTTTTAGCCTGTATTTCTTGACTGGAGTCTCTAGTGTTGCGACCCACTGGCGTCAGGCTAATATAGGAGAGCATGCCACACCATTGTGCTCAATCAATAACTAATTATCAAAGTCCTGGCTCTGGCTACAGTTGTCCACTTTTCCACTTGGAACTCTTGTGCTGTGGGATGAAATCCAGGGAGAGCAGGCATATAGGAATGTGTGGAGAAAAAACAGGCTACCTTTTGACTGCATAGTTGTGCTGCCACGACAACATTGTCACAAGCCTTTCAAGACACTGTGGACCCATTAGTTCAAATTACTGTCCACTAATTAATTGATATAAATTAGAACAGAATTCCTTTGTTGGCGAATATCACGATACCCTCAAAGTAATCATTTGTTGAGGAAACGCTGAACAGCACCAAAACCTAAATCATCCCTACTTCAACAAAGGGACAAATTAGGCACTTCTGTGAGCAGCCATGCAAACTTGATTTGACATAAAGAAAATCACATTATACTAATGTCTACTTACACGTTATATTGTGGCAGTATATTGAACAAAGGACAGGATTTTTTTTTTTTTCATGGTTAAGCATGAAGGTAGTTACCTTTCTAATATGAAATTTCATGGCTGGCCTTGGAATCATAAAGAAATTCCCTTAGTTACTTACAAAACTAATTTCTTCTCTTTTTTTCCCCTCCATGTGCCCTCACAGTTCTTCATTGTTCTCCAGAGGCGAGCTGTCTAAAGTTGTGTACACTTGCTCTGAGATGGCCTGGTTCTGGTGCCGACATGTCTCTGTGAGAGCCGAGGCCTGGCTCTTCCCATGTGGTGGCCCCTCTACCCCCCACCTCACCCCACCCCACCCCCCAGCTTCCTCATGCCTGTGGGTGCCACTGAAATTCTGGGATAGTGAGAATGGTGTAGCAAAGCAAAGCCTTGTAGGTCATTTCTGGGGTCAGGTTGGGAGAGATTGTTATGGGGTTAGACAGAGGGATGCTGGGGGAGTTCAGTAATCCCCCCCCTGCCCTGGCATGGCAGCTGGAGCAGGCCGCCTGGCTCATGTAGTGATATTGCTTCCACTGGAACTGATGTCTGACCTCATTACTAGAGTTTAATTGCATTGTTACACAGTTTCCCTTCTTCCCTTCATTCTGTCTCCATCTCCCCCTTTCTCTTTTTTCTTTTTCTCGGAGACCCCGTAGCATTCAGTTAGCAAAATTAATTACTTATTTCTGTTATATATCATAATTTTTAGCCACACAATTCAATTTGTTATATATGAAGGTTATATCTCTAATTTATACAGTACACTTAAGCTGCAACAGACACAGCAGGCATTTGTATTCTTATGATGACAATGTCAAAGATTATTACATAATTTGTTGATTTGATTGGTCTTTTACATAAAGAATGGTGCTTTTGATTGAGAGTCCTCTATGCCAATTAAGGAACTCAAGCATTTGCGTATATGGCAAATTTACAGTGCAGTTATAATAGATTTGGACATGGAAATTATTTAAATTGGAAAGCACAGCTCAAAAATCACTTGTTCATTAACACCTTTTTTTCTCTCCTTAACAAAATTCATACCTGCCCTTGACCAAGACATGCTGATTAGCCAGTGGCGTGGAACCCGTTTGTGAATCCACCAGACATGTGAACCACTTTGGTGTTGTTCACACTTCTAATTAGACATGATTTCTTGACACTTATTACACCATTATAGCCAACAATTTAAAGGTGATAAAATCCAGTCATTCATTTAGATTAATAAATCTACACCAATTCTGCTGTTGTTTGATCTTGGCCAAGAACATTAGCACAACACAACAGGAAAAGAGATGCATTCGAGAAGCAAGGCGGGTGAGAAGGGGTGTTCAGCTGGCACCCAAATATGAATGTGTTATTGCTTTTAAGACAGATGAAAGAAAAGAAATTGCCAGGATGCTTCAAGGCAACAGAATGATGTAACAGCGCCCTTTAGCAACCTGTCTTCTATCAAAGTCTCTGAAACACGACTCTTCCTTTCAAACCATGATATCAGATGAATAATCCCCACAGTGCAGCACAAATAGAAGCGTGACTGGGGATCAGTGTAGTGTCTGGAGAGCCAGTTACCTGGGGAGAGAGAGAGTGAGAGACAGTGTGTGTGTGTGTGTGTGTGTGTGTGTGTGTGTGTGTGTGTGTGTGTGTGTGTGCGTGTATATGTGTGTCCCATTTTTTCAGTGTCATTCCCCCTTAGTGCAGTCAAGGCTGGGTCACGAGTGAAAGGGCCCACAGTAGTAAATGGGGTTGCTCTTTCAAAACAGGGGGAGGAGAAATAGTGGATTTCACTGGTGTGTATTGAGCTCAGACAAACTCTGAAAAAAGACAAGAGGAGATGGGAGTAAATGAAGAGAGAACAGGGAGTGGCGATGAGTGCTAATACTGCAACAAGCTTGATTGATCTAATGAGGATTCCATTTTACACAAAGCGACAATACTGGAGCCGGGCTGGAGAGGATAGGCCTTAATGGAAAGCTCCATGGTCACTCCTTTAAAAATGGTTGGATCCAGACACACTAACGCAAACACCTTCCATGATGATTTCCACCCTATAGCTCTGAATGAAGTGACATTTCAAGGATTCAGGCCAATTAATGAGAAGTAGTTAATGGCTGGCACCAAACTAATAGCTTGAATATCAGATCCTGA
This sequence comes from Pangasius macronema, assembly GCA_037577455.1. Lineage (NCBI taxonomy): Eukaryota > Metazoa > Chordata > Actinopteri > Siluriformes > Pangasiidae > Pangasius > Pangasius macronema. The sequence continues at coordinate 14,308,254 of CM074950.1, read as the reverse complement.
TCTTAGTCGCATTGTGGGATCACCTCATTATTCTTATTTCTGTCTTATTTCTGTTGGCTGAGAGAGAGAGAGAGAGAGAGAGAGAGAGAGAGAGAGAGAGAGAGAAAGCTAGAGCATGTTGGCAGAGATGGAGAAATATGAAAATGGAAAATAGCAAGGAATATAGAGTATGGAGAAAGTGAGTGACAGCAACAAGTGTTGGAGAAAATCTAAGACCTTGGTGGATGTTACTAACCCTATCTCCAAGCACAGGGCTAGCAGAGCTGTGCAAATAGTCACTGGCTTACGCAGTCAATAATATGTGCAGTGAAAGCTATAATAAAAAAAAATCCATACTGCAGATGAAGTTTTTCTTCAAATGTCAGAGAAGTCTGTTTGTAAAAGGGTAGAGATGATGGATGGGTCATGTCGCAAAAGTCACTGAACCCGTGGAAGTGGCAGGACAAACAGACTAAAGGACTAGCACCCATAATGCTCCTGCTGCCCCCTTCACTCTTATTACTGCAGAGAGACTGGACCCCGATTTTAATAGATTCACATATCCAGGTCATCTTGATGTTAACGTTGTTTTGATATTTATGTATTAATGACATAATGCATTTGTGAATATTTTTGAAGCACATTTTGTGACTGTGTCTTTTTGCCCTACAGTAAATCAGCACAACTGCGAATAAAGCTCAAAAAAATTATTAGCATTTGCTGCTTCGCTTTGAAACAGCACTGGCATATCCATGTAGAGAATTTTTACTCATCAGAGGTCTATAGGTTCCTTTCTCTACTTTAAGTCCTACCCGCTAAAGCCCTGTAGCTCTCCCTCTTTTAGTTTTAACTGCACTGCAATGAAATTGAGGTCTTTTATGTTCAACTTCTCCCTCATTCAACCTTTTAGAGACCGGAGTCTATTCTTTTTTCCTCTTCTAAGGTCTTTTAAGTCATTAAAAATGTTGTTTTTTTTTTTCTTTTCTTCTTCTTTTTGGCTTAGTCTGCTTCAATAAAATAAGTGGAGATTTGCTGGAAATCAGTGGCTTTTGTGTGCTGCCACGGGAGCATGGTGAAATGTTTGGACACTAATACCCATTCATTTCAGGCAGCTTCATAAATAAAGGCTCCCAGCTATGCAGCTTGCCATGAAGTGGTATTCTTTGGCTTCCCAGCGGGATGTCCTGTTCACATTAGCCCAGCGGGGGGTGTAGGGAAGTTGGTAGGAGGGTAATGTTGGAGGTAGTGATGGTGGTGCAATGATGATTGCAAACGGGCCAAAGTAGCCAGACAACTAAATCAAGACATTTTTAACTTTTGACAAAAATACTGTAGGGGAGTGCTGGTTTTAAGGAAGGTGTAGGTGGTGTGTGTATATAATGAATGTGGTTGGGTGATATGTTATTTTGTGTGTGTGTGTGTGTGTGTGTGTGTGTGAGGAGGGATTGAATCTTTTCAAAACTGATACATATGGTTAAATGAAAGTATTAAAAGTATTACCAGAATCTGACATTCCATGTGAAAGATAATTTGTATTATAAGAACAAGGCATGTGGACTAAGAATTTAAAAAAGAAAAAAAAAAGTTCACTACGGTTGTATTCCTTTTTGTTTTGTTTTTTTTTCATTCTGCATATATAAAAGAAGTGCCTTTGGAGTGCCTATTTTGAAAGCCTAAGAGGATAAGCATTACGCTGTTTGTGGAATCCAAGCAAAATTTGTAAGATTTTAAGCACTTTCAAGATCATTTTTCTAGTTTTTCATTTTCACAGGGAGGCCTCTTATGATGGGACTTCAGACCCAGAAGAATGGTTATAGTTTGATGCTTCAGTATTTTGGTTATGATACTCCAGAATTTAATCTTTTCAAGCTCAAATGCTAATTATTAATTATATAGCTTATAGCTATTTAATCACATTAAATTGATCATATCAGCTATCTTAGGTGACCTTAGTCAGGTGTCACTAATGGGCAAGCTAACATGCTAGAATTACAGAGGTCGGAAAAAATAAAGGAAGGAGTCAGTGAGAATGCTAATATCTTGGCAATGTATATACATTGAGCAGGTGGTCAGCTGGGGCTATAAGTTTAAAAGAGAGAGTGGAAAACACCCAGAAGGACACCACAGTGTCAACCAGGAGCCATTCATTACCCAGGAGTGACCTCTGTTTACTGCTTTCCAGAGAACTTGTAATGTGTGTATATACGTGTGTGTGTGTGTGATGGAGAGGTCTTCTGACCTGTAATGCCCAGACCACAGCTGAGATCTGCCTGGCCAATGGGGCTGCAATCTTTATTACTGCTGAGATAAACCTTTCAACTCAGCAAGCGTGAAAGAGGATTTGGTTTCGCGTTGCTCTGCCCACAACACTTGATGCTGAATGATCCACAAGCAAATGACTCACAAGAAAAGGGCATTGAGCAAGAAAGAAGAAAGTAACATGCAAAAACAGTATATGACTTCCTTCACATTGCCTACTGCATATTGTCTGTACTGGAGTAGAAGAAAATGAGGTTTGGCAGTGCCACCATGAGGTTGAGGCAGGATATATATATTTTTGGCTTCAGGCAACCTGGAACCCTGTACTTCTGTGAACTGAAGCATGAGAAAAGTGCTGCCCTCTATACTTCCACAATTTCTCTTTTGTTGCAGTCCCTGCTTGTGGTCCTTGCTGCAGGGTTAGGTGGATCTTGAGACTCACTTGCATCTTCTTCCCCTGCTCTGAAGCATGGAGCTGACTAGCCACTTTTGAAACCACAGCAACCTGAGGATTGATTGCGCGTTTCCCCCTTGCCTGGATCAGAAGTCACCCAACAGTAGCTGGGCTCTTGCTAGGCAGCAGAGCTAAGGTGTTATGTCGCTTATGTACTTTAGTTAATGATGATGTGGTTTGTATGATCTAAAGACATTCTCATGTAGACCCTATTCAGGTCGAAATAATCTTTTCAGAAACATTCACAGTTTTATACTATTCATTTTTGGTGTTTTATTGTGCCTTGGTAGAGGAAGGTAGACTCCTCTTTGAGTCATGAGAAATGAAATTTTGAAGTGATATAGGCAGTGAGCTGCATGGAAAAAAAAGGGGTCCTCATAAAGGAAGTGCCAGCTATGGCCTGGAGGGTGGGCTGCTGAAAGACCTCATCATAAAGGTCCAGCTGCTTTAAAAAAGATAGGCAACTACAAGCTTGCAGGAATTTAGGAGGAATCTTCTTCCTTAAAGAATCAGGGGACAGTGGGAAAGTGTGTGTGTGTATGTGTGTGTGTGTGTGTGTGTGTGTGTGTGTGTGTATGTGTGTGTGTGTGTGTGTGCGCGTGCGTGTGTGTGTGAGAGCATACGGTGGAAAAGATTTAATGAAATATCTGAGGCTTCTGTTCATCGCTTACATATAAAATAGTGACAAATATTTGATTCATTCAGAATTTTGTCAGTTTCATATTATTGTGTCAGCACTGTCAGATATACATGTAAGACAGATGAGATCAACAGATAGTGTAGCAAAGAGCCTAGTCTTTAATGCTTTAATGCAATATATATGTCCATAAAGTCAATGCTTTACTGACATATAAACGGAACTACTTTAAAAAGCACTTTTTTTTCAGAAATTTCTGATCTCGGCTAACTAGAACAATTAATTATTATTTCAAGAAAATCAATCAATTTCAAGAAAATCAATGAAAATCATTTAAACCTAGTACACCTAAGTTTAAAATGTAGATATTTTGATATTTGGCTGAGATACTGAAATACTCAACTCACTCATGTGATACCCAGTACTATGTCCATCTACACTGCATAGAGATATTGTCACTGCATAGACACATATTCAACCTGTCTTCGTGCTACCATTTTTTTTTATTTTTTTGCTTGCATAATTTGCAACACAGATCTGCATATTGCTCATTGCAAAGAATATCAACATTGACTATAACACTGGCCTTATATCTGTGGAACATCTACTAGTTACTGTACTTAACAGCATGAGACAAAATTAACCCATGTCATTGATAGGCCTTGCAAGAGCTTGAAACAGCCAAAGAGTCAGCCCTTGTCGAATCCTGCTTTCCATTATTAGTGGCACAGTGAGAGCAGGGGGCTAGGTCAGGCGTCAGTGGCCCCAGATAACTTTAGGTGTGACTGCCTTCATTAGAGCTCTGTTCTTTTGCCATGCTTCCCTGAAAGAGGATGTGAAGCGGGACCTCTTTCACTCCTGCCAACAACGTGTCACTTTAATTTCTTCCTAGACGCCCAGCTTTGACACCCGGGAAGAATTCAGAGTAGAGTGGAGCAAGGCCAGGGATCACATGAAGCTCGCATTTAAAAGGAACGGTTTGACGCGCAGCGATTCACCTTGGCAGTGTGGTGGCGTCGCCACGTTCCTTTTTGCTTTATTAAAGCAATGGATGAAGAGATGTTTAAAGCTGAGTGGCTGTTGTGCTACATTGCTTCGGAGAGGGGATAATTCCCAGTTACCAGGCAGTGTTACATTTTACACTTCACATTCTTTACACAATACATTTTATTCATATTCGTTATACTTCTCCTGGTAAAAGGATTGAATGACAGATCTACTACACCTTGAACAGTTCATACACAATGGTCACTCTTGTCATCATTATTTATTTTTTGATTTTTATTACCTAAAAACACATGAATGGTCAAAAGCTGTTTTACTTATATGGCAATTGTGTCATATTTATCCCATTCTGAAGGAACTGTCAAAGATGATGTGTACATTGGATCAGTTTAATGTGTCTATTAGTGTTGTTATTATAACCTGTTTAGACCATTTGCTGTTTGCTAATGGAGTTTATACATTCTAAGCTGTTCATTAGGAGCAATCTCTTGTTCTTTCTCTGTTTCAATGCCAGCTCTGATCATGAGTCTGTGGTGCAAAAGGCCAAGGATACTGACAGACCGGCCATTGTATTTCAGCTTGTTCTTTTTAATATCCAGTGGTTTTATTTACTTCCCAAACCATGTGACTCATATTTCTCTCTACGACTAAATGTGTTTTTTTGTTTGTTTGTTTGTTTTGTTTTGTTTTTTAACTCTGTGACTTACAGTGAATTTGATGTTTGGCTAAAATGTTTGGTCTTGATTTAAATTTTGTGTGATAAATGTTTTTATATTGTCTTAGGTGAGTTACTGTGTACTGCCCTCCAATTTTGTGATTGGAGTTTACTTTTTTAGCCTTGTTTTCATACGAAATTTTACAGTGCAAAAGAAATAGCACATTAGATGCAATAAAGACTTACTTTTGTTTTTATGTTGCTTTTACACTCTTTGTGGGAAAAGTATTGAACAGATAATATTAATTAACACATGACATTATCTAATTTTCCATTTACATAACTGACTAAACGTTTTTATAGACCTAAAAAATTACATAAGCTTCCAAGGTAACTATTACCCAAAGCTTAGCGTAGGTATACAATGTTGCAATGTTGGAAGCTGCACATCAGCTTCATCTTCATCATTGGTGCTTACTGAGCTCACCTTCAACCCAGTCACATAGAAAAAAAAAAAAAAAAAAAAAAAAAAAAAAAAAATTCCCATACATTTTATTTGCAGCGCCTTTATTTCAAAGTTCAGTCACAAGTACATTGTGTACATAAAGGTTTCAAGCTTTCACTAGGCTACTGTAGGTAATGTTCTTCCCCAGTGTAATATAACCACACTCACATCTCCACTAGGCTAATTCAAAAAGACTGATACACTCACTGACCACTTTAATAGGAACACCTGTACACATGCTCATGCCATTAGCTAATCACCCCAATCGTGCGTAAACAGCACAAATCATAAAATAATGCAGATACAGTTCACAAACTCCAGGTTAATGTTCATATCAAACGTCAGAATGGGGAGAAATTGTGATCTCAGTAATTTTGACCATAGCATGGTTGTTGATGCTAGACAGGCTGGTTTAAGTATTTCATAAACTGCTGATCTCCTTGTATTTTCACACACAACATTTTTTACACAGAATGGTGGATAAACAAAAAAAACATCCACTTAGAGGCAATTCTGCAGGCAGAAGAGCCTTGATGATGAGGGACAGGAATTCAAATTACCTCTCTTTATAACCATGGCGAGAATAAAAGCATTTCAGAACACACAACACTTTGAACCTTGAGGTAGATGGGCTACAGCAGCAGCAGCAGCAGACCAAATCAGGTTTCACTCTTCACAGCCAAGAACAGGAATCTGAGGCTACAGTGGGGACAGACTCGCCCAAACCTAGCAGATAAAGATTGGAAAAACATCACCTGACAGCATCATGAAAGAACAGCACTAAAAAATAAATTTGAATGCTGCATTTTTGCAGTGCTCTCATGTATACTGCGTATACTTAAGTAAATGCATTCACTTTGCATGTAATGTAAAACCAGACAAGTAATGATTCTTTATTCATATTTGTTTCTTATACATTTATTTAACATTTAACATTTACAGCAGCTTAGTGGCATCCATCTAGGAATTCAAGATTTAGGTATAATGTTACCACAATATACTAAGATACATTTTATTATCATCTGACAATAATGAAAGTATTTAAAATAAAAAAGAATGTGGATTTAAAGCTGAAAGTGTGTTGACCGTGGTAATCAAATTGTTGGCCCAATGCTGGCACCTAACATTGCCATGACAGAATGTCTTACAATTGTCTAATATTGGCCTAATATCAGTTTGTTGCATGGGTTGTTTTTAGCATTTGTTTGGTGTAATAATTGAAGACCATTTTTGTAAAACTTTTTCCGTATTTGATCTATTCATTAGATGTATGCTACTCACTACATGTTAGTCCATACTTTTTTTTTTTAATCTAGACTGTGAAAGCTGTATTCAGTATTGATGAGAATATGTATAGCTCGTTGTTTGTTATAAGTTTAGGCAGAACATATCTAATTATTATGATTTGGTCAAAGATACAGCCATATGTTATGAGTAATTAATGCAGTATTTCATGTAGTTACAAAGGGTTTATTAACAGTTTCTTGCATCTGCTTGTGGATGTAGAGTGGGTAAGGACAGGGTGGTAGAGCAAAGGTACATGGGGTAAGGTTACTTAAAATCTGGGTAGGGGGCAGAAATTCTAGCAATTGTACATTATATGAACATACATTTAAAAATCTTTCATCGCTGGACAAAATATATTGGATATATAGTGGTATACACTATCATATTATATTCTGGAGCATAGATAGGAGTCTATGCCATCATTATATTCATGTTCCATAATAGCAAATATCATCTGTGTAGCATCTGAAAAATCAGAACATCTTCGGGAAAAATATACTCTGGTCAGATGGAACAAAAAAGAACTCTTTGGCAATAACTCAGCTCATCATGTTTGAAGAAAGAAGGGGTGTGCATATGATCCCAAGAACATCATACCAACAATGAAGTACAGAGGTGGGAGGTTGCTGAGTTCATGATACAGGGCTGCTTCTCTGAAAATGTACCAATGTGCTGGGACATAGTAGAGGAGAATTTATCCTCAACTGCCAAGAAAGTGAATCTTGGGAGAAGATGGATGTTTCAACAACACATCAACCCCAAACATACACCCAAACTAACTCAAGAAGGCATTGCATTGCTAGCCAATATCATGAATTGAATCCCATTGAAAATTTATAGAGGGTTTTGAAATTGTGAGTCCATCAGACAGATCCTAGTAATCTTGGGGAATTGAAGACGATTTTGGCAAAAAAAAATTGAGCCAAAATTGAACCACAATCCTGTGAAAAGTTAATTACTCCTTACATAGATGTATTGAAGCTGTAATTGCCAGCAACAGCTTTGCAACAAAGTACTTTGTTATGTTGGTAATTGGTGGGGTCTGAATACATTCTTCCCTATCAATTTCATTTTTTAACATCTTTTTTGTACTTTTTGTTCAAAAAGATAGTATGTGTGCACATTTGACGTACATATATAAACTAGAAGTATATTAAATAACAAAAACAAAAGTTTCTGAATTTTCTCCTCACTGTAACTGAAACATGCTCAACTTATTCTCGCTGATGTTTTTCCATCACACAGAACTCCCGACACCTTTCTCCACCGATTCCAACCTGCCTGCATGCGCTTCTTCACCTCTTTCCCACACTCACCACTTAAAAATCATGGATGGTATACACTAATCACCCATAACATTAAAACCACCTGCCTAGTATTGTGTAGCTCCCCCTCATGCCACCAAAACAGTTCTAACCTATTGACCCTGTCACCAGGTTTGGTAGGTACTAACCACTGCATAATAGGACACCCTGCAAGACCTGCTGTTCTGGAGACTCACAATATGGCCCTTGTCAAAATCGCTCAGACCCTTATGCTTGCCCATCTTTCCTGCTTCCCACACAATAACTTCAAGAAATGACTGTTCACTTGCTGCCTAATATATCCCACCCCTTGACAGGTGCCACCGTAATGTGATAATCAGTGTTATTCACTTATCCTGTCAGTGGTTTTAATGTTATGGCTGATCGGTATATATGCAGTCAGGTACATAAGTATTTGGACAGTGACACAGTAATTGTAATTTTGCCTCTGTACCCCACTCCAATGGATTNGCAATCATTATGTGACTGAAGTATAGATGTTCAGCTTTAATTCAAGGGGTATTATTACATTAAACAATTAATAATTACAGTCATTTTTACAGAGTCCCTCCATTTTCACAAGCTCAAAACTGGACAGTTGACTGATAAGCAGTTTCATGGGCAGGTGTGGCCTGTTTCCTCATTATTCTATGACAAATTAAGGAGATAAAAGGTCTCGAGTTCAGAAAGGCCAGATTAGACTTTGCTAAAAAAAAAAAAAAAAAAAAAAAAAAAAACTCTAAAGCCTGACCACTTCTGATGAAAGATTAACTTGTATGGAGAAGGAAAGGAAGGGCTCATGATCCAAAGCATACCACATCACCTATCAAACATGTGGAGGTAGTGTTAAGTCACGGGCATGTATGATTGACAATGGAACTGGGTCACTGGTGTTTATTGATGATGTGACTGCTGATAGAAGTAGCAGGATGTATTCTAAAGTGAATAGAGCTATAGTTTCTGCTCAGATTCAGTCAAATGCTGCAAAACTGGTAGGACGGCGCTTCACAGTACAGATAGATAATGACCCAAAATGTAACGTGAAAGCAACTGAAGAGCTTCTTAAGGTGAAGAAATGGAATGTTCTTAAATTGCCAAGTCAGTCACCTGACCTCAATCCACAAGACCTCAAGAAAAAAACTGAAGGCAGAAAGACCCACAAACACGCAGCTACTGAAGGCGGCTGCAGTAAAGGCCTAGCAAAGCATCTCAACAGGGGAAACTCAGCATGTTCATGGGTTCCAGACTTCAGGCAGTCATTAATTGCAAAGGATTTACATTCACATAATTAAAATAATCCTATTGTTTATAATTGTATTAGTTTGTCCAATTGTTTTTGAGCCTGTGAAAATGGTTGTATGCAATGTTTTTGTTAAACGTCTTGAATTAAAGCTGATTGTCTACACTTCAATCACATTGATTGCTTCATTTCATTCCATTGTGGTGGTGTACAGAGACAAACTTATAAAAATTGTGTCACTGTCCAAATACTTATAGACCTGACTATTAAAGATTACCAGCCATTTTAATGGGAAAACCTGCACACCTGCTCATTCGGGCATTTATCCAATGAGCCAATCATGTTGCAGCACTGCAATGCATAAAATCATGCAGATACACGTCACAATATCAGTGAAAATGGAAAATGCCAATGTTTTTCCAATCTTCAAAAGTCCAGTTTCGGTGAGCCTTCTTGTCATTTATACATTTACATTTATATACATTTGCAGCCAATCAAGATACAAGGTCATATAATGCATTTCTGATTGGTTGGTAGGTGAGGCTTATGTGTATTTGTTAGGTCATAGGACCATCCCCAAAATCTCTAGGATGCTACGCTCAGAACTTACAGCTTTAAAAAAAAATGACAAGAATTCTGAGTATTTGCAGTAGGTATTATGCTAACATTAGAAGTTGAAAGCTGATACATTGTTCACTGTACAGTTAGAAATGTTTATGATCAATATCGTTTATCACCTTACCATGTCTTGTTTTACCCCACTGGGTGAAACATCTATTTGATATGACTATGATTAAAAACTACAAATAAGTACAGATTTGTACTGTAATATAGAGAACAAGAACTTCCATGCCATGCACTTCATGAGCCCGAACATATATCATGAACATAAATCTAAGCATATGTCATGAAAAGAAATAAATTACACATAAAGTAGGCTATGCAGAGTCTGTTTAAAAATGAGGTAAAATATTTATTACAATCTTATTCAAAATGTGTAGTGGAGATGTGTGACAGTCTATAGCAGAGCAGTCTAGTGAAAGTTTGATATATTGAAATACATTGTGTGCTTGTGATAGAATGTTGATTTTCATCATAGATAGCATGCTGCATATCATAGATAGCATGCTGCATAGAAGTGGTGTATGTTTTTTTTACGAGACTGGCTTGCCACATTGCCAGCAATAGCTTTGCTATGTTAGCTATACCGCTGCAGTGTGCAGTATAATAGTTCAGCCCCCATTTATGTTTAATTTCTCCTGCAAAGCCAACAAAGTCAAAAATTGCTTCACTTTTACAGAGAAAAAAGAGAGATGAAATTTCAGAATGGGTATGTTGTCTTTATTGTCTATAATAAAAAATAACGCACGAGGGAAGCACAAGGTGATGCGGCAGGACACGCAGCACAGTCTTGAGTGTTATTCTGCTCATAACAGTGATTTGCCAATGATTACAATGTTTAATTGATTTAATGATTTGTCACACATTTTAAAGATTTTTAGTTCAATAGAATAAATTTTGTGTAACATTTGAGAGACAGGTTAGTTCTTGTTCGCACCTATGTAATAGCTGCAATAAACAAGTGCTGGGAAATTTTGACTGTTACAAAGTGCTTACAACCAAGAATCCTTGATTAGATGGTAAATAAATCTCTCCTAACAAAATGTGAATGATGTGGCACATCCACCAGACAAATCCCTGTGAATGAGCTTTTACTATAGGAAGAATAACTTAGTAGAACAAGCTCATAATATTAACCTATCATTCATGTTGCAGCCGGAACTACCATCTGAGCAGTGCTGTTATACAAAAATAATGATATGAAAACACGCTCTGACCAGATTTGAACATTGAAGTGCACTGTGGTATAATGCAGATTAATGAATTAATGAATGATTATTGGGTACTTTAAATGACATTAGAATTAATACGCATGTACATTTTATATACACTTAATTCACAAGTTGGCAACATAGTTATATATTTTACACTGTAATAGGAGCACTGCAAAATAAAGCCTTATTAATTGCCATTTACACCTTAAAATAAATTGCAGTGTAAGCAAAATATGGTACAAAATGAATTAGAATTAAGCGTTACATTTAATTTAATTAAATCTAAAAATGAAAAGAGACTCTCTGACTTTTCCAGAATCTGACTTTTCCCCATTCAAATGAATCACAAAGTCTACAAAGTAGCTGCATGAAACAGATCAGATTGACTAACTGTCAATGGTGTGTTAATAATGCAATATGCATCCCCTTAAGGAGTTCATGGCTTCCCTAGGAGAATTGCTGGTTGAATTGTGAGGGTTAAGGGTGAGCAGGGTGAGCCGCAGATTTATTGTGGGGTGCTCTAGCAGCACCAGCACTGGAGCTCTAATGGATGACCTTGGGGCTGTGCTGCACCAGACCCAGAGAGATCAGGTCTCAGCACAGTCCGATCAGTAAGCTGACCTCCTTCCCTGGCCTTCACCTCTAACTTGCTGATCTTTGACCAACTTATTAAGCAGACACCTGCTTTCCGGTGTGGATAGGAAAGGGGAGGAAGGATGGCCCATATTCTGACATAAACATTTGGGCCGTCTGAGGATGGCCAACCACAGGGATTCCATCTGTGCTGCAGTATGGATTCATTTATTACTTACCGCACAGGGCTAATCTTTTCTCCTAGGAGTCAGGAACTTTGTAACAATAGATTTGTGTTAGGAAAATGGGAAGAGTTTTGTAATATACATTATTGCTATAAAGGTCTGTCCATGTGTGGTGTTTAGCACTGCTTTTATTTTATGATTGTGTCCATTACATTCTCACACACACACTGACTTTGTGTCTATGTGTCTGTGTGACTGTATATATAGTACACACACACACACACACACACACACACACACACACACACATATATACAAATACACTATATATATAAACCCACATTTATTTGTACTTAAAATGGATAAAATTACATACAGGTGTATCACATCAGGTGCAAATTATTAGAACATCATTACAGAGCATTCTGAAGGACATTTAGTTTGGTTTGCTCTTAATTGTTGAAGTGAGAGGTATCACCATGGTGAGATTACAAAGGGCTCAGGAAGAAGACTGTTGATGCTTATAAGTCACTCAAGGGATATAAAAAGATCTCAATAGAATTCGTAATCTGCCATTTCACTGTTTGGAAAATCATTTACAAGTGGAGAACATTTAAAATAACTGCGAACATGGCCAGGTCAAGCCGACCAAGCAAATTCACCCCAAGAGCAGACTGCAAGATGCTTAAAGAAGTCTCCAAAAACCCTAAAATATCATCATGGGA
>CM074950.1:14284015-14295511 GCA_037577455.1 Pangasius macronema | reverse complement strand
TAACTTTGTCCCCCAAACGTCCAACATGAGCTGTCCCTCTAATGTACTCGTTCCTAATCCTGTCCAACCTCGTCACTTCCAAAGAGAACCTCAACATCTTCAGCTCTGCTACCTCTAGCTCTGACTCAAGAACTGAATATTTAATGAGGTGTCCTCATTTTTTCACATGACTGTATATGCTAGTATATACCTGCAATGTTTTATTTGTTTGGACAGGTCTACAATGGAGGAAACAGGTACTTATTGGAGCTAAACTGCATCTTCATGGCAGTGGTCTCTAATGCCTTATTTCCTATCTTGCCTATTTCTTTGTGAGAAGGAGTTGCCACTACAAAGGAAGACAGCTAGGTGTGGCCACAGGCACAATCAATGATAGAGTAGCAAAGAGGTCTATAAGTCACCTAGTGCTTTGGCTCTTTCTATCCTTCAAACATATGCACACACAGATTTATCTGTGTTGCTCTCACTAATAATGCAATGGTGACACATAATCTCTTTAGTTCATTTGGTTATCCAGTAAATTCTGCTTAATGTGTAAAATGGATTTTGCCTTAATGGGAGCCTCCACATCACACCACAGAACAAGAATTGTCTCAGGAGCTTTACAGTCAGAATACTTGCATAGGAAAATAGCACACACACACACACACACACACACACACACTAATGAAAACATTATAAAGCCTGTTTATTTGTGACTCTGCAGTGTAGGTTTTCTCACACAGTCATCTTCAAAACAATATACACCAAACAGCCATAAAATTAAAACCACTGACAGGTGAAGTGACTAACATTGATTATCTTGTTACAATGGGACCTGTCAAGGGGTGAGACATATTAGGCAGCAAGTGAACAGTCAGTTCTCTAAGTTGATGTGTTAGAAGAAGGAAAAATAAGCAAGCAGAAGGATTTGAGCGAATATGACAAGGGCCAAATTGTGATGGCTAGATGATTGGGTCAGTCTCCAAAACAGCAGGTCTTGTGGGGTATTCCTGGTATGCAGTGGTTAGTACCTACCAAAAGTGGCCCAAGGAAGGACAACTGGTGAACCAGTTATTGGATAAAGGACATCCAAGGTTCAGTGATATGCGTGGGGAGAGAAGGTCAGCCTGTCTGATCCAATCCCACAGAAGAGCTACTGTAGCAGAATTTGCTGAAAAAGTTCATTCTGGCTATGATAGAACTGTGTCAGAATAAACATCATGCATTGCAGCTTGTGTATGGGGCTATGTAGCCACAGGCCAGTCAGAGTGCCCATACTTACCCCTGTCCACCGCTGAAAGTGCCTACAATGGGCAAGGGAGCATCAGAAACAGACCATGGAGCAATAGAAGAAGGAGGCCTTCTCTGATGAATCATGTTCTTTTACATCATGTAGACCAGGTGTGTGTGCGTCACTTACCTGGGGAAGAGATGGCACCAGGATGCACTGTGGGAAGAAGGCAAGCTGGCGGAGGCAGTGTGATGCTCTGGGCAATGTTCTGCTGGCAAACCTTGGGTCCTGGCATTCATGTGGATGTTACTTTGATACATACCACCTATCTAAACATTGTTGCAAACTAAGTATACCACTTCATCGCAATGATATTCCCTAATGGCAGTGGCCTCTTTGAGCAAGATAATGCGCCCTGCCACACTGCAAAAATTGTTCAGGACTGGTTTAAGAAATTGCCAAAGTGTTCAGTAGACTTGTCCTATAAATTCCGCAGATCTCAATTCGATTGTGGAATATGCTGGACAAACAAGTATGATCCATGGAGGCCTCAACTCGCAACTTACAGGACTTAAAGGATCTGCTGCCAACGTCTTGGTGTCAGATATTAGAGCACACTTTTGGAGTCCATGCTTCTTTGGAGTCCATCCATTGATGGGTCAGAGCTGGTTTGGTGGCACAAGGGGGACCTACACAATATTAGGCAGGTGGGTTTAATGTTATGGCTGATCAGTGTAGACTACTGATTTCTTGCTCAAACTGACCCATTATTATTCCCAGCATTAAGTCAATGTATTCTGCACCCCTTGACCTCATTTGCTTGGCAAAGTCTGAATTAGTGAAATGTGTTAATGAAATACTCATGACATGAGGAACAACTGGTAATTGTTTTCATTGTACATTTAGTAGAATACATACTTCTCTGCCAAGCAAGCAGTCCAAACCTCAGGGACATTGTCTGTCTAAGCCTTCAGGCTATGAGATAAAAAAACAAGCCTGTGTCATTAAGGTATGGCCTGAGAATGATACTGACCGAAGCCTGCCATCTTGGCATTGTTCCACCATCTGTATCAATGTGAGCCTTGCCTTTAAATATTGCCTTCTCAATTAGTATGTCCAGCTGGGTGGAGAGTTCTGTCAGCTCCCTAATATCATTACTTTAGCAGCAGGGTGGGACATTAATATTTAAAATAAAAGACATAAGCAAAGAAAGATATGAAGGAAAGTGCCTAGAGCTCAGCTTCACACGATGTAATGAGGGACATACAGACAGCGCTGTAATTCTAGAAGCTACATACTTATTAGGTTCTGTTCAATGGGAAAGGGAGGGGAGAGAGAGAGAGATGCCATGTATGGGCTTTGTTTGCTAAAATCTCACAGATCTGTCTTTGTACACTGTTGAGTGCCCAGACACAAAGAGCTATCTCTAGCCTCTTGTACCTTGATCATGGACAAGTGGCGTCCTACATGCTTGCTCTCTCCATTCCACCATGAATGTCAGTTATTGCACTGATGGTGAGGAAGCGGAGGAAATTGTGTATCAAAGTAGTATAGCTATCTTTCAAAGCTAGCCACATAAGTCCTTTTTGATATCCATGCATTCACTCATGAGGAGAACAGGTTCTAAAGTGTTATGTGTGCGCACTTGTGTGTTATATGACTGTACATACAAATAAAAAACACAATAAAAAAAAGTCTTTGAGTGTAGACTAAGCATCCACCCACAGCTTTGTACTGGATATAGCTGATTGGTATTCCAACTGATCACCACTGTTCTATTAGATAACATAACTCTTCATACTGCAGCCATGGACAACCCAAAATTAAACGATTCACCCAGCAGTCTCTGTCCATTCCACTTACAGTGCCTCAGGAAAAAAAATAATGACAGTTTGAGTCTCTAGTGATGCCAAGGTGCCCTGGCCAACGGCAAATTCCATGCAATGGGCAGCAGCTTGCACCAGATGCTGGGAATTAGCTGCTTCTTGTGACGTTCAGGGCCAGTGAGCCCCTCTCGCTTTTTTGGGACAGATTGTGTTGCTGTGTAGGTGTTGCAGGGATTGCCAGCATGATGCAGTCAAAGGCTTAAGCACTCTTTGTTTTCCCTTTTCCGTTCCCTTGCAAGCTTCTACCTCAGATGAGATGACTCTTTTCTGTGGCTCTGTCATGGTACTACATTAGCCTTTGCTGGCTGATATGACACTGGGTGGCCAAAGAACTGTAGCATGTTCAACCATTAGTAAAAGAAACTCCTTTCATGATTTGTTCCTGCTAAAAAAAAATTGTACTCACTTAAAATATTAGGAAGCATGCTTAGCCAGATCTGTAGAGCAGTTGTAGATAAGGAGACTCAGAATGTGGAGTGAGTAGCCTCTTAGAAAAAAAAGGGTTCCTTGAGGGTATTTTGGGTAGTGAAATCTTCTTAACTTCCTAAAGAGGTTCTGCTTGAAATGCTCTCTGATAGGCAAACACTCAGCTATCAGGTTCTACACAGATTCTTAAAGGGTGCCTTGAGAGGGATGAACTCAAAAACCTTACAGATTTAACCTTTTTTCCAAGAGTGTAGTGAAAAAAAATATTTTCCAAACTTTTCTGAAACAATGTCACTCCAACTTTACACTATTATCCTTAGAAGGCAGTGGTGGATGGGATGTGAACTAAGCCTATGGCTAGAAACAAGATTTCCTGGGTCACACTGTTCTTACAACACAGCTGTGCAAACAAAATTTATCAAATTTGTGTAATTGCTAGCAGCTACAGTCATGCATCTCCACACTCTGAAACAAACATTCTGCCTCCTTCATCTTTATCTTCTTCTCATTTGTTGTTACTAATGCTTTATTATGAGCAACACAAAAATAACCTTTTAATTTTTCAGTAATGCATTACTAGGTTTGGCAGTAAAAGCTATTGCATATATGTTTTTTTAAGAGATTTCAAGTTGCATGAATAACAGATCAGAAATGAATCCAATGTGCTGTGACCCTAAAATATTGCATAAAGCGTCTGGGAACACTCATTTGTAGGCAGCACAGAATGATACAATTATGTTACAATTTAAAAACGTAGCTATGAGAATCGCAGTTTTTGATGCAGTAGTTTCCCTTGAACCTATAAACTTCAGATTCGTAATTTCTCAAGGATAACCTTGAACATAATCAATTGAAAGGAAAGAAAAATCCGGCTAATTGTAAAATTTTAAAATGCTGTAATGTGAGGTACTGAAAGTAGACCCAAGGCTGGTAAGTCCTTCATTTATGAACGGAAGTTTTACACCTCGTGTCTGTATATGTGTGTGTGCATGCATGTGGCCGAAACTCATATTTGGTGTCTTCATAGAGAGACGTAATACACAACAATGATATCTTTGATCATTGTAAGAACTCTGCAGGCACAGGAGCTGTGTCGAGTGTGGTTATCATCAACCCATTTTTGTTTCCCCCTCCTTCTCTTTACCTCTCTCTCTCTCTCTCTCTCTCTCTCTCTCTCTCATACACACACACATACACACACACATACATTTGGTATAGACCAAATAATTCCCGGCCTCGGCTTCATCCCATGTGCCAGTGCAGGGCTTCAAAAGCAATTTCAGCTGAAAAATAAGGTGCTTTTCTTCAATTTTCAAGTAATTTGTGCAAGGGTTAGTCTTGTTTACCTGGCCAGTACAGTGGTATTTACATACCTCTTTAAAGGGAAGGGGGAAAATGGCTGCAGTGATTTATGGACTGCAGCAGGAGCACAATTTTCCATGTTGTGTGCGTCATCTGTGAGGCTGTAGAGAAAGGTCGCCTTGGCCATACAAATACCACAGCCATACTATGGTGAGAAAGCATATCCACTCACTTCGATAAAAAGTGGACTTTCATATCCCCTTCTAGTGTGCTTATATGTATTATATGTGTGTGTATTCCTTTGTATGAGTAAATGATATCCACAAAACCACCAACAGCAAAAGATCGCAGATGTGTGTGAACTTCATGGCCATGAATCTAATTCTCATGAAGAAATGAATTACACAAGCTCCATCTATTATCTTATAAAGTTCAGATTTATTCAGACTATGGGGCCTGACACCTTACACACCAAGAACTGGGAGAGAAAAGCAATAACCCCATACTGCCACCTTCTTCTGAGAAGCAGAAAAATCCCTGGATGGTACCAACTCTTATGTGGCAAACTAGAGTTTCCACATGGAAAACAATGAACTTTAATAACTTTATAACATAATTGTGATAAAGAAAATGCAAAATATGTGCAAAAATCGATTTGAAGCTGATATGTTCTCTTCCTATTAGCAGTGTGCAACAAATGACAGAATATACCAATAGACAAGAAGGTTGTATGTGCTTGTACACTGCGAAACGCAAAGAAACAGAAAACATTCAACACCATATGCATGACCCACACCAACTGAGACACATTTAGTTAGTTTAATTAATAAGCTTTAGTTGCCACTACAAACTGTGTCACACAGTGAAGATTTTAGCTTGGACACAACCAGTGTTACAGGGTGCAGTTCCAACTGTAGCACAAACAAAAAGTTAATAAAACCCCATAAATAGGAGACAAAACAATAGGAAATAGCATATGGAAAGCAGGGATATAGATAAAAATATACATCGCAGAGTGATAAAATAATGCACAGCAGGTAGTCTCTGCACCATCAGCACTGACAGCCATTTCATAGAGTTTACCTTCCTTTAATGCTTTGTGGTGGTACAACTGAACACAAGCTCCATAAGTGGCTCTTGTGGTCAGTTAGCCAAAACTCAATCCTCATTTCTCAACCATCTCTGTGTCTTATTTACTGATAGCAATATTTACCGATACTGATGGCAAACATTTCTGGGTTAAATATGATTTTATGGGTTTAAGCACATAATATCCGGTTTTGGGAATGTATGGTGGTTCAAGAATGGTCAAACTAGAAGCAGTAACATCTATGTTTTTTTCCTAATATTTGGAATTTGGGCCAAATTTTCCCAGATACAACTAAAAATGCCTACTGCTTATGCAACCTTTAAAGTTTGAGATGAAAGTGACCCAACTGTAAGTCTGAGATATGCTCTAATTAAATTTGAGCCAGATTCACTGTTATTACACAGCATGAAAGAAATATATGTAGCATGCAATGGGACATTGAATATTTGCTATCCTTTATGCACATTGAGCAACACTTTTCACATATGTATAGACATAGGTACATAGTACCTGTACATTTATAACGGACTTTAGAAATTAATTATAAGTAAATGGATTTTGTTGTTGCCTTGTATTTCCTGTACTATTCAAATACAAAGCTACTGCTAATCTGTAACTAATGCCAACAATCAATGTAAAGGAAAGCCTAGTCTAATTTGTGAAACTAACCAATTGGAAAATAGGTAAAATTATCCACAAGTGATAGAAGATGCTTGTGTGTGTGAAGCACGATCGTGAGCAGGAGCAGGAGTGGTTCACAACATTACGCAATGCACAGTTTTTCCCATGTTACCAGATGGATTAGAGTGAGAGAGTGGGAGAGAGACACTCACTGTCAGGTGTTAGGTTCAGTCCCATGCCTCAGTGTTGTAACCTTTACCCCGTCCCTTGACTCAAGGCTACATAATACCATGGGATTGAAATAGAGAGTGAAAATACATTTAAAAGTACTTAGCGAACATGATACTGCTTCAGGCTTTTTTGCGTATTTGTTCATTTCCTCTGCGCACTGTGTGAAACATATCTTTGTGGCTCCCTCACTTAAATTTGATCTGTTTGGTTGTGAGATAGTGGGATTGGAGAGGCAAACGACCTACACTCTTTCATGATTTATCAAAATATCATACGTCAAATCCTGCCTGAGGGGGAGGTCTCTGAACATTCGCAGTTAACAATCAATGGCTAATTTATTATCCATTAAACGCAGATATCTCTGTCCCTCTCATTAATATTAACCAGCTGGTATTGCTACTTGGCGAGGATTCTGTTTCTGAAAGAGGGGAGAGAAAAACTCCTGAAAAGGTCACGGGAATCACGGTACTGCTGAAACATTGGACATAATTATAAAGGGCATCACAATCAAGCTATTGTATCAGGACAAGCCACTGGTGGCAAAATGACAGTGATCCCCAGAGCAGTGAAAGGCCCAGGTTTAATGTATGCATTATTTCAAATGAAGAGTATTGTTGTTGCTGCAGGGTATACTCTTTGACATTTCAATAGTTAGGATACAGTGGTGGCAATGAGGATAACTGGACTGATATGCATTTTTCACTGCTGCTTTGATTGCTTCATCAGGACTGCAATTCACTGTCACATTTGCTTTTACAAACATTTTTAATGTACTAAGACTGTTTTTGCCTCCTAATTTATATAAATTTTATTAGTAAAGTAAAGCTAAAGTAGCATGTGCTCAGCATCATTGATAAATGCATTCTAGTCAATTACGGTAGCATGACCCAAATTTGCATGATTAGAGTTCGCTGCTGTGCATGCTGGTGCTCATTAGCTTAGTGGCTCTCCTTAGCACAGACCTGCTAATCCCAGGCCTATGCGGGAGGATCAAGTTCAGTCCTAATGACGACCTGGCTCTGACCTCTTGTGAGAAAACAAATGGATCCTCAAGGTGATGTTTCAGTCCCACTAGCCTCTCGGGGGTCCCAGGGAGCCTGGAACAGATGTAGCCCTGAGGACAGGGAAGGGGTGACGTGCAGGTCAAGGTTGCCATACGCCAAGGTTAGGGTCAGATAAGCACGGCTGGCTCAGGGTCTGCTCTGGCCTAAAGGGCAGTGAAGAGAGGGGGGAGAAGAGCAGCCCTGCACTCAGGAACTGAGGATCGAGTGTTGCTCCTCCGAGACTAGGCGAGAGCATTCACTGTCATCTAGGGGCCTTTGGGGTCATGGTTCTCACGGTTAGCACTTAAAGCTGAAGGATGCTATTTTATAAGGATGCTATTTTGTTCACTGTTCAGTATTTTGACTCAGAGTTATATGAAGAAATAAACTGCAATTCTGTCACAAATGTTGTGGAAACTGTTGAAGCTACAGCAATTTCATTGTAGTTTACATAAATTAAGTCACAAGAAAAGCTATGACAGCTAATCCTACTCCTTGCCCTAATTCTAACCATTTGTAACATTTCATATGAGTCTGTCCATATGAGCTCATATGAATTAGCAATCCTGAACTAATGTTGGTTCAGTGAAGGGAATTTTTGTAAATCACATAAACCAAAGGGCAAACTTGAAATGATTTAGTAATGATATCAGATTTTATGCTATGACATATTTGCTATTGTTCATTTTTGGAGTATTATGCTATTTTTTATCTGCATCCAGATACTGTAAAATTGCTTCAATGTTATAATATCTTGAGCTGCTTGGTTTAAAAAAATACAAAAAGCAGTTACACAATATTAATATTGTAATTGTGCAGCTTGAATAGATGATTTAAAGGCAGTGAAAATGTCAGCTGAAGTTGCGATCCCAGGATATTCCAAGGGAATAAGTTATCTCATTTTGACTTGATTAATGTAATAACCTGAGTGAGATATTAAATTTCCTGTGTCTATAAAATGCAATAATAACACTGCACCACAGGTGTGTGTGGGATTTTATGAAATGGGGTAGCCAACAGCTCTGGAACGAAACTGCAATTAATGTCATATTCACTGGGAGGAGGACTAATAAGGAGCCTCTCTTTTCGCAACAGATTCAATGAAATGTAAATGTGTTCTGTCAGCTTGTGTCTCCATTAATTAGAATAGGCGAGTTGTTTGTTAAACTCCTTAAGTTCCTTTAGCTGTCAGCTCTGCACTAATGCACCGCACTCTGCACTGTACATACTCATTCATTCCATCACATTTTATCTAGTTAACAACCAGCCCAGCTGGCAATGCCTCTGTAAAAGACATAGCAAGTGCTAATAAACACATTTTCACTGGTGAGGATGCAAATCTGAGGTGTAATAATCAGCCACATTTTGATATTGTACTATTCATTAAATTCTGATGAGTAAGATGCAGAACTGGTTAGAGTTCAAAATATGTAGCTCCTTTTGATCTATTATTTACTTTAAATCAGACAGGCCTTGTCTTCCCTGCCAAGAGACACAAAGGAGATTAAAGATAGGAAAGACAATGAAACCAATCAGTGTCATTCCTCTGACACTCAGGTGGGTGTCTGTATAGAGAAAAAGTACTCCAACAAGATGACAGATACGTAATGGTTTCACTGGCGAGCTACTGATAAAACCTGCTTTATCGGTCTGATTCGTTGTAATAAACATAGCAAAATAAGTAAATATTTAATGAAGGCACAGATACAGGGATCTCATCAAATTTCAACTCATAAACCTGATATGCAACAGTAATCAGAGCCACCAAAGACAACCCACTTGAAGTAATCTGCGTCCTCAGCTGGGATTCTACCATGCAATGTTGTCTTGTGTGTTTCTGTAAAGCTTGAAAATTATTTCAGATATACTGGACATATCATAAATAGAATTTGAACAATAGGTCACATAGTGAGAGTATGTATGCACGGTTTATTTTTGACAAAATAACAAAGAAATAGTAATGTTTGTTACATTTAGTTTTCACATTACCAAAATTGAAAAGATATACCACCATAGGGGATAGAGAGTTGTGGTGAGGGGCTATATTTCAGTTGTGAACATCCTACACATCTACAATATTGTATCATGCATGTCATAAAAACCAAGGCTACTTGCATACTTTTCTTATACCTTATATACAACTTTACAATGTGGTACTAAGCCATACTGTGGGAAAAGAATCTTATATTGAACCATATAAAGCAAAAAGAATAATAAAAAAACACATTGTATGCCTGTAACAAAAAGAAAACATTGTATGCATACAATGATAATTCATTAACCATCTCGATGAAAATGCCAACTCAGGAAGCATTCCAAATAAACTAGTGCTTACACATAAATGGGGGAAAAAAAGGCAAGACAGTATCATTAGTTCTAGCAATAAAGAGAGGTGGATGGGTATCCAGGGGGGGAAAGAAAGAGAAACAGACAGAGGGAGAGAGGGAGAGAACGTGTTCCCTCAAAGGTCAGTTCTTCTTTGTAGTCAATAATTGACATTTAAACGTGCGTTTCAAACGTCACTGATAATGTTAGGCGAGATAATGGTGGGGGGGGCAGCTTACACTGCTGTGTAATTACAGCCACAATGAGATGCAAAAATGCAAATGGCTTTGTGCACGATCCAACCCGGCTTTTGTCCAGCGCAGTGGCGGTTGGGCCGGATGATAGATGCCACACCAACGGTGGCAGACTGCACCATGACATGTGGGAGTGGGAGCAAGCAGAGAACAGAATTAGGGCAAACATGCCACACTCCCCCAGAAAACACACACAAACTCACACACACATATACATGCCAAATCCCACCACTGCAGCAGCTAATGCTTTTCTGAATACTCTAATTATTAATTGTACCAGATATATATGTGTGTCTCTGAGTCACTTTCTGATTTGTGAAAAATATGGAATGTCCAAAGTGGGAAAAATTCCAAAATTTGTACTGCCCACGCTAAAAAGAAGTATGTGGACAATGACAGCATTTTTGTGATTTTGCCTTTATAGACCACCACAAGAGATTTGAAATAAAACAGTCAAGATGTGATCGAAGTGTAGACTTTCAGCCTCAGTTTAAGAGGCTTCACAAAAATATGGTATTTACTGTTTAGAAATTACAGCCATTTTAAGCAAAGTACCTCCATTTTCAGGGGCTCAAAGGTATTTGGACAATTGATGGAGAAGAAGTTCATAGACCAGGTGTGGCCCATTCCCTTGTTACTTCAAGACAAATGAAGCAGATAAAAGGTCTGGAGTTGATATCAGGTATTGAGGTGGTATTTGGCAGCTGTTCGACTGGAGCTACCAATATGAAGTCTAAGGAGATCTCAATGCAAGTGAAGGAGACCATCATTAGGCTGAAAAAACAACATAAATCTATAAGAGAGATAGCAAAAACCTTAGATATGGCCAAATCAACAGTTGCGTACATTCTTAAGAAGAAAGAAAGCACTGGTGAGATGAAAGGCCTGGAAGACCATGGAAGACAACTAAAGTGGATGATCGCACAATCCTTTCCTTGGTGAAGAAAATCCCTTTTACAACATCAACAGAAGTCAAGAATAGAAGGTAGGCGAATCATTGTCAAAATCTACAATCAAGAGACACCTTTATGAATGTAAACACAGAGGGTTTACAACAAGGTGCAAACCACTGGTAACATTCAAGAACAGGAAAGCCAGATTAGAC
>CM074950.1:14269166-14283915 GCA_037577455.1 Pangasius macronema | reverse complement strand
TGGGTTAGGAATGGGATGGCACTTAAGTTCATATGTTAGTCAAGGCAGGTGACCGAATACTTTTGGTAATATAGTGTGTATATATATGATGAGAGGGTGAGGGTGAGGCCTGCAGTATGCAGTGCTGTTGTTATCATTGCCATGCTCCTGCAGAGGTGTGCAGCCCAGTTACTCTAATTGGCACAAGGGGTGGACAGTAGACACACAACGGTGACAGAAGGGCAGAGAATAGCAGGAATTCAAATTGGGTTTTGAACCCTACGTTTTGGGGCTTATTTCAAAACTTTAAATTTTGAAAGCAGGTGAAGCGAGAGTATAGAGTATACATTAAGTAAGGAATAAAACATGACAGGGCATGCAGTTATAGGCAAATAATCAGTGAAAGGAGGGCTGGAAGGCTGTCACCTCCCTCAAGTTGATTATATACCTATAACAGCATGTCCCATTGTGTTTTATTCTTCTTATACCACTGAATGGTATATCCGTACATAGTTACATTTAATGCTTTGGAACATCTGCAAAATAAGTCACTTACGTCATTGCTCCTATAAACAGTTGATTATAGTTAATAATACAGCTTGTTGTGTTACCAAGAATCACAAGCCATCTGCCTTCAAGACTTTCCCACTGTGGAAAACCTAAAGTTGCAGCTTTACCCTAAAGCGCTGATGTGGAGACTTCTTCCATTAATGTTAAATATAATATAAATATTAAATAGAATATAAACATTGTCTTTAGAGAAAGATTAACCAATGCAATGTCACAACACTCAAAAACACAACACTCAAAAAAAATTTATGCGTTTGCCCTACATAGTCAGTTATAACAGAAATGATTACAATATTTGAATGAGCGCATTAATATAAACTTGTAATTTGCCTTGCAGCCAGCAATACTGTCATAGCCATGCCGCTTTAGAAAATTAATCAACAGTTACCACTCTGATAAGGTAATTCAACATTGTTGTGGAGGAAAAACCCATTAAACTTTGTGATGCTTACATTTAATTTCATGTATTTTATGAAATCTAAAGTTATTTAAAGCAATTCTGAGAGCCTTCCGGAAGTAATGCAATTAAATAAATACAGTGGGACCAAGTTTAAATAGAATTTGTGATGCCAAACCTGATTTTTTTTAATGCACCATTGGCACTCAGTGAGCTAGCCAGTGCACCAGTACAATAAAAATGGTAATGAAGGCCTTTCTCCAGATGAGGCATGTAAACCTAGGCCTTCTGGCGTGTGTTTTGATAACATAAATCACCTCAGATCAAGTATGGCCTAAAACATATTGCCTGGACCCCCTCCCCAACCTCCAGCCCTTTTCTTTTGGCCAACTAACCGACCGGCATGCAGAAATTGTAAGCGGTCATGCTGTTTGTTAGTGGCAATTAATTTCTCTGCTGCTTTTGCTCTATTGAGAGGGAAGCCTTTGTGCCTTAAATCCTTCGCCTCTAAGCCATCCCTCTTGTTAAGAGAAAATGGATGAGAGAGAGAGAGAGAGAGAGAGAGAGAGAGAGAGAGAGAGAGACAGAGAGACAGAGAGACAGAGAGAACACAGACTAAAGTAGATAGAGAAAGAAAAAAAAAGAGAGAACCAGGGATGGAAGATTATCTTGGGCCAGTTAAGCATGTAATTGCTTGAATGAGTTAAAATCCCTTCAAATATCTGTCTTTGTACCTCATCACACCACTTCAGAGATTCAAATATTTGACAATCGGTGAAGATAAACTAAACTAAATAATGAACTAAAATATGGAGCTTCAATAATTACTTCCACCATGGAAGGAAACTTGATATAAGCACAGTGTTTTTCAAAGGATTTATGAAATAAACTAGAGCATTCATTCCCCACCTCCCCCCACCCCCTTGCCCCCCAATTTGTGAGGTTTATAAGGGCTGAAAATAAAAGCTTACAAACAAGGACTTTCTGTATATACTTCTCAACAATCTCTGTCCAGTCAACATATCATGCAAAACCTAAGGATTTTAGTACACAAATATAATCTATCCTATTCAAATACATTGTGTATAATCACTTAATTACCGAAAATCTACTCTAAAATGAATAAAGCTTGCTGAGTGCATTTCTACCAGGCTTTATTAGGCAGACTACTGCCATACAGTATGGATAGTGCTACATAGTGCAGACATTGCCGGGAGCAGATTGGAGAGAAATGAGCAGTGGTGAGAGTAACAGAATGCACGTCTTAACTCCTCAGACAGGGAGCTTGTTATGGAGAGTGACAGACACAGCAGTCCACACGAGGATCTGGGACACTCTGCAGCTCCTGCCAAGCCTTTACACATAGCCACTGTTGCTGTAGTCTCAGCCCAATGGACACATGCCCTGTGGAAGTGGTGTGTGTGTGTGTGTGTGTGTGTGTGTGTGTGTGTGTGTGTGTGTGTGTGTGCATGAGGGTGGGTATCTCATGCCAGCTTTTTTGAGGGCTGTGTCTCAACATAAAAAAAAAGAAACAGTTAATACTTAGCAACAGTGGTAATGAAATCTTAACAATCAGTGTCTGCTATGAGTTTTTAATACCATCTTAAGTTCAGAAGGTTAAATGTGTGAAAGGAATACTTCTGTGAAAGCTGAACTTTGTCTAATTAAGAATGAAATGTTCCCAAAGAGCATTATTCATATCAGGAAATATTAAATATTTCATTCAATACGAACAAAGTTAGCCTCTTTGGATATTTAATTTAATTCAGTTGATGGGGAATTCAATTCCCAATTAGATTTGAGTCTCTTCAGTACAAGAACACAACCCCTGATAGCACTGAAAAGAAAGGAAAAGAAAAAGTAGATGAGAAAAAGTAGTAATGGTCAGAAAAAGGTTGTCCAGGTATTGATTGAGATAAATCCCCCAGTGTTGAAAGCTCATATGCTTGACTGAGGATCAAAAGGTAGCAGAGATTAATTTTGTGGGGGGTGGAGGGGACAGGTTTTGATTTCCACCAGGTGTATCTATGCCGTGCCAAATGCCACCCTCAGAGCAGGGCTCTCTCTCCTCTCTCCCTCTCTCCCTCTCTCCCTCTCTCTCTCTGTGTGTGTGTGTGTGTGTGTGTGTGTGTGTGTGTGTGTGTGTGTGTGTGTGTGTGTGTGCACTGTTTTATGTCCCCCCAAAGAATACTAATGAGAGTGTGTGTGTGTGTCTAAATGTTATTCACACCAGATCAAACTAAGCCTGTAAAGAGGTGCAAAAGCGAGGCTGGCAGTCTCCCAAGCCAAAATACCCTGGAAGCATGTCAATACATTACATGTACTTAACACATGTACCAGTGGAAAGTGTGTCAGCTACAATAGTTTCAGGGTTTTATGTCCATCCTTCAGTTAAACAACAAACATAAAAAGCAACTGCTTTTTAAAAAACTTTTGTAATACTATAATGTGCTAAAAAACGTTAAAGTACTAGAAATGATGCTACTGTATTATTAAAGCTACGCATTGTTCAAAGGGTGTAAAACAAAGCTCAAACTACATGAACTAGATGGTTAAAACCATGTTCACACCAGGTCTTTCAAATATTTGGTTGTGTTATAAGTTGTAATATGACTTGGTTGACTTCGCAGCTCAAGCATTGCTATATACCTTAATTTCTCCTCATTGTGTAACATTCCATCGTAATAGTACAATTCTGATATTTGTAATACATGAATGCCCTAGCAGATGAGAGAAGGGAAAAAGTTTTTTTTTTTTTTTTTAAATAATAGCATATTAAAATATCTCCTGTTACACAAAGTCATCATACACGTCAATGTCATTTAGAATGATTTTGCTCTACTCACAATTTGGACCAGAGAGATGTGGTCTGGATAGGATTCATTTGAGTCAACCGTCTGATTGGCTGACAGCTGACAGCCTGACAAGGTCATTGGATGTACAAGCTCTCATTTAAAAAATAGACATTTAAGTGGGGCTTGGGGTTAGTTGGGTCTATCAGGTCTGTCAATCAATTAATGACAATTATTGAACAAGGATGCCCAGGGGAGGCGAGAGACAGAAAGAGAATGACCGGACGGGAGAGTGAAGGGAGCAGGATAAATTAAGAAGATTGGAAAATAATGACTGGAGCTTAGTGGTGGAACATCCCACACATGCAGATTTCCCACTTTGGCTTTCAGTGTGTTGCTCTGTGCTCTACATTTTTAGGTGTTCTCAGTTAGTTTTGCATTACAGTAACAGATGCTGTGAGTCATATAGTGGGAGAAAAAAAACAGAATGTACCCAAGATGTGACAGTCTCTTACTATTGTCATTTGAAAAGAATAGAATGGTCCTTTTTTACGCATAAAACACACGAGTTTTTAAATAGTCTGAAAAGAAAAAAGTAACATTTCAAAATACAGGAAACAAATATCAAAACGAAATTAAAGTACCGACTGACCTAACAGGCATACTTTGCTTGAACAAGCTCAGTTAGATGGTTAAGCAGTTTGAAAAAAGAAAGATCATGCTTTTCAGTATGAAAAGAATACCTTTTGATTAATGAAAAGCCCTAGTATGGAAACCTGGTTAGCACATTTTAATGAATAAAAGAGTATACTTATGAGACTGTTTGTGTTAGGCAGAGATAGTGAAGGGGGTGGAGGACCTAAAAAAATAAATATCAAACAGAGCATAATACAGTCTTGAATACATGCCGAGGAAGGAGAGAATGAGAAGGAGAGAGAGAGAGAGAGAGAGAGTGAGAGAGAGAGAGAGAGAGAGAGAGAGAGAGGGAGGAAGCTTTTTGAAATTCTCCAGCTGGCAGGCTTTAATTTTCCACCATTCTAATTAAAATGCAAATTAAATTTATAATTAGCAACCACAGTATCCGAGAAACCACCTTCTGCACAGCCCAAACATATGGGGCAGCCAGCGGTGTACAGAGCTAGGCATCCATAGCACCAGAGACGGGGGAGCTGAGATCTCATGGAGATGTTAGTGAGATTTGCCACTGTGCAGGGCTTCAATAGGTTTCTGATTCTCCCTTGGCTCCTCAGCTAGAAGTTCTCAAGGCCATCTTGAGCCCCAGTGACAGCAGAGCAGACGATGTTCACGCCCTTGTCACTACATGTGTCACAGGTCAGTGCCTCAGTCAGCTCTGTCCATCGGACGCATAGGCACTTCTGGTTCTTCTTGACGGAAGAGAATTGGGCCAGAATTAGCCTGTGTAGCACCCAGATAATTAATACTCACTCATGAAAAGCACAGGCAGTTTACAGCTTGATTCTGTGATCATGTTGTTTCTGAGAAGAAGAAGAAGAAGAAGAAGAAGAAGAAGAAGAAGAAGAAGAAGAAGAAGAAGAAGGCTCCACTGTCCATGTAGAAGGTGTTATTTAAAAGATTGGGGCATTTTCTATAATTTTGCAGCATCCAAATTGGGAGGGAAATGTTTGACTCATATGTCACAGACATATTCTAGAGGTATTTGGCATTTCAGGAAATTGTTCAAAGGTCAGAGGGATTTTAAGAACATAGTTTTTGACTTTTAGAAAAAAAATGGATAAGGGAAATGATTGATTCGTGTCTTGCTAGTAACTGGAAATTATGGCAAACTGAACAATATCTATATTTTTATTGTCATTATTTGTGACAAATCTGTAAACCAGAGCATGACAGCTTGCAGTTTGTTCTATCATTAATTTTCCCTGTAACTGCCAGACATGTCTATGTTCCTGCTATTACTTTGATCTGTATGGGTCAATATTTCGTTTTCTTTAAGGTGACTGGACTAGATACTGCCCCAATGTCAGCATCAATCTTCTGCCATCTGTCAGAGTCTGAAGTGTAGGGTCAAGGCTGTTACATGTCAAAATGAAAGCCACCTCTCCCTTTGCTCTTTTGCTTTTAAGAGTGAGGGCTGATCTGCTCAGCCATCTCCAAGCAAACACCCAGCTATTCTCTTCATCATCGACCTGCTGGACACAGAGGTAAGCAGTGTCATGTATGACCCCTTCAGCAGTTGTGTCATTCTGTCACCTGTGAGGGACCCCTGCTCCTGTTGTGCACTAAGCGTCTTGCCTAAAAGCCAGCCTTATCTTGCTAGCCTGTCAGGTCAGAGAACAAGCAGGTCCATAGCTCTGCCTGGACACTTTGATGTGGCCACGTGTCATGGGTGACAGTGCAAGGTCTTCAGGGCTGCTTGGTGGGTGCTATT
This sequence comes from Pangasius macronema, assembly GCA_037577455.1. Classification (NCBI taxonomy): domain Eukaryota; kingdom Metazoa; phylum Chordata; class Actinopteri; order Siluriformes; family Pangasiidae; genus Pangasius; species Pangasius macronema. The sequence continues at coordinate 14,277,770 of CM074950.1, read as the reverse complement.
CACCAGGACGAAGGCATGCGGTGGCAATGTGTCCAGGACAATGGTGGCTAAAGAGAGCGGCATTGGTGATTAAACAATTCAGCACTCATCTCAGGGGGTGGTCAGAATTCTTTTACTGAGTGATATAAGTCACTTCAACACATCCTGTCTCAGCGATTTCCACTGAAGCCAAATTTTGGTCTTGGCTACACCCCCTCCCCTTTCACATCTCGATCTTTACATCCTGGTCAGCCGTTTTAATGTTTCCTTTTGTCCCCCTTAAAAGAGTTTACAAAGATTAATGCATGTGACGCCTTAGTATGCATCCGTCCATAGAGGGGCCCTTAAAAGGCCCTTTTCAAGAAGCATTGCCACAAATAACAGTGGACCTGACACATTCAGGAAAGTCAAGATGATGTATGGTTTCACCAAGGTGGGAGCCATTGTCAGACAAAACCTTCATTCCCAACACAAACCCCTCACATTGTCTGTACCCTCTTTTGCTATATTTCCCCTTTAGCTGCAAGGTAGTGCCACCTGTTGCCCCATTAATCATACAAAGAAGATACTCATAAATCATAACATTGCACAATTAATCAAGCTGTCAGCTTCTGGGTCAAGGGTCAGCCTCAGAGTTGCCAAAGGTTGCCTCTGGGGTGTGAAGGGGTCATGATTGCATGGCATCTCTCATTCTTGCAAAGTGTCAAGAGAGGAGCTAGCAGAACAAAGGAGAAATCAAAGCCCTGCTGCGGGGGAGAGAATTCAGGCCCGCTCGATACCCCGAGACGAGGAGCAGAATCCGGTTCACAAAGCCAGTCAAATTGACCTGTCACTGCATCAAGGGTTCCCTGCCAGACTGCTACACTATCACGCTCCACCATACCCTTTCAAAATGACAGAGCTTCAGCAACCTACTGGGCTCCGCACTTTGCCCTATTTGCATAATTAGCAAGTTGTTGCTCTTCTTTGAAATGACTTTGCTTTCGCTTATTGGAGGGAATCAAGTGAGGTGGAGCATGCTATAAGAGCAACAGGAAAAAGGAGCAGGTTTTAAAGTATTAATTTAAAAACTGACTATATCTGAAAAGATATGTAAAGATGTGTAAAATAAAATGTGTGTGTGTGTGTGTGTGTGTGTGTGTGTGTGTGTGTGTGTGTGTGTGTGTTTGTGTGTGTGTGTGTGTTCACTCCTGAGCTTGACTTACCTTGCACCATTTCACCTCTGGCAACTGAAGCCTTTATCTGGCAACCTTGCTGAAGAAGGAAATGCAGGTTTGCAGATGGCAGCTTTGGCATGGCTGTCAAAGAAATTAGCCCACATCAAAATTTACCACGGCCTGGCAGGGGCCAGCAATTTCTTTGAGGGCTTGTCAGTGCTCAAAGTTCATACCTTGCACCCTGTACCTCTCCAAGCATACAGTAAATGTCAGACAGGCGACAGCATGCCACTACCTGATCTCTGTATGCTTCATCTCCTCTTCTTTGCATCATCAAATCCAGCCCAACTACTCTAATAGGACTCTTTCATGTGTGGCACCATTCTGAATTCCTCCCCAGATCCTTTTATTCACTGTTTTTTGTTACAGTATAAAATTTGCCTGGGGTGAAATGGTAAATTCATGTCCGTTTCTAAGCGCATAGTGATCATTTCAGTAGAAACAGCTCCAAGCTACTTTCAAGTGCCCCCTGTCCACCTGTGTGGCCCAAAGCAGTTTCCACTACCCACTGCACTACCTTTATTTTGGTATTTCCCTAGCCCCTACACACTCTCCAGGGTAGTCTTACAATACAATAAATACAATGTCAAAAAACTCAAGCCAAAGAAACATTTCCACCTTTTATCTACTGAGAATGAGATTGATGCTCCCGTGACCAGCCTTTAATGCATTAAACAATATTTGGTCTATACCTGTGGTAACGTTATAAAACAACGTTCAGTTTAATTCAATCCAAAAGCCACTGGGGGATTGTGTGATAAGATTTGAAAAATATTACATGCTGTTGTGTGTAACACACTTGGGTATCTGTATTTTTAAGTTGAGTATTCACACATTCTGTGTGTGTCTTGTCCTACATACTGCTGTACAACACAATAAACATGGCTACCAACTGATTTCGATTCTCATGTTGCTGTAGTATTCACAGGTTACTGATTATCTGAGATCTATACTGATTCTATGGAAGGCGTGCTGTGGTGGAGCAATTAGCAGATCCATTCCTGGTCATGATATGATTCAAATTTTTCCAGATTTTATTTCATTCGTTTTAATCAGGAAATTATAACACATGTAACCTAATTGCTCCTCTCGTTAGAGTTTTCTTTAGTCATTCGCGAAATTTGTTTCCTCAGAAAAACTATTGTCTTGCACAATGTCTTGCACTGTCTCTCACAAGAAATGAGAAAAAAAAAAAAAAAAAACATCTCTTTATTGAGTGGCTTGTGTGAATTGCATATATTACCTGCAAGTGCTTGGATTTTAATGCCGTGTACATCAAATGTGAACTCTGAACAGCTCAACACATCAATCATGTTGCACCTTGTAGTTGTCACTGCATTAGCCAGCATGAGTGACATTTAAGTCTTACAAGTGTTGCTGTTGCCCTTTCAGTACCTACTTACCTTCTTTTAACTGTGCATGATTCAGTCAATACTGACACATTGTTTAGAGCTCCAGCACCTGCGATTCGCTGTCTATTCGCTGCACAGCTCTACACTGCAGGAAAATGGGTTGTAATTGTAGGTGGTTTCTGGCAATGCATGTAAATGGAAAGAAATGATCATTAAGAGATAATGATTAGAAAAGAATGGAATGTAAGGCAAGAATAGTGAGTGTTAAAAGGAGAGCTACTTTGAAATAATAGGATTTTTTTTTAACTTGAGCAATGTCTAAATAGGTAAATAAATAAATAAATAAATACACTAAGTATGTAACAACCTTTATGATGTGCAGAAATCCAAAGAAATTAAAACATTACACCACACAATATCAATATATAACCGTGCCTATTTAACAGTTTGATTAAATGATTTAATCAATCACTATCACAGCTTGTTTATTAATCACTTTATCAAGCAGTTGATGCATTGCTGCCTTTAATGGATTCCATTTATTTTGATTTTTCCCTTCTTCCACTCTTATCAGAGTGTTCTCCCAGTCTAGCTCTGATAAAAGGGAAGGACATTGGTATGTGTGTGTGTGTGTGTGTGTGGGTGTGTGTGAATGTGTGGGTGTGAGTTGTGGAGTGGAGGGCTTGTCCAGAGAGAGTGCAGCTCTTGCTGCTAAAACAACACAGCCCACTTCCCTTAACTCTATTGCTATCACTGCACAACCAAGTTAACCAATTTATTAGAACGAGTGAGTGCCTTGGGAGATCGCTGGCCGTTACCACACAGCTCAGCTCTGATAAACACAGAGCTCATTCGTTTGCCTTCTCACCTGACGTGGTGCTGATATACGATCTTAATAAGATTAATATCCCCTCGTCTTCCTCCCCTCCCCTTTCCTATATAGTGTCCCTAATGGTCCTCCTGGCTGATCACTGTCTGTTGCCCTAGACAAACCTTAAAGAGAAAAGCTTCAGCACTTTGCTTTCTGGCAATATGATATGTTTTATGAGTATGTTAGCGTGGCTGCAATACCTCAGTTTTGTGTACAAATATACATAATTTCTTTTTAAATGTCAATTTCAAAAGTTAGGGTCTGATATATGGTCCAAACTCAGCACAAGCTGAGCCACAGAATAGTCATTAATGGTCATATGGGGCCTCGTCTTATTTGGTGGACCTTGAAAATAAACTCAGTTTTGTCCCCCTTCTGTTCCCTTGTCAGAGGATCTTTACACACAAATGTCATGCGGTTTTCTCATGTAAAAGCATCCTTCAATGTTGTGTTTATGGGTTTTTTTATACCGATTTTTTTCTTTCTTTTTATCATAGACTACTTTTTTTTTCTTGAAGTATTTCTTGAACTTGCCATGTTCTGGTCAGGGTTACCCATAACTAGCAAACTATCCATCCCTCTTTTTTGTATGGCCATCTTCCCCTATGCCCCCACTCTCCTACTTACTACCACTCCTCTAGTCCCATCCATAGCTACCCTGTCTGGCTCTTTCCTCTCTCCTCATTTCTTGTTGTGTGGTAAAAAAGCTATTGTCTGCATCATCTGAGCCTTCATGCGCTCTCCTCAGACAGAGGTGGACAAAAAAGTGGGGAATATAAAAAGCAGAGAACACAGGTTGAGTAGCTGAATAGAAAATTGCACTTAAGTGGCCTCCTCCAGAACATCACCAAGAGCCGTTGGGATGGCTCAGACTGCAGGGTCTGACCAGGGGGTCGAGGTTGGGGGTTTGGTAAAGGGGGGATAGTGGCAAACTTGAAAGCTGCTATACATTTGCAGCACTCTATTTCTCTCTGTCTCGCTCAGAAAAAAACAACCGTTTCACACCTGAAGCCTTTCACGCATGGGCCTCTGAGGGTCCCCCTTCAAGACATTTAATTGGCTATTGCCTCGTCGAGCCCCATTATGGGGAGGCGACACGCAGCCAAGTATGCCAAATGAAAAGGGTCCTTCTCCCAGATGGGCCCCGATGGCATTAAAAAGTGCCAGATCACTTCTTGCTGTTGACTGACAGAGATAAAGGTACAGTTTAATATTCTAAATAAATCATTGAAGAAATCCTGAGGAAGTTTGACGATTACTTGAATAGTTCTCCAAGGGTCTATTATATGAAAGCCATTTTCACACACTTGTGTCTTATTGAAGCAAACGGCTATATACATGAGCACGATTGTGGATTTATTTATTTCGTAGTCAGTGTTTTCTGGGCCAAACTGCACAGGCTAGATCTGTGAAAAGGCCCCATAATGTTGGGCAAATGTTTCTGATTATCTACTGTTATCCAGCACTAAGTAAAAAGGGAAAGATTTTTAAATCCATTCATACACACATATCAACAGAGGTTTATTCACCTCACCTTCATCAAATAATTAAATCAGTCTTTTATTCACAGAAAATTAGAAGGGTAATGGAAGCTCTTCTACTTTGGTCAGGCCTCCCTACCTCTCAGATATGATTTCTTTTTTTCTCACTCCTCCACCATCTGCCTCCTTCATTTTCTCCCATATTTGCCTGAGGCATCAAGGCCCTTCGATGGCCCTGGTTGTGGAAAGGGTGGGGGTTGCCACAGGGGAGGGGGGCTGTTGGGAACTGGGGGACATTACTGACTCTGTGGACAGGCTTTTTGAGGGGGGACCAATGAAAGTAGGTGCTAACTTTCTGGAAGATTTTTTTTTTTTTTTTTCGGGGGGAAAGGAGATGTTGGTTAGGGTGTGTAAAGACTCCTGGGAAATCTGCCCCGAAGCTGATTATGAATTGCAGCCAAATTGCATGGTATTAAAAAGTAGTTTTTTTTTTTACATGGCGAAAAAGAAGGTTAAACAAAGCAAAGCTGTTATGAAATATTAAATATTTTAAATACTTTGCTTATGCCCACATAATGTCCCTGAACTACTGTGCCCAATTTTTTCCCCTTGTAATTTTATTTGCACTGATGTAAAACTAATGACCCATTTAAACAGATTCAACATTGATATTAAATATTTGTGCTTTTTGAAGAAAGCTGGGTTTGTTTCGCTGTCAACTTTACCTCCCAGGGAGTAAACCTTAGAACCTTAATCACAATAGTTAGTGCCACTAATGATACTCAACACATTTATTGGATAAGTGGATTATGTTTACATGTCGAAGGCTTATATATTAATGAAATAAGTTTGCTTAAAAGTTTGGTTAGTTAAGACAAAAAAAAAGAAAAAAGAAACCAGTTTGTTCAACACAAAGAAAATTTGCATTATACAGCAAAATTAAATTACTTAGAACATTTACATCATACAGCATTATAGCATTATCAGTATTTCATTCAATATCAATTATCAACCAAATGAAAGGTAAAATACACAAAAATATACAAATGTGACATTGTGACAATGGTTGAGGTAGAAAAAAAGGGGGGGGGGGGTTACATTTTTACAAAAATACAGTTGAAATAAAATTAAATTTGACACTCACTGGAGTGAAAATTAAGATAAATCATTGCTACAAATTGAAAAAAAAGTCAATTATTAGATTTTATGTGTGGACAAAAAAATTTACATCTCCAGAGCATGGTTATTACTGCAAGCTAAAGCTAATAAGCAGCAACTTTAGTGGTGCTTACTGTAAATATCTCTTTACATAAAAAGAAACTTTCTATATAAATTTAATGTGTGTTTTTCCAGACATCATCACAAATTTATCAAAACCTGCACCATTATTTGTCAAGTAGACAAAACTCATATCACACTGTTTATGTAGCTGTTTTTTGTTGTTGTTGTTGCTGTTGTTGTTATTATTTTTGTTGTTGTTATTGTTGGAAAGCATGATAAATATAGGTTGGACAAGGGCAAAAAGCCTTAAAAATCTTGTAATTAAGGCGCAGAGCCTGAAATTCAAAGTCAGGAACACTTTCTAGCTATCAGTCTACTATGAGCCTATACCTCCCAAATTTCCTCCATCCCCTCCTCTCCCCAAACAAATCAGAGACATGCAACAGCACCCATCTAATTATTCCTTCTATGTTTCCCCCACCTGCCAGTCACACTTTTTGGGGACTAAAGCTTAAAACAAGTTAGCTCACAAATGATCTGCTATATTTATATTAACACCTCAGCTGGTTGCACAGACGGCCCCTGAAGGAAGGTAATCCATTAGGGGCGTCAGCATGCTGAATAGGCATGCTCTGAATGGCCTAGCTTTAAACTGAACATCACAAAATTATTTGTCTTAAAACAGGATCATAAAACCAGGGGGGAAAGTCTGCATCCAATCTGACACAATTTTCATAATTTTGCCTCTGTACACCACTACAATGGGTTTGAAATGAAGCAATCAAGATGTGATTAGAGTATATACTTTCAGCTTTAATTCAAGGGTTTAATAAAAAAAATAGTGCATTAACTGCTCAGGAATTACAGCCATTTTTTGATATACTCCCTCCATTTACACAGGCTCAAAAGTTCAATTCAATTCCATTTTATTTGTATAGCACTTTTAACTATGGACATTGTCACCAAGCAGCTTTACAGAAATAAATGGATTCCAAAAATATATTGTAAATATGTGAATTTATCCCTAATAAATTATTACTAATAAAAATAATTGGACCAACTAACATAATTTTAAATATAAGAACTATTTTTAATACTTGGAGGCAAATCCTTTGCAGTCAATGAATGCCTGAAGTCTGGAACCCATGGATATCACCAAATGCTGAGTTTCCTCCTTTCCTCCTTCCTTTAGATGCTTTGCCAGGCCTTCATTGCAAGCGCCTTCAGTTGCTGCTCATGTTGTAGGTCTTTCTTCAATTTTGTGTTCAGTATGGGAAAAGCAAGCTCAATTGGGTTGAGGTCAGGTGCCTGACTCAGCCATTTAAGACCACTCCATTTCCAAACTCTTTTGTTGCTTTCACTGTACGTTTTGGGTCATTATCCTCCTGTGCTGTGAAGCACCATCCTATCCTAGTTTTGCAGCATTTGACGGAATCTGAGCAGAAAGTATGGCTCTATACATCAGAATTCATCCTGCTCCAATTCATCAGTAGTCACATCATCAATAAACACCCGTGACCCAGTTCCAATGGCAGCCATACATGCCCATGCCGCAACACTACCTCCACATATTTGTCAGATAATGTGGTATGCTTTGGATCATGAGCTGTCCCTTTCCTTCTCCATACATTTCTCCTCCCCTCGTTCTGGTACAAGTTAATCTTGCATCAAAACTGATCAGGCTTTTATTGAAGGTTTTAATCTCGCCTTTCTGTTCTTGAATGTTACCAGTGGCTTGCATCTTGAGGTAAACCGTCTATATTTACATTCATGAAGGCGTCTCTTGAGTGTAGATTTTGACAATGATACGCCAACCTCCTCCAGAGTGTTCTTGACTTGGCTGGATGTTGTGTTTTTTTCTTCGCCAAGGAAAGAATTCTGCAATCATCCATTTCAGTTGTCTTCCGTGGCCTTCTAGGCCTTTTGTGTGTCGCTGAGCTCGCCAGTGCATTCCTTCTTTTTAAGAATGTACCAAATTGTTGATTTGGCCACAGCTAAAGTTTCTACTACCTCTCTGATAGGTCTGTTTTGTTTTATCAGCCTAATGACACCTGACATTGACACCTCTTTGGACCACATATTGAGAGTTCCCATGAACAGCTACCAAATGGAAATTTAGCACTTGGAATCAACTGCAGACATTTTATTTGCTTAATTTGTAAATGATGAGGGAACAGGCCACACCTGGCCATGAAACTGCTTATCAGTCCAATTACTTTTGAGCCTGTGAAAATGGAGGGACTATGTAAAAAAATGGTTGTAATTCCTGAACGGTTAATGCAATATTTGTGTTAAACTTCTTGATTTAAAGCTGAAAGTCTACACTGCAGTCACATCTTGATTGCTTTTTTGAACACCATTGTGATGATGTACAGAAAAGGCAAAATTATGAAAATTCTGTCATTGTCCAAATACTTCTGGACCGACCTGTGTACATATATATATATATATATATATATATATATATATATATATATATATAT
>CM074950.1:14202657-14269066 GCA_037577455.1 Pangasius macronema | reverse complement strand
GTTTGACACATGATGTGGTATACTTTGGATCATGAGCTGTTCCTTTCTTTCGCCATACTTTTCTCTTCCCATCATTCAGGTACAAGTTAATGTTGGTTTCATCCAAATAATCTTATTCCAGAACATGGGAAGCTTTTTTAGATGTTTTTTTGAATGTTACCAGTGGTTTGCACCTTGTTGTAAATCTTCTGTATTTACATTCACGAAGGCGTCTCTTGATTGTAGATTTTGATAATGATACGCATACCTTCTCCAGAGTATTCTTGACTTCTGTTGATGTTGTGAAGGGGTTTTTATTCCATGGTCTTCCAGGTCTTTTGATGTTGTTGAGCTCACCAGTGCTTTCTTTCTTTTTTAAGAAAATGTACCCATGTACCCAGCTGTTTATTTGGCCACACCTATCTCTATTATTGTTTTTTCAGCCTAATGATGGCCTCCTTCACTTGCATTGAGATCTCATTGCACTTCATCTTGGTAGCTCCAGTTGAACAGCAGCCAAATGCCAACTCAATACCTGATATCAACTCCAGACCTTTTATCGGCTTCATTTTGAAGTAATGAGGGAATGGACCGCACCTGGTCAATTAACTTCTTGTCAGTCAATTGCCCAAATACCTTTGAGACCCTGAAAATAAAAGTAATTTGCTTAAAATGGCTAATTCCTAAATGGTAAATGCCAGATTTTTGTGAAACCTCTTAAAATAAAGCTGAAAGTCTACACTTTGACCACATCTTGATTGTTTTATTTCAAAGCCATTGTGGTGTATAAAGGCAAAATCACAAAAACCCTGTCATTGTCCAAATACTTCCGGACCTAACTGTGTACATATATATATATATATATATATAGACTACTGATGATATATATAATATATATAATATTTTGGCCGCAAACTATGACAGCTATGTCATGTGTCTGCTCTATGGTCTTTTCAGCATGCCTCCCCATTCAATTTTGTTCTCTGCAGTCTGACAGTTAGGCGGATATTACAAGGTGCACTGGGGTCTATAACACAGATCTAATCGCAAGGCAAGGCACCGCAGCAGTCCCAGGCAGATGACTTGCACGGCATCAGTCTTTGACATAGAGCAACATGATATCAGACACAGAATACAAGAGTGTGTGTGTGTGTGTGTGTGTGTGTGTGTGTGTGTGTGTGTGTGTGTGTGTGTGTGTGTGTGTGTGTGTTCAGTGTCTCAGTGGCACTTCCTGAGACCTCATGCTTCTGAGAGGGCAGAATAGAGTTGAGCTGAACAGGGAGCTGAACTGGTGACAAGAGGGCTGTCACTTTGAGCTCCCAAGTGAGATGTTTAAAGCATGCTACTTAACCTGGCTGCCTTCAATAAGAACCCGGCTGAATAAATACACACCATGCAAAATGTCATGTGCAAGGAAACCAGACACAAAGATACCGCATCACATCACTCACCCTTTGCTTGTTGACAGTGGCAGTCGTGGTTTCCTGAACATGCTCTCCCAGGCAAAATTAAACATCTGTCTGGAACTAATTTGAATCCTAGTTCAATTTTTTTTTCTTTGCGCAAAAACATAGGCATTTCAGATTTCTTGAAGAATGATCAGGGAATTGAAAACAGGACTCTAGTGCAAAGTGCAAGAAGAGGCCACTAGGCCAAGGCAGAACGACCTGCATGTTTGTCCTGCTAGTCTTTGTTCCAGGTTCTGACCAGGAGCAAAGAGGGAAGGGGGGGGAAATCAATAAAGCAGCAAGACAGCCAGTCTCAGTAGGTTTCACTTCAGATTACACACCACACAAACTGGGGGAAACAGGAGCAAGCACAAGAATAACTGTTTTGGATTGAATTCTAACCTTAATATTAAAATCCCAAGTGATTAATAGAGTGTAAATGTGGAGAGTAATCCTACCTGTAGATCAAATCAGCAGTTCTCCAAATCACTGGCAGTAAAAGCTAGCAGCATAGCAATTAACAGAGAGAGGGGAGAGTGTGTGCGGGGGACAGAGGCTTAAGTGATCTGGCAGGCAGCATGATGCCCTCCCTGTCAGAATCGATCAATCCCTACTGAAATTAAGAGACGGTAAGTAAACTGCACTTAATGCACTGTTTTTATCCACATACCCCTTGATCTAGCTGCAAGCGCTGGTGAGGGCGAGAGGCTGTCTGAGAGAAGGGGACACGAGGCCAACCACAAACACAAACATACTGAGCTTGGTCCCTAACCTGCCTGCCACCGTGAGACACCATGGAGCACTGAAAGACAGCAGGCCAGTGCAGGGTGGAAACAGCCCTCGTCTGAATTGGTCGGTGTGTGTTCATACTCCTATCTCTATGGGAACGCAAGGGTGATCTGGAAAGTCATATCCCACCCCTCTCCTTGAAGCCAGCCGTTGTCCTCTTCTCTCCGTAAATGTTTAAAAAAAATCTCTCTTTCTGTCTCTCTATCATAGTCTCTTTCTCTCTCGCTCTCTCTCTGCTGGAAAATAATCTGCTTACATAATTAGGCTAAGCTTGCTGAAACTAATTACCAGATGTTGTGTTCCTTTTTCCTGCCTTGATGTGTATATGGGTGTGTGTGTGTGTGTGTGTGTGTGTGTGTGTGTGTGTGTGTGTGTGTCCACCATCAGTCCCTCTAGCTCCCCTCCTTCCTTCCTTCTCTCTGATACTTCCATACAATAAAGTCATTTGTAAACACCAAGGTTTGAAAAAGAGAGTGAGAAAGAAAGCCCTTCCTGCTATTCACGAGAGCTACCTTTTGCCATTCTCCTCCCTTTCTCTCTCTCTTTTTTTTTTTTTTTTGTATGATGCATTCATGTGGGACTTAATAACCTGAAGTGAGAAAAAGGAAAATACCTGAGAAGAAAGGCAGAACGGACAGGGGCAATTGGGGTCCGCCTGGCGCATTTGCACGTGCTGGGGATTTGAACGCTCTTGTTTAGATGATCACATTATTAGTCATTAACAGATTATAAATTATAATCCCGATCGTTTGTTTATTATAGCACAGACACCCGCTGCAGCTATAAACGATCATGCGGCGTTTAACACGTGGAAGGATGAGCGCTGAAGTCGGGCTCGCTATCGACTCTTCAGACTAGATGTACACTTTCAATTTCAATTAATTTCATCAGTTTGAAAACAATAAATTATGTACTACTACTACTGTAATAATAATAATAATAATAATAATAATAATAATAATAATAGTTATTATTATTATTACTACTATTATTATTATTATTGTTGTTGTTGTTGTTGTTGTTGTTGTTGTTGTTGTTATTATTATTATTATAAAATTTACATTTCTTTCCTAATGTTTTTTTTTAAAGAAGCAGTTAGGAGGTGTAGAATGTGAACTGAACCCGAACAAAAATAACAATAAGATATGCACAACAAATTAACAGACTTAAATTTATGATGATTGATTATTGATTTTTTTTGTTTTGTTTTGTTTTGAAAATTGACAATGAATCGATATTGTAATTGCAATCATTGCTGTGACTTTTAATACTTAAACCAGTGTTCAACAATTATTAGTAATAGCTTTTATTATGGCAGTAAAACAAAATGTACCTATAATGAATTATATTAAATATCAACTACGAAAATTCAGTTACAATATATGTGTATTAAATATAAGAATACTAGACAGCTAACTTACAATAACAGACAAATAAACTGCCCTTCTTGTTGTTCCTCTTATAATAATAAGAAGAAGAAGAAGAAAAAGAAGAAGAAGAAGAACAACAACAATGATAATAATAATAATAATAATAATAATAATAATAATAATAATAATAACCTAAAGTGTTCTTATAATTTTTATTTTTCTCATTCTATAGAAACACGCATCTTTACAGTTTTTTTATATTCACAATTTATTCAACGAATTTAATAATAAATGATATCTTTTAAAATATTTGCTTATTCCTCTTTCAGTTGTGCTGTTTTGTTGCACTGCTGGTTTGTGTAGTGTTCAGGACTGCACTCTGCTGTAGAATCATCTGCACATCCAACACACACATCGCCGCCCATGCGACACAGATCCTCTTTTACTTTCACAGCCCATAACAGAATAAGCAAACAGGAAACACATTTACACGAGTGTGTGTGTGTGTGTGTGTGTGTGTGTGTGTGTGTGTGTGTGTGTGTGTGTGTGTGTGTGTGTGTGTGTGTCTTTTCTCTGTGTCTTATCGTGGTCCGGACAGCGTCGGTGATTCATAGCAGTCATTTAAGCGATAATCCACTCGTTTGCGAACTGATGCTAGCCAACGCGCGGCCTCCTCCGCTATCTGTAAATCCGAGTCGGGCCGTAAAAACCACGGACAAATTCGCGATGGCGGTGATTGATAAATTGACAGGTTAATTTTCGGGCGGATAAAAAGAGTGACAAGCCGCAAACGAACGGAGACGTCAAAGGCCCTTCCGCGATTCTACCTTGAGCGCAGTGCCATCTATCTATGGCTCTCAGTACAGCAGGCTCTGATAACACTGCTGAGAGAGCCGAGAAACTCAACTAGAGCCGAGAAACTCAGTCAGACTCTGTCTCTGTCTACACTCTGTCTGTCTCTCTGTCCACAATGTCTGTGTCTCTGTCTAGATTCTGTCTGTCTCTCTGTCTACACTCTGTCTGTCTCTCTGTCCACAATGTCTGTGTCTCTGTCTACATTCTGTCTGTCTCTCTGTCTACACTCTGTCTGTCTTTCTGTCCACACTGTCTGTCTCTCTGTCTACATTCTGTCTGTCTCTCTGTCTCCACTCTGTCTGTCTCTCTGTCTACACTCTGTCTGTCTCTCTGTCCACACTGTCTGTCTCTCTGTCTACACTCTGTCTGTCTGTCTACACTCTGTCTGTCTCTCTGTCTACACTCTGTCTGTCTCTCTGTCCACACTGTCTGTCTCTCTGACTACACTCTGTCTGTCTCTGTCTACACTGTTTGTCTCTGTCTATACTCTGTCTGTCTCTCTGTCTACACTCTGTCTGTCTTGTTGTCCACACTGTCTGTCTGTCTGACTACACTTTGTCTGTCTCTCTGTCTTCACTCTGTCTCTCTCTCTGTCCACACTATCTGTCTCTCTGACTACATTGTGCCTGTCTCCCTGTCTTCACTCTGTCTGTCCCTCTGTGCACACTATGTGGCTCTCTGTCTACACTCTGTCTGTCTCTCTGTCCACACTGTCTGTCTCTCTGTTTTCACTCTGTCTGTCTCTTTGTCCACACTGTCTGTCTCCCTGTTTTCACTCTGTCTGTCTCTTTGTCCACACTGTCTGTCTCCCTGTCTACACTCTCTGTCTCTCTGTCCACAATGTCTGTCTCTCTGTCTTCACTCTCTCTGTCTCTCTGTCCACACTGTCTGTCTCTCTGTTTTCACTCTGTCTGTCTCTCTGTCCACACTGTCTGTCTCCCTGTCTACACTCTCTGTCTCTCTGTCCACAATGTCTGTCTCTCTGTCTTCACTCTGTCTGTCTCTCTGTCCACACTATCTGTCTCGCTGACTACACTCTCTCTGTCTCTCTGTCCACACTCTCTGTCTCTCTGTCTTCACTCTGTCTGTCTCTCTGTCCACACTGTCTGTCTCTCCATCTTCACTCTGTCTGTCTCTCTGTCCACACTATCTGTCTCTCTGTCTTCACTCTGTCTGTCTCTCTGTCCACACTGTTTGTCTCTCTAATTTCACTCTGACTGTCTCTCTGTACACACTGTCTGTCTGTCTGTCTCTCTGTCTACACTGTATGTCTCTCTGTCTTCACCCTGTCTTTCTCTCTGTCCTCACTCTGTCTGCTTCTTTGCCTTCACTCTGTCTGTCTCTCTGTCTTCACTCTGTCTCTCTGTCTACACTCTGTGTGTCCCTTTGTCCACGCAGTCGTTCTCTCTGTCTTCAGTCTGTCTGTCTCACTGTGTTCACTCTGTCTGTCTCAGTGTTCACACACTGTCTTTCTTTGCACATTTTCTTTGTCTCTCTGTCCACGTTATCTCTGCCTCAACGTCCACATTCTCTTTGTCTTTCTGCCCACATTCTCACTGTCTGTCTGTGCACACTCTCTGTCTCTGTGTCTATGCTGTCTCTGTCTATCTGTACACATTCTCTGTCTCTGTCCATAAGTAGTGCAAGCAGCATTCTGAATAAATAGTCAGTTTTAGGCTATGCAGTTACATGGTGAAATAACTGTGAAAGTATGTCATATATTTATATATTTATATATTTCATATGTTTATATTTTAAACTTTATACTACTACTACTACTACTACTACTACTAATAATAATAATAATAATAATAGTTGTTATTATTATTGTTCTTGTTGTTGTTGCTGTTGTTGTTCAGTCTTGTTTTTTATATACATAAACAACTCTTAGCTTGCGCAGAATAGTGATATAATAATTAGAATGAGTACATAACCTATTATATATATTTTTTTTTATTAACATCAACATTTATTTTTTATTTCTGCGCGCAAATAAACTTCCTCGGAGCCTTTAGTTTTCAGTTTGCGGTAACGCGGCTGCTCAGACGTGAAGCTTTCAGAGTGTGTGTTAAACTCGGCGATGCTTTATTCACTACTCCAGCCTCGAGCTTATACTGAGCAAAAATGTTTCTAAATCTGACACAGAGCATGTCAGAATAAAGTGCTTTCCTTAATGAACGCGCCACATCATCCACTAGATCATCCTAATTAAGCCTATATTAATCGCGCACAGTTAATATGAAAACATTTTATTTCCACTAGCTCTAGTATTTGTATAGTGTACACAAAAAATCCCAGTGTTGAATTAATTTCATGTAAACTTGTTCAGCACGTTTTTGTCGAGAAATTATTTTTCGTCTTATATTTACTAAATGCTATTTTAAATGCTAATTTTATTTCAGAAGAAAATGTATCTAATGTATATAATTTATTACTATTTAGCAATATCTAACCGTGCAAATTCTATGCCACATGAATACATATGAAGTATAATCGACTTAATTTTATATACACTATGCAACCAAATGACAAACAAACAAACAAACAAACAAACAAACAAACAAACAAACAAATAAATAAATCCTTGCTGTCTTTGCTTATCTCCCAGTAGTGTCTTCTTTGGGTGAGAGACTCCAGTTCAAAGTTCAGAGTCCTGAACCCACTAGCTTCTTTGCTATGCTGCAAAGCTGGCAGCTTTGTGATGGAGGTTTCCAAAGAAGGTTATAAAACAGGTCTCCCCTTCAAACATTTATTTAGGTTGTTTGAAGCAGGCTGAAGAGTAGACTATGAACCACCACTCATTCATTCTTTATCATAGCTCCCACTTTACTTTGTCCA
Organism: Pangasius macronema; assembly: GCA_037577455.1. Classification (NCBI taxonomy): domain Eukaryota; kingdom Metazoa; phylum Chordata; class Actinopteri; order Siluriformes; family Pangasiidae; genus Pangasius; species Pangasius macronema. Next base: position 14,261,787 of record CM074950.1, on the reverse strand, counting down.
AAACTGTCTGCTTAGGGAATTTAGGAGACGGAGAGAGGGGACACTGAAAAAAAAAATAAGCAGTTCATTTTCTTTAATATAGTCCCTAATTTGTGTACTGTTTTGTTTACTGTTTGCCTGTGGACAGCTCCCATGAGTCTTTGCTAAGCTGAGACACTTCAGATTTATGAAAAATGTTCCTACGATCAAACAAACGAAAAAAATACATGAATAAATAATATACAGCGGTAGACTTTGTGGTTTTGTCGTGAACACACAGAGAATAACTTATCCTTCCATCTCCCTGAACAGGCCTTCTTCCATCTCGATTTTAAATGTTAGACATTTGCCACCAAATCTTTCATGTTCTGGCACATTTCTCAAAATACAACCATATCATAGGCATTCCATGTATGTTCAACTGTATGTTGACACAGAGGCCCAAAATTGCATTAATCAGGCTTTTGAAAGTCATGGAGTGCCTATGAAAAGAATTCCAGTCTAAAGCAGGAAGGGATGAGATCATGTGTTAATGTCAGTAACCTTTTCTTCACGTTTCGGTCTGAAGGAGGTAGAAAGAAGCTGACCTGACCAAATAACTGCGCTGAGAATGCACGCCAGAGAGCGTAGAATGTCGGCGTCATACCATCAAGTCACAAGGAGATGATGACCCACTTCATCCGTGCATGGCCTTAACCTAAATCTCTCCCATCAGCCAAGCCCCCATTGAGTGCTGCTTATCAGCCTCTGATTATTCATCAGTTCCTTAATGAAAGATTCTGGTGGGACTTCAAAGTACCCACAAGTCACCACCAATGACCCAGTTATTTCAAGAGACAGGCAAAACAAGAACAAAGTAAAATGTAGAATGTGAGAAAAATTGAAGTGCTTAAATCCATTCATACTTTGCTTAATGTTTCATTGTACTGATTGGACCATCCTTACTCCATCTTGTATAGAATCATAACAGGCCAATCTCCAACTTGATGATGCACATAATCTGTTAAGACAGCTGGTTGAAGTATCTCTTCTTTTTCAACATAATCACATTACAAGTGTACAAATATCTTTTCCATTCCTATGTAGATGATTCACTAGTTTTGTTTCTATCTACACAATGAAGAGAACTTCACGAGATGCTCTTTGAAGTCCCACCATGACACACACACAAACAAAAAAAGGAACAAAACAGCATAATCTCTCAAACTGTGTAGTGAGTAACATGTAAATCTGCTGGAGGCCATTCTCTTGCTGCTGAGGAACAGCTTGGCATCACCTGGGGAGGGGATGTTGTCTCTTTCACATGAGTTTCTACCCCCCCTACCTGTGATGGACAGACAGCCTAACAACAGTGGCTATTGATGCCTTGCTGCTGAAGGAAGGGTTAAAGAGGACACCTCTTTGAGAATCCAACATGTCTTGGCCTCTGAAGGACCTAGCAGCTTGATCCCATGTCACACAAATGGACAACGCTCATCTCTCCCCCATGATTTTGTCTTTGAGCGCTAAATGGTTAATTGTGGTTGAAAAGAGAGGGATTTCAAGTAAATGGTTAGGCAGAAGAATATAGGCCAAGGGAGGGGCCTCTTTATGAAAGTGTCTTTATGAAAATGTCAAGCTGCAAAGTAAAGTACATGAAAAGCTCAAGGAAAAAAAAAAACTGAATCAAGGGAGAATAATAAAATTAGTGATGAGGGGAGAGAGGAGGAGAAAAAAGTGAGAAAGAGACAGAGACAGTAGAAAAATGGAGTGTGCAAGCTCGAGATGTTGACCCTTCTCATTGCCATTACAGAGCAGAAGATTAGAAAGCGTTTCCTGCTAATTTCCATGGAGATTTCTGTCATTTCTTCAAAATGATTCATTCCTGCTTTGATTGGTCCATCCTACTCAGCCCCCCCACCAGCATGGCTGGGGTGGTCTGGCCCGTCAAGCTGCTGCTGCTCTCATGGGTACTGCGTTGGCCCCATCTCTGCACCCAGCCTTCCTAAGATTACTGGAGCGGAGCTGACGTCTCTATCATCCCGCACCACCGGCATGCCCTTCTCCTAACAACCACACACCCATGCCCTCCCTTCACCGAAAGAACCCCCCCCCCCCCACACACACACACACACACACACACATTCACACACTCACAGACCTGTCAGATGATGGCTTCATCAGTTCACACTGCAAATTTCCACCTCTTTTTTTCTTTCACCTCACCCTCCTATCATGTCTTCCCATCCATGGCCCCTTCGAAACATGGACCACCCCCACCACACACACTTGCATGTACTCCCAAATATGGACACTTTGAAGCAGACCGTTTCACCTTCTGCTATTGTTCTGCCTTTCTCCCTCAGACTCACTGCCTGCTCTATGGTTCTGCCTGCCACATCAAAGGAAAGGCAGAGGTCACAGGTAGCCACAGGCATGGAATATGAATGTAGCTGGCAATGTGGCAATATGGGAAATCAATCCACTAAAGATAGCAGCATCTACCTCATGAACCTATCATCGTACTCCATCGTGTGGACCTCAATATTCTCCAGGAGTGCTGGGAAGCAATATGCATGAGATTACAGATTCTTGAAACAGAGTCTACATTGTCTACTTTATGCTCATATACTTGATTACAGTGCATTTAATATATACAGATTCAATGTCTGTCATCAGTGGTGCGCAGAGGACTCTGCACAGAGGACTAGACAAGACATGCAACATCCATTAATTAAGATCCATTAATACATCATAAGGATTGTAGTGATAAACATTATAAACCTCACAACACGTTCTCAAAAAGGGAAACTCCTACATATTCTGAATTCACGTTCTATTCATGTATCATGTGCCATAGGGGGGAAAGTCAGTGGCTTTGTAATGTTTTTGGATCTATTAAAAAAGTTGATGATCAAAACACTACGGTGGAAATATGCCTTTGTGGAGGCCCTATGCTGAAGCCCACTGTCAGCAAAAAGGACTCGAGATTCCGGCTTCCTGAACATACCATGCTTCCTTTAAATTTAAACATCTGTGAAATGCACCTGTGTCTTTTGCCTTTGGATTGTCTCATTGGAAAATCTTCGATAACACTCTTGGGGATGTATTTTGTGTTCTGGCAAATGGTTATACAACCTAGAATACTGTTCAAAAGATAAAGGTAGGAGATGTAAGGAGGCAGGGGAAACGCATCAAGAAACCATTGATGAACTAAAATATGGCTTACAGCCAGGCAGTCTTGTTTTGAGTGGGTGCTTGAACATGATGATTCATGATATAGAGGCTTTGGTGTTAGCATCAGATAAACATGCTCTGGAAGTCAGCAACCGTATTAACGCTGGCTGCACCTGATTGACACTAAGGTTTGGGGAGTCTGACAAGGAGACTGTGAATGTTAACTGTCTGGCTGCTGACAATGTGACTTGATCAAAACCTAAGAGGGCTGGATCTTGAAAACACAAGCATTAAGTGAACATACCTAATGTCTAATGTCCATCATTTCATTAGCGTCAGTTAAGTTGTCTAAGGTACTAATTTAAAGTGATGGGACTTCATCTACCCAAACTGATAAAATGAAACATATTTATGAATTCATAAAAAGCGAGTCCAGTTTCCTTGACTTATTACTACTACTACTACTACTACTACTAAGTGGATAACATGGATAAAATAAAATAAAAAACTTCAGGAAAAAACTTGTTGAGAAGAACCATGTTTGCATGTTTTATGACATTAGTGATAAGTAGAGGGCTTTAAGTAGTACCCCGCGCTGAAAGATGATCCTTCTTCTGCCCTCCTAGGTATGCCTACCACACAAGGCATTCTCGCCAAGCTCCAGAAAACCACAATATAAAAAGCTGTACATTCAGCACATTGGTAATGCACTTAAGGCATGCCACAAGCGATGCAGCCCAGCAGTGCAATGGCCAGGATATGGGTTTTTCCACGCTTTCACAAAGTGGACGGTGAGTTGTTCCAGTCAGAAATGGAGCCATTCTGTCTAGCAATAAGATGAAGCTTTTTTTTCTTTCTTCGATATGCAGTAAACAGTAAAGGCATTTTTGAAAATGAAATATTTCAATATTCATCATAGAACCTGTTTATCCTTGGAGAAGAAGTCAAAAGGGCCACTTTCACCAGTTAAAGTCGCTTAAAAGTGAAAAACATTGGAGAATATTAAAAAGCCTGGTGATAGTCTTGGTAAACTGGCACTACACGATGAGGCAGGGTGCTAATAATAATAATAATAATAATAATAATAATAATAATAATAATAATTATTATTATTATTATTATTATTATTATTATTATTATTATTATTATGTTTGTGTGTGTGTCTGTGTGTTGTGGGCTTACTTGGGTGACATTAACCCCATTAACCTATCATTTTCCCTTCAGGTCTCTTCCTGCTTGGAAAAACTAACCCCATAACCACAGCACCAGCTGTGTCAATTCATACTCACAGTTAAAAAAACTTAATGTGTCCTTTTGTGCATCATTTATGTTATTGTGCTGATATTAAATTATTAAATCATCACAGTACAGACAGAAGAAAAGGCACTGAACAGAAACCTGTACCTAAACCAACAGCAAACTTTACTTGAACCACTTTTATGATTATTCATAAAAGTATTTATTTATCCTCATTCATGTTCTTGTTCTTGTTATTACCACAAGAGACCTGGGCAGTCAGAGCATATGTGGTCTTGCTTCTGCCAGTCACCAAGCAGCCAAGACTCAATAAGACTAGACCTCTAAGAGCTCCTTGGTTGCCTGATGGCAGGGCCAAGCCAGAGTGGTGTGCTCTTCCCCCTTAATGCCCCTACTCCATTGATCTTTCCCGTAACTGCGGCCCTCCACACAAACCCACACTATCCCCCCCACACACACACTTCAAAGGTACATATTTACTCTTGGAAATTTAGAGAAAGTGCAGCTGTGGATGCATCGGACAACCTCAATCAATAATGGGACTGGTCCTTCTGACCCCCCCTACCCTCTTTCCCCACTGTCTAATAAAGTGCTTCTTAGGGCCCCGTGGTCTTCCCTGCTAGTCTTTTGAGGTTGGCTCCAAGCAGCACTTACAGGTCCCCCCTCCACTCACCTCCCCACCCCATATCACTTCTCGTAAACAGAGAATCTTTTTTTTGTTTGTTTTTTACTTTCATACTTTTCTGCATTTCAGTTTAATTGCAGTTCCACAGTTGTAAATAAGGCCATCAGTTTATTGTATATTATTTGTGATTTAACTTTTGCTGCCATATGCCATATTTATCCTGATATATATTTTGGTTGACTAAGTGGGTTATTTTTTAGGTAGCTTAGGAAATAAACTATGGTAGGGAGGGACTATTAAATTTAAAATATTCAAAATATTGGAAAAATATGGGGCTATATTGTGGAAAAGTATTGAGAATGAGGTCCTTTCTTAAATAGGTTAGAAAATGTTGAATATTTATTAATTTAATTTGTTACTAAACTTACAACAATATACCTTTGATAAGTGTTAACATTTTTAAACTTCCTTGTCTCTATCTCCGGTACTGCCACAAATGTGTTCAGTTGTTCTTTGATGATTTTTGGATTGAATATTATGCCTACTTGGAAGATCTCTGGTCCTCTTGTTTTAGACGAAGTTTCCTGCTGAGAAGCCGATTATCGTAATTGTCTTATCCACTTCTGGAACACAAATGTGTATTAAGATGAAGGCTTGGGATAGGCCTTCTGCAGTTGCAGAATCGAGGCAATCAAAATCTTTTGTAATTATGTGCAAAGATATACTAATTACTGATGATTAAAGCTACTGCCTGCCGCTTTCTTCACCTGTCTGCATCAATTATAAAAAACATATATGTCAGCTGTGTTTTTGCCCATCATTTCACTCGAACGTGATTCTTATAAAGCAACCCAGTGGGAGATTTCGTGTGGAGCAGTGAGAATATAATTTTTGTTCCTGCACAAGCTATGTTAAGTTTAGTAAGTTTTGTTGTCATGAAAAGTGTTTTTTTCTGGATTATGAAGATTTAAGAAATCCTTACCTTAAAAATTATTTTTACTTTTTAAGCTGGTGAATTGACAAGGTTTTCTATTCAATATTTGTATTCTCAAATATTTATAGGTAAGACCATATGTTAACCATAAGCAAGTATCTATATTCGATAAGTGTTGATAAAGAAGATAACATAATAAAATAGAAACAAATAGAAACCAAAAAAACAGATAGAAACAGATAGAAAACAGTAGTTATTATACAATCCAAAGCTTAATCAACAATATTTATGCCTTGCAGTAAACAGTAAGCAACTAACAGGTAACAATTATACATAATTGATTATATTCTATTATACCTACTGTATATCCACATAATTATATCACTGTCTGTACACCTTCAGGTGATAGTGTTACCTATTTCTTTGGATTATGTAGGGTTATTAGTGGATGTATACACTAGCACCATTTATACAGTTTGTGCTAAACACACTTATTGTTTGAAAGTACATATAGATTTTAGACATTTTGAATCCTGCTTCCCTCTTCTATAGTAAAGCCATATCTGTTACAATGGTGCTTTGAAGTTCCTTCATTTTTACAGGGATTCCATCAGAATGTCCACTGGGGAGACACCTGCCTCTGCTGCAATTGTTTGTGTTCTCAGATGCTGCCACATCTGTGACAGACAGCGCTGAAAACACAGCCTTGCTTCACTATCATTAATCCTGACTGTTTACTCTGTCTACTCTCTCTCTCTCCGTCTCTCTCTCTTCCCCTCTCCCTCTCTTTCTTGCCTCTCTCCCCATGGCTTGCTAACTCGCTGACAGCCGTTTGTTAATAGGTATCAGTTTGCAGAGAGTGCAGCTGGAGGGACATGCTGTAATCATCTTTATCTTAGGGCCCTGTTGGCAGCACACCTCTCTCACTCTCGTTACGCTGATGCACACTTGCCATTGAGTGGCTGTCAGGCAGAAAGGGTGTGTGAGATGTGGGAGCGGGCGGCGCAGGGCAACGCTCGCTTTTCCCCGAAAGTTTCCACAGAGAAAAACCTTAAATGGTATTTAGCTACCTGCACTGCCATTGCTCATGCTCTTCACTTATTTAAAAAGGAGACCACCAGAGCTGTTAGGCAACTCCATTACCCCTCCACAGGTTTATTTAGCAGTGTATGTGTGTGGGTGTGGTGTGAGTGGAATTGCTTACTACTGTCTGTAAAAACAGTGAAAGTGGTAATCAAATACTATCCAAGATTACCTTTTAGAGAAACAAATAAATCAAAAAACAAATAGTAGAATATCCGTTAGGTTCAACTTGCGTTAAAATGACCTGAACTGCTGAAATTCCCACAGACGAAGTGGTGAAAACCATTTAATGACTTTTCTGCTACAAGCATAGACTTTCAGGCTGCATAACTGACATTTCTAGCAATAAAGGAACAATTCAGCTGCAACAAATTCCTACTTTAAAAGTGTTTGTGTTTGTTTGCTTTGAAGTTATGACAGAAATCTAATAGAGAGTATATCCACAGGCTTATGCAAGGTTTAAAGTCATTATGAAGCCTCAACTGGAGCCACTCTGTCATCATTCGCACTTTAGTGGTGGTGACGGATGTGCTGCTGAATGGCTATTGGATCTGGCTAAACACAGCAAGGCAAGGATTTACGGCTGGTGCCCAGAGGGGATACAGAGGTCCCTGTGACGCTCCACTAGTTTACTTTGTGCTCGGCTGTGTGTTAACATTGAATGCGCCTAGCTAAAACTGCTGAGGTAGTAATTGGCCCTGAAAATTACAGGTGAAAGGTGACTTTGAAGTGAAAAGAGAAAAGGCCATTTATTAATATTTTGGCCATTTCTGGACTACTTTATTGAAGTAGAAGGAGGGTTCTCACAAAGCAATAACATACATTTGCTGTAAACATGCTGGAAATTTGAATATTTATTAAGGATGGGAAGAACCTTTAAAATCCTACTCTCTTCTTATTGGCAAGAAGTTAGAGATAACCAATTTCTGAATGTTTATGTTTGGCTTTGTCCTTCTGATTGACTGCAGAGAATCTTTTTTTTTTTTTTTCAACCTGCTGTATAGTTGGGAAATGATTGGAGAAGTCATTTTCTAGTCAGGGTCTGGGTATTTTCTCATTTTTTTTCCCTCTATATTCTATTTTTCTCTTTGATGCCCATGACACTCCCAAAGTTGCTGCACTTCTCCGTTTTTCCCTATGATAGTTATTCTGCATTAATGCAGGTTCTCCTACAGGTTCAACAAGCAGGGCCCTTGCAGTTCATGTTGTGTCATCTGGCAGCAAAACTAATTACCAATCAAAATCTCAAGTTGCAACAAGAGGTTATCCATATAAAACTGCATATAAAAGAAAGATGAAACGTGTATGGATTGAGAATTGGCTCCTACTCAATATGTTACAAGCTCTTGTAACCCAGACCTCATGATCTTTTGAGGGATACCCTCAAGTTCACAGCAACAAATGCACTCAGTCACTTTGGGAGAAGCCATGTCTCTCTGTAGGCCAATTACTGGTTTTTAAAAGCCTGGGGCGTTCTGCAAACTTTGACACTTGGATATAAAGACCAAACTGAGAGAGAAACATAGCAGCTATTAAAATCTTTATAATTCCACAAATCGCAAGTGAGTCGTTTTGCCCCAGAGCTTGTTGGGATACATCCTTACTGCTATTGCAAGGGTCAAAAGGCCATAACAATGGAGGGAAGAAATCTTATTTTTGCAACTCAGCCTGAAAGGAAGCACCGGTCTTTTTAATTTTTTTTATATGTTTGGGGTTTCGGAAAACGACCGATGATCTCCTCTGTGTTATAATTGCCTGAAGTGTGTGAGCAAATGTCTAGGCCTCCTAATGGAGGAAGGGGTCTTTCATCAGGGCTGTGGAGTCAGAACCATCTTTTAAAGGGTTCTGCCCTGTGTTGATAATGTGCTTGATAAAGTTCTAAAAAAAAAAGATAGAAAAGAAAATTCCTTTTTTAGTCAGTTTGTCCAAATTAGCTTACATGTCCTTGTATTGTCAATAAAATGATAGCCAATACAGAGAAACTTTTGGATGTTGTTTTCATTAAGCTTGGAAGGACGTACAGTGTGCATTGCCCTTGAGTCATTTAAATTTCATGAGCTAAATGTTTTAATTTTCAAATATCCGATGATACATGTGTAAATTAATTAGCCACTCACATGGTGATGTTAGATTACTTATCTCAACAAAGTGAAAGCCCAAAGTACCTGAGAGGGTCATGTAATTATGTGTAAAATCACTCCAATTAAACATTGCGGTGTTAACTTTTGGAGTGCACACACTCAGCTTTCAACTCTGCATAATATAATTAGGATTAAAAAAAAAAGGGAAAAAAACCTAAAATGAGGTACAAGCATTGGGAGTGGATGTGCTCATCCGGTTTCCAATGCTTTTGAGTTAAGAATGGTACTCTAACCCTAGATGCTTCCCTACTGGAGTGCTGATAGGTACTCTGTTGGTTGAGGAGGTTCTCATCCTCTGGTTGCTAATTAGCAGAGCTGATGGTGCTGATGGACCGCATGGGTCATGCAAAGGATGTTCCACTGAGAAATCAGAAGGTCAGGAGGGTGACAACTCATGAAATAGGTGAATTGCGACTGGGATCCTAGAGCCTGACGCTTTTGCAGGGAAGCGTATAAGGATCTCCCAAAAATTCCCAATCAACAACTTTCAACTGGGTTCCCACCTCCATGATTTCAAATAGCCGGACCTGAGCTAGGAACTGTTTTCTCAGTCTGTTACTGGCATAATTGAAAGTGCTTTGTCATGGCTTTCAATGATGGATGTGAAATTGAACAAGCCTTGCATTTTACTTGTACTGAGAGGAAGTCCAGGGAAGATTTATCATCACTTGCTCTCAAGGCCACTGGGTGGGCTGTTTGAACCACAACCTAATTCTACTTCCCTGTGATCTATTAATTATTAGTTGATTATCCCATCCAGCTTAAATTGCCCTGCACTTTAGCTTTATGACATGGGTAATGGCTTGATACGCCATTGAACTGCTACACTAGATAGGTTTTACTTGATTACTGTTGGTTTCACATTTCTCATTTGTGCTAATTCTTGCATGCCTGCCACTGTAAGACATTGAGGATGCATAAATATCCAAATAAATAAATGTATAAGTCTGTGTAGTTCAACTATTCTAAAACGTTATCATTGTAAAGCATTGGCATGCTTAAAGATATGCACACCCAAAACACTTCAAGCAGAATTAAGTGTAACAGAATCACCTCATACGTGACACTGTTACTATCAAAATAGAATTGAAAATCCAGTATATCTCAAATAAGTAGTATATACTGAATACTTCTACCTAATGTATGTACTAAGTATTATAGCTGAGATTTACAACTGCTTTCCTATAGGAGCTATATGTGCAGTATCTAAACTTTCCCCTCCAAACTCTACTTTTATTAAATATACATCGTGTAAGAAATTAAAGGGAGGCTGTGTAGAGAGCGAAAACCAATCACAAACTTTGTTAGAAACAACTCTATAAAACACACAATACAATTAATTTCTTGCTTTTTCAAATAAACGTGGAGAACACGATTAAATGAAACTGAAACATAAAACCTTACATGTAAGACCTGTATATTACTTTATATTTTCCGTTATGTATTGCGACATGATCCTTATCACAAACCAGATCCACATTCTCTAATTTGTGGCTATTGTCATTGTCTCTTCTTATTAAAGCACATCCCTACCTGCTGAAGTACTAGCAGACATTATTTGTAAGCCAGTGAGAAAGAAATGCATTTTACCACTCTCTTCACCGAGACAGCTGCCGTCCTAGAGCTATGCTGGAATGCAGAAATAGCGATGGAAATACAGGAAGGAAGTGACCCCACCTTGATGTTTGTGTTGTTATTGTGGTACGGGGTTAGCTAGATTATAAATAAAGCCCAGCTCGGCACAGGGGAGATGGAGCAACCCAAGGTGAACACCAGAACTGGCCTACTCTTCAAAATCTTGGCACAGGGCTGCCAAGACTGCATGTACAAGAGGGATTACTTGGTTGTTCTATTGCCTAGCAGCACCGTATAGTTTATCTCACAAGTGCATAGTTTTGGGAAACTGTTACAGTCAAGAATAAAAAAAAATAAATGTTTGGCACTTTCTCTATAGTAACATGCTGTATGTATAACTTTTTTTTTTTTTTGCTTTAATAGCACCATGTCAGAGAGGGTGATATGTAAAGGGCAGGGGCCTTGTGGGGTTTAAGTGTCAATGGCACAATTTTATTTACTGTGCCCTATTTGTATTTTATTCTTTTCTGATTATTTTATTCATATTTATGTATAGCACTTTGGGCAACTTTTGTTTTATTAAATGTGCTTTATAAATAAAACTTACTTACTAGCTAACTAATGGCACAGACAGAGCTAGGATGTACATTGCATGAGAAAGTGAACTGGAATGTCAAAGTCATAGAGGTGGGGTTTGAGGCTGATGCACTTGGCTGATGCATAGACATAAGGGTGTGTTTATACTTCTTCTTAATGGCCAAGCACAGGCCATAATCATTAATACCAGGCCTGAGAAAAAGAGGACATTGAAAAGAGGCAGCAGGCAAAAGGAGCACAAGTTTAACAGCTAATAAACAGAACTCACCTGCTTTGAACTGGCATTTGAGAAATCAAACAAACCTCAGATTTACATCATTGTCTTCTTATGGGTGGTCCCCCTTGGACTAGCTGCTGTACAACAGCAAGACATTGGAGGTGAGGATGAGCTTTATTTCAACATCAAACATGGTAATAAAATGGAGGGAATGTCTTGCTTTGGTGAATAATAATAAAAAAAAGCCTACCAAAATATTCACTATTTATAGAAGCATCCAATATTCATGTGTGAAGAAACCCCCCAGTAGCAATCAATGTCTAGATTGTTGCCAATGGAAAAATTAGCAAGGTAAACGGGTGTTAACTTGCAGATGTTGTGGTATAGGGCAGCATTGCAGCTCATAACTAACAACTGATTAATTTGTAAATTCCCATTGCACAGCTGTTATTCAGGCTGTTTACCATGAACAAGAGAGGGGAGGACAGAAACAGAGAGCATCCAGATGCTTTGGGTGCAAAAGCAAAAGGCAATCTGTCATTATTGGGTACTAACTCTGATGGATGTGGCTTTGAATGGGTATTGGTTTTAGTTAAACGTGACAGAATGAAGAATGGTCACAAAGGTTTAAAAGGCAGGGCTAACTTTCCTTTTTCACAGTGGAGATGACCTCCTGTCCAGGTACCAGCTGCTAATTAAGTCAAATGCAGTTTTTTTTTTTTTTCATTCTGTTGTTCGTGGGACTAAATGGACAAGTTGACGTTACTTATCAGTTTGTTCTCAATTAAGAAAGCTGATATGATTTAATGCTGTGATGCACATAATTGAGCTATGGAGTTTCTTAAACATTTTAAAAAGCATAAAAAACAAATTGTGTTGTGAATGAATCTTATAACAATGAGTTGAATTTTTATTAATAAATGCAATCCCATGACTGTTAGTGATATATTGATTTTGCAGTAAATTCAACCATCTAATCATGCACAAACAAGATCTCGTCATCCCGAGAATAAGGATGACTTCTCTAAGATAACACAGAACTTCAAAAGGCCTGTTCGTGAGGTTCTACACTGTACGTCATGCAGTGATGTGTCTGCATGGAAATGTATGTGTCCACAAGTGCACCAGGGAGAGACAGGTTGTGTCCGGTTGGGAACTCAAACCCAAAACACACCTGAATGAATTGGAGGACAGTGAACGGTCCACTGCCCCCTGAATCCCACTGACCCTGCATTCCTTAGGGTGAAGCCAGGTACAAGTGGACCTTCCATGCAGCTGCACAAGATCAGACATGCCTGCACAAATCAATGCCACTAGGGACGCTGCTGTGGGAGGCAGCCAAGCGTGGGGGGCCTCCAACTGGGACTCAGGTGAGGCCTGGTCAGCCAAACACAAGGGCAGAACCAGCAGAGTGTCTCCATGGGATCATATAAACAACACTTCTGCAGAACTAATCTCACACTTGGCTCACACTGGCTGCCAAACCTCATTAACTTCTCATCTTCATTCTTTGAGAAGAACATGAGTCAGAATGCACACTCAAAGGGAACTCCTGCTTATTTTGTTAAAAAAAAAATGATCTTTTGATAAATAAGATTTTGCGACTAGGTACAGCAGACAATAAGCCATTGTATCAGGAGTAATTTTGTGATTGTCACATTAAGCGTAGCTACATAAATATAAAATATTGATCATATTTTTATTTATTTGATTTTTTATTTTCTCTATCAATCAGCTTTTATTCCTCTTTAGCTACTGTTAATGCCTAACTGTTAAGCTAGACCCTTGTAATAGTGTATAATATTGCATTGTATTGTATAGAAATGTATAAAATTTAACAAAAGATAAAAACTAAAGATAAAAAACCAATGAAATTATGTGAATGAGTAATTTACATATAAAATTAAGGATTTTTTAATGTATTATGAATATTATTATCATATGCAATATAATTTATTTGTATTTTATTTTTAATGGGAAAGTCCTATTTGTTTGTTTGTTTGTTAGCAGATCTGTGTGTGTATTCCGTATTTCATACACATTAATATTGCAATTATAGTGACATAGCTCAGTTGAAAACTGTACGATGGTTGCCCAAAATCCTACCAAGAAGTTACAGAGCTTCTGTTTAAATGGTATAAGGTACACTTGTCTATTTTTTGTTTACTTTTCATTTTTTTTCCTGAGATTCTCAAAAGTGAAACAATAATACTTTTTATTATTTTTCATTAAGGAAATTTCTTTCTTTAAGGAGATTTCTTTTCTGTTACCTATTAATTTTCTATCAACACAGAAAGTTTCAAACTGTTAGAAAAATGTAGGTTTTTATGAAAGGTATACCAGGCCACAAGTCTGTGAATGTGGAGAGAGACCCTGGGTCAGATGTGGTTTCAGTCGACGTCTCTTTAGTTGTGGGAAGGAAAGCAGTTCTGTCTCTGGTTTGGTGCTGCACCACAGAACTTGCCATCCAGACTTGGGAAAGTGCAGCTCTGCTTGGCTAAAGATCTCTGATCTTGGCCTGGCTACTCTGATCGTGGTTGTGACCACTCAGTGCAACCATCTGTCTGTACCAGGTAAAAGGAAGAAGGGCCTGGCCGCCTCATTTAAAAGGCGGCATGAGTGGAGCAAAAAAAGGGAAACCAAGAAGCCTTTCAGCCAGCAGGGCTTCAGACAGGAGGACTCTGGAGGAAACAGCAGAAAGCCATTAACTAACCACAGTATTGTGGTAATCTATTTGCAAGGATGAGCTACAGACAGCTCTGAACTAGCCCTAACACTTTTTCCCTTTCTCTCTCTCTCCTATTCCTACTCCTCCTTTTCTTTTCCTTTATCCGTCCCAGTAGCCCAGTGCTGTGGCAGCTTTTGCCTGTACAAAACAGCATGACAGATCAATGCCCGATTCTAAAATCAAGGGAAAAGGTTATTCTCCCATCTCTGTGGGATTCCATGCTCCTCTCCCACTCGTCTTTATCTAATGCCCTCCCCCTTCACAATTTACAACCAAACAAGCACTCGCTCTTTCCCCCACTCCCTAATTAAGACGAAGGCAGAAGGACTTTTTTTTCTCATTCCTTCACTTTTTTTGTGGTTTTCTTGGTTATGCTTGTAACATTGGTGTGCGGAGTGTGAAAACGGATCTGATGGACTGCATGCCTCCAACTCCACCCTGCTCAGGCTCCAGCAGGTATGGGCCACATGACTGACAGCTCTTAGGTCATCTTCCTATTTCTCACACTGGTGGAGTGTGGGCGGTAAAAAAGGAGGAAAAATAGATTGAGAGAGAGATAGATATTTGGAATGTCTGAGACCCTGATTGCTTTCATCATGTGGTGCTATCAGAGCCATTGTGCACCACGGTATTATTAGGGTTCGCCATCTATTGCCACATGGGAGGCATCATGTTTTAAGCAATACCACAGAACCTGTTCAAAAGCCGCTTTTCCTCGCTGACTTAAAGAAACTGGTGTGTGTGCGTTAGGGAATGGGGGGTGTATTGATGGGAGAGAGGCAAGCAAGAAATGCTTCAGTTGGACTTTCAGACTGGGTCACCCAAGGCTCCCTTGAGAACGAGTGCCGTCACTGAAATATCTCAAATCCAGCAAATCTAGATTGAACACTGGATAACCCTCTCGCCAGCATCTCGTATCATAAGGCCTCTGCAAGTTGATACGGGGTACAAGTGTTGAAAAATAGCAGAAGTTTTAAATTGTATTTGGCACTTATTCATTCCTACTTCCCAATATCAGTCTGACAGGTGCGATGAGAATCATATTTTCTTTTTTCATAGAATAAAGACACAAAAAAGAATTCCCAACCCCTGCCCCAGTTTCTGCCTCCTGATTCACAAGGCCACAATGACAGACTGACAGTTTTCTGGAGGTCAGTGGAGCTGTGGCTCCTGTGCTCCCTGAGGCCTCCCCAACAGCTTTCTCAAGTCTCCCTCTGCCTTTGGAGGGGAGGGGGGGGGTGTAGGGAGGGCTGGTTGGGGGATTGATTCTTCTCTAACTCTTTCTCTGGAACACTGCCGATGTGCCTCTCTGCATGGAGAAATGACAGCGGGACAGACTCTCACCTTTCTGGTCAGCAGCTTCCCAGGCTTTCCACAGGGAAACGGATTCATCAGTTCACCTCTCTATCCTTCTCTCTTTCTCTCTGTCTCTCTCTTTTTTTGCCTGTTGTTATGAAGGTCTTTAAAGCTAGCGGAGGCACGTAGTGGGATGCTCTGCAGCCTGGCACGGCCGGCCCCCACAAAGCCTGCTGGGAGACATGGTGAGTAGACCTGCGAGTCTGGGCAGGGCCTGAGAGGGGCGGAGGCGCGCTGGGACTGGCCCATCCTGTTTGGACAGAGGGGGTGTGAAAAGCAACTCTCCCCTCCTGAAAGATCATTTCATCGTTGGCTGGAACCCCTCATTTGTCCC
Organism: Pangasius macronema; assembly: GCA_037577455.1. Taxonomy (NCBI): domain Eukaryota; kingdom Metazoa; phylum Chordata; class Actinopteri; order Siluriformes; family Pangasiidae; genus Pangasius; species Pangasius macronema. The sequence continues at coordinate 14,245,805 of CM074950.1, read as the reverse complement.
GTTGTCTCTTCCCGTTCTCCCAGCATGCCACTGTTGGGGCCTTTTCAGGATGTGGTTCTGTCGCCTCATTGGGTTAATGTACGTACTACGAGTGCTGTTTCCCATTTTGACATCTCCGTTGACTGAGAACATGCATGTTGACTTTCTGCTTCATGTGGCGTTCGCATCAATATTGATTTTGAGTAAGTCATGACTCTTTTCCAACGTATGTGTGTGTGCGTTCTGATCTGAGAAATAAGTGTTAACCTGTTCATCGCTCTGCCCTGGCATGTCCTCAGCAGACGCCATATTGATTTTGTTTTCGGCGAGATCTTCCATTGTCCATGGCCTTTACCGCTGGGATTAATCTAATTGTTTATCTCTGGATCTCGTTCCTGCCTTTGCTCCCTTCTGCCTCATTATGTGCCAAGATTTGACAAGTCGAGTCTCCACACTCTCCAATCACGCTTTACAACATGTCGATCAGCAGAACACTACAGATGGCCTGCCTTTCAGCAGACCCTCCCACATGGAATGTTACAAATATGACAACATGGCACACTTGTGCAAATTCAGCAACACACATACACTTCCACACTGCATACACTGTTGGATGCACTTGAGCACACACAGAGAATCTCACAACGGCATGTTTTGCGACACACAGGCACAGGCACGCACTCTTATAAACACACACACTCTCAATATGTGAATTCTATGCCTAGATAAATCTCTCCCACAATACAACGTAACCAGAATAAGTCTTTATTAAATGAAATCTTTGTAAGTTCATTTTACACTTGATAAGATAACAGCATGAATAATGTCTGCAAGTACTTGTCAGCCCTAGTGTTGCAGCTGGCCACATTTATAAGTCTGCAACACAATTCCGGCAATAAATAAATAAATAAATAATTCAACGCCAAAAAGACTGTCAAAGTGCTTCTCTCGCCAGGCTGAGTAGATTTTACTTGTATTACAGGCTGAGATCTTTTCCACTTCTTTTTTTTTATTTCTTCTTCTCTTGTTTTTTCTCCCTCATTGTTTTCCAGCAGCATCCCAAACGGTCTCAGGCGCATGGAAGCCCCGTGGTCAGGTTTTATCACTGAGTTAACTCTACAGAAGTGGGCCAGATCAATACACACATTCTCCAAGAGNGCATGGAGCGATACAGAGCCTTGTGGATGTGTGGGCATGTGTGTGTGTGTGTGTGTGTGTGTGTGTGTGTGTGTGTGTGTGTGTGGGTGCCTTCAGGAGAGAATCGATGGGCTGACAGAGGCCTTGCTTTGTTCTCTCACAGCACTCAGATGTTCGACGTGCTTTACATGATTGCTTAAAGGTTTTTGGTTGCTGGCTTGTTTGTTTGCTGTACATATTTTTTCTGGTTTCCCTTCACTTATTCTTTATTGTGGGTTGGCATGATACGAGATTGGAATAAGAGCTGCCATTGCATTTAATGCTAGATATCCTTTCACTTCTTATATTGTCACTGTTATTAATCCGGGAAGTGTAAACTTTCTGCAAAGATACAGTTAATACCTGCAATTACACTCACTATAAGCACAATTCAGGATGCATCGTTTATAGCAAGATCTAAGATAGTGCTCAAAACTATACACACATTCCGCCACTGTTCACATATTAAAATGCAAAATGACTCAATAAAAACAAGAACAACACACCCCTCAAAATAAGATATTCACCTCAAAACTCACTGTCAAAATGTCAAAAGCTGAACACATCAATTAGTGAAAACTACACAGATTGATTCATTAATTATTTATCATATTTTTTTTATATCTTTCAATATAAAATAAAAATAGAGAGGCACATTATATATATATATATATATATATATATATATATATATATATATATATATATATATATCTTCTGTTTTCTTAAAATTCATATGCAATTTAATCTTAAAAGATCAGGTTCCAATAAGCATACCATAAGGAATAAATTAATGGATGAATGAAAGTAACAAACAAATATGCAAGCACTTAAAACCAGACAAGAATAAAAAAATGTAGAATCGATTTATATCTGTTTGCCCACACACATCGTCAAATTTACTCTTTAGCAAAACAATGATAGAAAAAAAACGAACTCCTCTCTCATGTGCAAATCATAGTTGATAGCATAGTTAGCTGGTGTAGCCCGATTTTCATTTGAGACAGTTTGTCCCTTGGGCAAAGGCTTCCTTTTGCACTTCTTCATTTCTATGTTTTTTTTTTTTGTTTGTTTTAATTACATGTGTCTTCTCTTCCTTCATCATTTTTCATTAGCAACACATTAGCAGCTAGCAACACAGTCTTCTTCATTTATGTATATATTCATGTGTAACCATCAAAAGCATTTTAGCTGTTCTTTGGCTGGCAGGTGTAGCCGTTTCTTACCATATCTTACTGTGCATTATTGCTCACTCTATCTCTTCCCCTTTGCATCATATTTTTATTGAAATCGCCACTTTTCTAATTTCATGGATAACGATACATTTGTTTAGAGAGGCTCTTTAGTGTTTATGCTCACAAGGTTCTTTCACTGATTTCCAAATGTTGCCATTTTATCTCTTATGTATATTCCAAAAATATAGCAATATAGCAAAGCCCATCATAAAAATTTCTACTTCATGGTGGATAACTGTGTAAGGTCATTTGCAAAATATGTTTTAGGAGTTTGTTATAAGAGTAAACTCCAGTAAACTGTGTTCCATGGCAATGGCTTAGCCAAAAACAGCTGCACTCCAATTATTGAGAAATTGTGAGAAAAAAAAACTGTAAAGAAATTATTATAAGCACCCTTGTGCTCTATTTACACTAATGGATTAATTTTTAATAATGATAACATAATACCCATGCACAGTTGTCTCTGGGGTTAGCTTATTACTATTTCATTTCACGTGCATCTTTTCCATTGTATGCAAATCTAGAACTTCTTACAGCTATTGTGCTAGTTTTACTAAAAACAAGCTTTTTTAGAGTACTCAATTATTGTTGTACATGTCTTCACATTTCTGAACCACTACTTAAGAGATTTCTCCCCAAGCACTTTTGGAAATAATAACCAAGACTAACAGGCCACTTGTACATATGGTGCAAACTTTTTAGACACTTTGCAAAACAAAATTCCCACTCCACCTCTCAACAATTCTTATAATGAATACTGCTGAGAATGGTTGGGCTCACCATCTGAGTGTCTGGGTCCTTGTTCTGCACATTCATGTGAAGGGCTTTTTTTTTTCCAGACCTGATGCCCTTTGTCAGGTCTTAGTCGAAAGGAATTTTGTTGTTTATCATTGTCCATTCGCTTATGCAATTCCACCTAAAATGAGTTAAGCACTTGGCTCTTTAAAGTTCTCTAAAATTACTTCTCCCAATATCTTGTGTGTGTGAAGGCCGTGCCTCTTCTGAAAGGTGCTGACCACTGAGGGACAAGTAGGTGTCAATGGACATGTTCTCTGATTTGGTGGAACCTTAAGAAGAGTGAGCTCTTCGGTGCACCCTAATAAGACGCACACAGATGCTCCCTTGTTTGAGTGCGGCCCCCGTGTCTTATTTGTACTCTGGCCTCACAGTCTCAGATAGAGCCCCCATCGGCTGAGCTGGAAGGTCTCATTAAGAGATGCGAACGAAAACCCGGGGTCAAGGTACATAAAGGTGCCGTGAGCTAAGGAGCATGCTGCTAAGATGAGCTTGGAGCTTCTCCTTGGATCAAGGATTCAATCCTCTTCAGACCTCTGGCCCTCCCTGCCATGACCTCCCATCTCAGGCATTATTTGATGAAGCGGCGCTTGATAATTATTTTGCGTGGATGGAGAAGAGGGCACATGGTGTGAAAGGAGGGTGTCACTCAGAGGGAAAGGATAGCAGGGGATGACAGAAAGGAGAAAGCAAATCAGGAGAGAGAGATGGAGAGAGAGTGTGAGTGAGAGAGAAAAAAAAGATCAAAAGCAGGCCTTTCACTTTTCATGCCTCAGAAGGCTCCAAAGAGGATAAGGAACAATCGGGCCTGGGGTCTCCTGTCCTCTCTGGCAATTAGACTCAGCTGATGAAGTGAATGGTATGAATGGCAGGGTTCAAGGCCTTCTCCAGGATTCACACAACAGGGTGTGTTTTTCCCCTTCTCCTCCTTTCTTTCGCTTTCCCCTCTGAGTGGCACGAATGCAGCTGAAATATTTCCAAATGAAGACAATGTGGTCCAAGGTGCCAAATCTTAATCACGGGGGCTGATGAGACTGAAGAGGAGGGAGGGAGAGAAGAAGGGTGTGAGAGCTGCTCAGGAGAACACAAACTCGCGTGTGCACGCACATACATTCAATACTGTGTATCTTTGTGCCTTATCAAACCATTCAAACTAGGATTTACTTTCTACAGAAAATCACCTTTGTTCAACTATACACTGTTGTTTGAGTGTATGAAAGAAAAGAAACCAGGAAAATACAAGGAAATGTACATTAAAACATGACAATTACCAGAGTGTTTTAGATTAATGGACCTCACAGATGGTGCTTTGTCTGAAACTGATGGCACTCTGGTTTTTAAAAAGAAATCCAGGGGATAGACACGGCTACTATTTTTTGAACATTTAAAAAGATAAATAAATCAAAGACAATGAGATAATGTTTTCTACTATTAATTTTATGCATTCAGATCTACTGTAGATATATCTCCTGTAATAAAACAAGCATGACCAAGTTTAAGGAAACCCTTAGATATGCTTAATGGATATCTTCCCTTCTCTAACCTTACTTCTTTCTTTCTAGATCATATCTTGGGTTTTTATCTCATTTAGACTGAACTTAATTTAGCATGAGGGTAAGGTTTTTCTCTTTCTCTCCCACTGCCCCCTTTGGTGTGTTTTCTCAGCCATTCCTAATACACTATATAGCAGTAAATGGCTCCAGAGGCCCAGCCGATGCTGCCACACTGCACTAAAACCTTAAGATGCTTAGTGATATTCTTTAATCGGGCCCAGTGATGATGTGTTTAAAAGAACAATTCAGCTTGTCCAAACTTTGAGGGTTCAAAGTCCCAGAAGTATGGGGTCAGAATGCCAATGAGCTAAATAAAGATTGACCAGAATAGACTTTGAGGGGGATTTGAAACTTAGGCTTCTGAATCCCTTTGATCTACACAGAGTTGCAGGCCACTATGATGCTAAATATCAAACATGAATGACTGCATCTCTGCCAGAATTTTATGTGCTTGGTCAATAATATTTGCATATAAAGCTTAGCTCAGTAGTTTCTTGTTTTGTAGATGGCATTCTGTTGTGACGTTTGGAGTTGAGGATAAATTGTAGCCGTTGCCAGTGTGTGTGTGTGTGTGTGTGTGTGTGTGCGTGTGTGAGCGCACTCTTCTGCGTTTTCACCCTTTACAAAAGCCTAGCTTAAGATAGACCCAACAACCCTGTTTCCATTACCTCACCAATCCAATGTTTGAGGTTTCCCATTCATTTAGCCTCCCAAAATGTCCATATAAATTAGGTTGAAAAAAAAAGACTTTAGGCAATATTATAGCAAAATACATAAACTTATTTTACCTATTAGGCTTTTAGTTGTGATTTCCAGTGTCATCATTTTTTTATAATAATAAATTTGTTCTAGTGTGCAAGTCTTTCTAAAATGTTATTCGAGTTAAATTAAAATAACTCTATTGATTAGGGGTGTCTATAGTGCTTTTTTTTGTCATAGCCTAAAATTAACCAATATATTTTAGTTAAAATATAAATATATTTATATTACATAAATATAAATGAAACCATTCTCTCTTTCTCTCTCTCTATTTGTGTGTGAGTTCCAGCTTAATTATCATTAATTAACATGTCAGTGAATATTATATGAATGTCCAAATATCACCCATCAACATATTTATAACATATGTCAACTAACACACTTTTTAATGGGCCTATATGTGTGTGTGTGTGTGTGTGTGTGTGTGTGTAGTTCGATCGAGAGAGAGAGAAATCATACCTATATATCAGCAAATGAAGTTTCATTAAATATGCACTACACTGCTAGTGTGATACTGATAATGGCAGAGGATGCCTTAAGACAGTGATTGAGTGTGTATTGTTGATTCATTTTTGGAGACAGCAATAAATAAAGACCTTATGAACCTCGGGCCAAAAGCAGAGCTCAAGCACCACAGCCTTTCTATGCAGATTCAGTGTGGAGAATAACAAGGTGTATTTATGCACAAAGGTATAAAAAATGTCTTCTAAATTCATGTGTTAATGCACAGATAAATTCTACATATAGAATGTACCCATTTGTCTTTTTCTAACAAGGTGCCAAGTATTCGACTGCAATATAATAATGTGCATTTATCAGCACTGTATATTACTAATTTGCTGGCATCTGTTGAACAATTGGTGTAGTTATATGTATTACATAAACATAATCACAAAGAGTGCTAATGAAACATGAAAATGCAGCCAGGATTTTTAGATAATGGCTGTCTTATTTTAATTGTTCACATATTTTTCTTTTCCTGTGTGACATGGTCATTATTTGGCAGTCAACACTTATCGGCAAAATCGCCTAGGATTAATGGGCTCACTTGGACTGGTAAAAAAAAAATGTTTAAGTTGTCTCGATTATCAGTGCAGGGAAAAGAATAATGGTTATTTGTCACTGTTTTAGGCTGGCAGAATAAGTGATCTAACAAAACAACTTAAGCACACTATTAACTCCTCACTGCAAAACTATCTTTGTGGAGGGCAACATGCACAGATTGCTATGTATACAACTGTCTTTTTCTTTAGTTTATGTGCTCAGGCAATCTTTGTGATCTTTGGTCACAAGCGTTGACAATTTAATCTGCAGACAGGGATTGGGCTAAAACTTTGTTTAAAACTTTGGTTAACTACTCCGAATAATTGAAAACACACATGCACACACATGCACACACACACACACACACATACATACAGACTGTACCAACAGCAGATAGTCAGAATGTACATTTCAATGACTTGATTCATGGAATGTAGTAGGCGCCTAGGACATGACAGTTTGACAGGGCCAATGAAAGGTCGCAGTCTCAAAACATCCTACCCTGTGTGTTCTGCATTCTGAAGTGGCTGGGTGATTAAGTTTCATACCGTGAGTTGTCATCATATCTCTGTGCTAAAAGTGGTAAGAATTACACAGTTGAAGTTAGAGAGAGATGGGTTTCAAAAATCGTGTAATTACTGTATTGTAAGTACATGCCAGATTTCATTGGTTTCAATTACAATGTTCGACATGATGAAAAAAGTGAATTAACTAGTTCATATAATTCTGTATATCACTGGGATCAAGGGACATTTTTCTGTATTCAGGACAGACTCTGTTAGATATTTCTTGTCTTAAAAATTTAATTAAATCCCAAGCACCTTTCAGTTTTCTCACACACAAAACTACATGTTAAGCATCTGTTCTGTTTTTAAACCACCTCAACAGACCTGCCTGTTGATCAGCTCATCGAATAGGGAATTAGTGCTTCTGTTAAAATGATATTGAGTTGTGCGTCAGTGTGGCCAAGGGCCAATATTATATCTTAGTTCTCACAGCAATAAGCCATTCGCGTGCACTTAGAAGACATGTTTAGAAGACATGGCAGCTTTCACCACCATGTGATATGGAGGTTTTCATCACCTTTAACGGCAATTGCAAAAAAAAAAAAAAAAAATGCTGGTTCCACTGAATCTAATGTGTATTTAGCATTGCGCTAACGTACTGATTTTAATATAATCACAAGCCATTATATGGGATCCTGTCCCATGCAAGTGATAATAAAATGAACTTGTTGACTCAGAATAAATAGGCTTGCATACACTGTAGGGCTCAAACAAGGGTGAATTCCCCTGCCTATGTACGCTCACCCCGGGATGGCCTGCTGCACAGAGAGGGCGGGAGTTCCCACGAGGGGAGCTATCTTCATGGCAGCACCTCCACTTCATCCCAGCCGTGTCTGTGCCTCTTTTATCTACATTCATTTTTTCTTGTCTCCCTCCTTCAAAGTATCTATTAGCGACATACCTCTATCTGTTTGTGGGGTATTTGCTCCTTTTTTCTCCTTGAATGTTTGATATATTGGAGAGAGAATGATTCTTCGCTGCAATGAGACCAGTCCGTGGCCTCAGTAAGACAAATTGCTCCAGAACGCCTAAATGGCAGTCAATGATAACTCATTGTAAGGAGAGTAAGTGACTTCCAATGGAGTGGCTGGGGGAACTGGAGAGTAATGGCAGTGCACTGGTGAAAAATAGATGTTTGGCTCTCTGTAATTACTCCATTAGGGGGCTCTCTGTTAATCTACTAAACACTGGCAAGTCATTTTCATGGCAGTGGCCAGTCAGTGCAAGGAGCTGTAGGTGGGTAGAAGGGATTAGTTAACATTTTAAGAATACACACAGAATATATATATATATATATATATATATATATATATATATATATATATATATATATAATATTAAAATATTAGAATATATTATACTCTGTGCTAGTATAGGGCATTACTACATTTATAATATTACTAAAAATTTGCCTATTTTGTTATACTCTATTGATGAGGCCAATTATATTTTTTCATGCTGAAGACTGCAACACCTTGTCATCTATATCCCTGCCTAGTGAGAATACTAAGCGACTCAAGAGCAAGGCAACAGGGACAAAAGAGGACAATCTGTCGCTGCAGCATCCAAAGCAAGCCACCCATCCCATCCCTAGACAAACATAATGATAACAATTTTTTTGACCATTTGGTGTCCAGAGAGCTACTGCCTGTTCTCTCTGGACAAAGACTGGTGATGGTGGTGGAGGGGAGAATGGAGGAGATACAGCAATATGGTCTAAAGAGTTCAGTTTAACGAAACAATCTGTTTTTTTGTTTTTTTTTTCAGTAGACTCCTAAAAACACAGCTACAAGTTGTGCACCCGTAGCTTTGCCACAAACTATGAAGACAACCTTGTGCACAAGCCTGCACTTCCCATCTGCTTCTAATGACGTCACTCAAGATTAAGTGATGGGCTTAAACCTGCTTTTTCTTCTATCTGTGCTGAAAACCAGTCCCGCATTTTGTGTAACTGAATGGTCAGTAAAAAAAAAAAAAATTATAATTAAAAATAAGTAAATAAATAAATAAATCCCTATCACTATAACAAACAAGGTAGATCCCTTGGTTCCCTTCCTTATGCTGCCTATAAAGGTATGAGACTGATAGCTGGAACTTGTTAGCATTCAACACTCACGCTGTGTTTTAGGTTAACAACCTGATATTAATTATGTGGTCTACCTACTATTATGATCAGGGCCCCTTTCACTGGGCAAAATTAATTGCTTGTGCTAGGCTACAACACTGAGAGGACTATATGACTTTTTTTTTTTTCCAAGCCCAAGCTTTATGAGCTATTGTCTAAATTGTATGTAGTATTTCAGTTCATGGTTAATATTTAATGCTTAGTGTATTACTTTTCATGATTTGTTAATTTCAGGACTTTCAGAATGTTAAAAAAAAAACCTACCTATAAAGAAAGAAACAAACAAACAAACAAATATTGTAGCTATGTCAAAAACTGCTTATGAATTATTAATTAAATACATGATATATACTTATAAATAAGTAAATAATTAGACACAACAAATGTTAAGCAAGGAAGATTTTTTTTTTTTACTGTTAGTTTAGCACAGAGGTTATAATTAGCACATGCAATTAAGGATTAGATTTAAAACAAGAAACCAAACGTTAGAAGGAAAAACTCTAAAATAAGCATATCTAAAAGAAATGTAGAAAATGGCTATTCTTATCATAATCCCATTATTATTATCATCATAATGTTTTTTTTGTTTTTTGTTTTTTTCTGTGCCTGAATTGACTTAGCATTGCGGCTCGTTCTGAGCGCGTGGAACAGTCGCGTGCATGTGAGGTCACGGAGCTCGGCGGTGATAAGCGCGTGTCCGTGATTCCGGACATGATGAAGTTTGGGAGAATGGCTTTCACTGCAGTTCATCTTTCAGTTCATGTTCCTACGGGCAGGCGTTTCACACAGCTTCACAGCAATGACGCGACGCCTCCAGTTTTCAATGTGGTGGACTATAGCGCCGCTCAGTGGGTTAGCGGCCTCACGCTTGGCTTTGTGTTTTGCGCTTTTTATTAAGAGGTGTGTCGTGAAGCCTGACACTTCTCAGGCCACAATTCAGCCATTATTTGATTCCCTGTACTGTACACTGCGCTTAAATTGATCTGAAATACGCCACCCGCCGCCTTTTCCTCACTTTATGTGGGTATATGGCGTTAATAAGGGTGTATTTTAACACCTCTTACAAAATGGTATCAAAATAGAGCAGGCTATCAGTTGATAGCCTCCTGTTTAACCGCATTCCACAGCCTCATCAGTTACAGTTACAGTTACAGTTAGCTTGCTAGCTAGTACAGTCGACTGCATTTTTTCCAGATATGTGTTTTTAACCCTTGTGTTGTCTTAGGGGTCAAAAATGACCCGCCACTATGTTCACCAGCCGAGAAAAAGAGTGGTGTCCACTGCTTAAATGCAGTCTTTCTGCACTGTGAAGAGGGAAAACCCAGCTATTCACAAAGTTTCTGATGAATGACAGATTGTTTCTTCATGAAAAATAGATTTGGGGTTTAAAAATTCAATGAAGCTGCTTTATTTTAAGGGGTTAGTGAAGGCGGGTCATTTTTGACCCTCAGGACAAAGGGAGTAGACATAATGTTAAGATCACATGGGTTAAATATCTGGCTGCACATCTAATTTAACACACATTAACTATTGAGGTTATATAGCTATCAATCTATTATAAAATTCTATTCCTCTGAATATAGTATAGGTTAATGCTAACGTTCCTGTAGTCACCCTGTGTATGACATGGTTAACCCCTGCTGTATGTATAATACTATCATTGTTTTACCTCTAACGTGAACGTGGTTTAGTGGTTTTGTAGGCTGTAATGTGTTTCAGCCTTCAGTTTCAATCTCCTCCACAGAAATGTGGAGCTGTACTGCAGGAGAGCTAACACCAGCATGTGTTCTGACCTGCTTGAAAAAAAAGCAAGGTTTACCTTGATTAGCTGTGATTGATTAATTAATAACAGATCATTTGAGCATGCACACTGAGTTCTCACTCTGCACCGGCCCTGTGGCAAGGTGGGGGTTCAGGCCAAGAGCTTGCTGTGGGTGTAATTGTGTTCAGCAGGGTGGTCTGGTGCTGAAAGACGGAAGGAGAAAAAGAGAGAGAGAGAGAGAGAGAGAGAGAGAGAGAGAGACCTCCTGCTCTTGGGAGAAACCTGTTTTAACATGTTCGCTCAATGCCTCCACTCTTTCTATGACACCTAACTACAGGGTATGAAGAAAGCGCGTGCTGATCTAAAGCTCCCCAGCCATATGTTGACAGACCTGCCTTCTTGCTCTAGTAATCACATCCAAGAGATGTCCTCCATTTAAGGCTATGTCGTGCAGGGCAAATGGTACTTTCTTCTTATTTTTTCCCCTTTTATTTGACACATTAAGATATCTTTATTTGAGCCCTTGATTGATTTGAGCCCTTTTTCATCATCACACACATCACATAGCATGTTCAACAAATTTCATTATAGCTTAAGACTGGCTAAGCCTGTTTTTTTTTTTTTTCATCCACATAGACTTCTGTTCTCCCATGCTCCCTGACTACTTCATGTCGGTATCCCTCTGTGTGCAGGTGGAAGGTTCAAAGGGTATATTGTCTGGGTTTTTCTTGGCTTCCTTTGCATTAGATCTGCTGTGCAGAACATTTGCTATTAAAAATCTAGTTGTTTCTTTTCTTTTTTTTTTTTTTTAAGAAATAAAGGATGTCTCATGTTTGAAGCCAAGCAGAGCTAGAGATTGGCAGTCTTTAGGATGATGGAAAAGGAGAACAAGCGACATGCCTTGATTATCTATGAAGAATGATGTGCTGAGAGGAGGCAGGATCGTTAAGACTTTCAATTCTGACATTATAATATGCCACAGTTACAGTAATATGAGCTAAGTTTTTTTTTTCTTTTCTAATACAAGAAAGACTTAATTTTCAACAGTAAACAATTGATTTTTTTTTCGCCATTACAATTTTGCCAGGTAATGTGTACAGTTGGCACATGCCTACATTATATTAATGTTATGCAATTGGTGTGAAGCAGAATTTTAAGAAGCTAAAATATTGGCCCTAGTCCATCATCAGACAGGACTACACCAACTGGCTAGTCACTGATGCTCAACAGCTGGTTTGCTGAAAATGAAGTAATCTCAGTAACCAAATGGCAAACATGTAGATATACAATTACTGAATTTTGCAACTATTCCAACAGTTATATTTATAAATGTATCGTGGTGCTCGTCAGGATCCACAGCCAAAGTTGTGGAGCATCCGTAGACCGTTATAAATATGTCGACCACAGTCTAGTCCTAGTATTTATTAGGTTTTGAGATCTCTGCATCACAACAGCCTCGTAATAAGCCAGCTTGTGGTGTTATGTGACATCTGAAAGTCCAGATCCGGGATCTTTGCTCCCTGGGTTTTCGGGTGCCACTCCTCTGTGAAAAGCTGTTTTTCATTTGACGCTCCTGCCGCCAGTTATTGTCAACATATTCGAGAGGTCCTAAGTCCCGAAGTGAGTCCTGTATTATTTTAGACTGGCTTGAATATTACACGGCAGGAGGCTGAAAATGAGACCTTCCATCAAAAGATTGCCTGCAGCGCGGTCTACTCTGTGCAGCATTCACCAGATCTCACACAGAGAGAAAACACACTCTTTGACCACATGATTATATATTTATTAACAACTCTTTTGATGATTTTCCCCTTTTTTTGGCTGCTGTTGGATTGAAGGAGAAGGGAGGAGATTATAAACTTCAGTAAGAAAATAGGTGGCCTTGCCGTATTGGGGCCATTTAAAGATTATAGGCAGTGCATGCAGGCAGAAGTGAACCTTAAAAAGGTGTTTTGTCTCCAATCTAGGCTTAGCACTTCGCAGGGCAGAGGCTTTTTTTTTAAATAAACACTGTTACTTCAGTGAAGGTCTGCCTAAAATGTTAAATATCAATTGCATTTCTTGGAGTTTGTATTTATTAAATCTTAAGCTGCATTCATTTTTCAGTATTTTGTTTTATTCCAGTATTTAGTCCAGTGTGGCTTGAAATTTCTCATTATACTGTGACTATATCTAATCATTTTAAAAAGACCTATATAATCTTATATTTTTTTTCTGCGTGAGTTATTGTATGATATGAAGCGTGAAAAAATAGCACAAACGTCCGTGAGAACCTAATTTATTTTCATATAAACATTTGCTGGTGCTTTACTGTATTTGTTGACCTATTGAAAGGGTTAGTTTGATTGTGCTTTAGTTCAGTTTAGTTCGGTTTGTTAAAAGAGGGTGCCGCAGGGAAAAGGGAAAAGTCAGAGCACAAACCCAGGGCTTAATCAAGGCAACTTCAGCTGCCAGTGACCTTTGGGAGGGATCCATATCTCTTTTCCCTGGAAGAAATGGTGATGATGGCAAGCAGTAGTGTGCTTTGTGTCTAGTGAAGATATCGAGTGTTTGAAGTGTTAACACTGACACTAAGCCTCTGGGGCATGCGGGCCAAGGCAGCGTGTCACACAATGGGATGGGACTTGGATCTTTACTTCCCTTTTCCTGACCTCTGATCCCGGCTGGTTTTCAGGGTTGCGCTGGCTCCCGCTCCTAGGAGGCAGTGTCTGCTTTGATCAGGTCATCAATTGCTGCATGGAATGAGCATTACACAAGCCATGTTGGGAAATGATGTGCTTTACTGCACCCAGACTGGATTTAAAATAGATTTTAACCATTTTAAATTAAAACCTGTAATAAACGCTGAACAGCTACTGTGCGGTACCATTTTTTTCAAAGTTGGTGAAAATAATTATATTGCCTATTCTGCAAGTTCATGTAATATTATTATTCGTAATATAGCAAACACCCTTCATATATTTAAATGAAGGTATAGATAAATATATTTATTTTAGTATTTGCAGTATTGGCAATGTTACATTGGGCACAATTTTAGTGTGGTATCTCCTAATTCTGTTGTGATTGCCTGCAGTAGCCAAGCTGGTGTGATCCATTGAGGCTGTACATAAAAGGGCTTCCCATTCGCACAGAGCATAGCTACACCCCCAGCTTCTTCTTTTTTTTTCCCCTTGCCTGACCCTGGTCTTCCCTTTTTCCAGGCTAGAGTGGCCCAAAATGAGGGAAGCTTTCAAAGGCACTGTCTGCTTAAATCAAATCAGAGGTCCTTTCCGACTCAGCTCCGAGATAATAGCAAGCTGGAGGCAGGAAGTATGCTGACCCTTCCTTCCAGGCTAGATCGGAGTTTGGCCCAGTCAAAGCCGGCCGCATTTCCACAGGCCAACGATCTGTGATAGTCAGAGTGAGAGAGGGCACCAGCTTGAGTCAGACTAACACACTGGAACGTGTCACTCTGGGGGATGTCCTCATGTTTTTAGTCATAGATTGGAGGAGCAGGTCAGCCTTGAGGTTTACTGGAGACATAGAGCCCTAAGGATATTGATTATGACAAACCTTAATGTGGTTGGATAAAATATATCTATATATTAATTTAAAAATCTTTTTCCATCACCTGTTCCATCTTATCTTAAACAGACATTTTTTAAACTTTTTTAAGAATGCAGTAATTCATTTATATATGGTATGTGGAAACTCATGTTATTCTTTTCCCATTTGTGTTCATCTGTTGTAGTAAATCATTTTATCATTTTTTTTCGTCATTGTTTATGAACATCATTACTTAACATTTTGCTGGCTTAATTGTCCATATGAAATTACTGAGACTAGTTGGCCTGTGTGAGCTCTGTACAAGCCCGGTAGGACAATGTAGGACGTTGTTTGCTAGCATGGATTTCACATGCATAAAACATTAGTGTGTGGTCTTCATTGGTGTGTAGATTAAGCCCATCAAAGACTGCCCCAAAAGGCTGCTCTTCACTGTAAATTTAGCTGCATGGTCGAGACGGTGGGAGCTAACAGTGCTCATATTGACACACAGGATTATTGCCTCAGTGATTTTGACCCTGCCACTGCTTGACTTGGACTCATTTCCAACACACACACACACACACACACACACACACACACACACACACACACACACACACACACACACACACACACACACTTGCTCTTTACCCAAGACTTGTGCATTCATTAGGCTTCTGTATTAATTTAAACCTTGCTTTGCTTTTATAAAGGCGTGCAGTTTGTGTGTGTGTGTGTGTGTGTGTGTGTGTGTTTGCGTGCGCAACAGGACTGAATTTCAAATGCAGTGGTGCCTCGCTTTCCCATTGACCTCTATGGAAAAGCCCAGTGATCTCATTCTCTGCTTGACTAGAATGCTGCTGATTCTCTCTGTTGCAGTGTTACTTTTGCTTTAAAATGAGCCTCAGTGGAAGCTTAACAATAGTATATCACTGCAGGCTACTCCTCTTCGAGTCCACTGAAACGAGCGGCTAGGAGAAAATGCTTAATTCGTACAGCTTTGATATGGAGATCCATGCTGACCTCCTGCTTTTCAAAGAAAGAAAATTAAATGCCTCACTAGTGGGTGATATGAGAAGACTTGCATTGTGTGTGTCTGTGTGGTTGTTTTCTTTTATTCTCAGTTCTTTGTATGGGAAATGACTACTATGTTTTGATTACTGCTGGTAATTATCCTGCGAGGCTACAAATATGCCACAAAATTTTAGTAGTAGCTGTCATATTGTGAAAGTATTTCCAGAAGGTAATACACAGTAAGCAATGTGCATGGAGAATAATCAGTGCACAATAAGCAATTTACAAGTAGTCTGAGTGTAGCTGTATACACAGTTTATAGAGATCAAGTCCAAAGCTCTGCTGTAACTGCTGAGGTTCATGTCCCAGCAGGGGTTTTTTAGCAAGTCGATACTGCTTGGCTTTATTGAGCGTAAACTGAGCCCGGTTAGTCTCAAGGTCTAGAGACCCAGGCACAGAAGTAACGGCCATGCATGAAGAACGAATTATTCCGCCCACTCACACGGATCAAAGGCTAAGATCATATGGCCGCGAGCCACTGTGTTATAGCTGTGGCTGAGAGTCACACTCGGACTCTCCAGCACAGAGATCCTCTTCCACTCACTCCTCCGTTGTTTGGGGACCAACAGAGTTAATAGGGTGTATCTGAGGCAGTTGACAGTTGTTCTTTAGAGATATCAGTCAAGCGGGAAAGCGGATACCTTCAAATCCACTGACTGTAGTTTACATATTACCAGTCATAAATGAAAGCGTATGACTTCAGCTGGGCTTTTTTTTTTTTCTTCTTCACCTTGTTTCCTGAACCGTCTTAAAGTCGACTTTCTCATCAGCTCTCGCACTGTCACTTAAAAGCAGTAATGGGGACTGACTTTTATGAACTGCTTTTGGGAGCACGTGGAGTGACTTCGAGTGCTCTTTTCCCCTCGTCTCGGTGTGACCGAGCATGTTTATTAAAGTGACACGTGACAGTCACTCAGAGATTTGTTCTGTCAGGTGTCACACTGCCACGCTAGTCTGGTTAGTGAAGCCAAGCATTCTGCATTCAGGGAGAGAGACAGGAAGGGCATCACAGACAATGGGTAATTGTTGACCATGTGTTCTTCTTGTCAGAGGGTGTATTTGAGACGAGCGTTTTGTCAGACATCGGCTACAGCTCATCTCTCACCGGGCTTTTCATTGTGCTTGTGTTCACAGTCAGTGAGTCAATCTCACATCACCAGCTTTTGTAGGAACAGATTACAAAGGACCTTGCCAAATCTCATGCATTATGAAATGTGTCCTTATTTTTATTTTACAGTTTGAAGTGGGTCACTCTTGCAATATTACAATATATATGCAAAGCAATATACTTGGGGAATAAATATGAGATTATAAATTCCCTTCGTGTAATCTCTAATCATCATGGGGAAGATTACAGAATACACAAATTAAATGTGTGCTAACATACAGTAATTCAGGCAATGGCTGTAAAATATAGCTACCTCTCTGAAAAATGCCATTATTCATTGTTAGGGTAATAATTAAGAAGTTTAAATAACCAGATCTAATGAACATACTTGGAAGTTGATAGAAGTGTATTTTGCCCCCATGCACAGTGTTCAGGATGTTTAGAGCAGCATACATTTCTCCTGGGATCACAGTTGGAGATTTACAGAAGATGGTAGCCTTTTGGGGTCATCAAGTCTTCAAATCTATAATTAGATGCCACCTCCATGCCAATGAGCTATGTGGAAGGCATACCAGAACAAAGCTCTTTTTCTTTCATCTAACCACAAACATAAGTGCCTAGAGTTCACTAGACACTACTATAACTTTGACCAGAGCCAGGATATATGGACAGATGAGACAAAAATAGAGCTTTTAGGCAACAAACACTCAAAATGAATTTGGCATACAAATAAGAAAAGCCAATAATCTCCACTGTTTAGAATAATGAAGGATCTGTGATAATGTGTGGATGTTTTTCCTTCAAAGGCTCTGGGAAGCTAGGATACATGGCATAATGGACTCCATGAAGTACCAGGAGATTAAATGAAAATTTGCTTTTGCCCATACGCTACAACTGGGTTGTGGTTGGATCTGTGGTTGGTTCATATACATATGTCACATATGTCCAAATCCATACAAAAAAATGTTTAAGTGACAGAGTCAAACGTTTGACATGGCTATCCCAGGGTATTTTAGCTCAAAAAGTGGTTGCCTCTGCCAGGAGGTTCAGATGTGGCTATAGATAGTCCTTTCAACAAGATGATGATCAAAAGATACTTCCACATCAATATATAAATGGTTAAAGAAACACAAAATGAGTGTTTTTCAATGACCATGTAAGTCTGCTGATTTGAACCCTACTGAAAACCTGTCAACTGAACTGAAAAGAAAAGTCCACATGCACAAACCTAAGAACATAAAGGACTGTGAAAAAGATTTCATGACGCCATCAATCTTCATAATAGTCTCTGTACCACCAGCCACAAAACAGCCATAAAACATCAACAATCCACCTCCGTATTTTATAGTGGATATCAAGCGCTTTTTCTCATATGGAGTCCCCTTTTCGTCATGGTCAGAGAGCTTGATTTTGGTTTCATCTGACCACAACACACAATGCCAGCATTTTGAGAGACATTGTCAGTACATAACACAATATATGACATCACGCCTGTGACTATGACTGCTGTTTATTATGATTTTCTCTGTTCAAATAAAAACCTAAAACTGGAGCATAGCTTAAAATTAGCAAGAACTCCTATTTACACTAGTCAATTTGAGTTAAGTTTAACATTTTCTCACTCTGTAATTTTAGGTCCCAGTAAATATAATGGTGAATTGCAAGCAACCAGCACATAGTCATTATACGAAGAAACCTTTCCCCTGAGGTCAGGGGTTCGAAGGCATCGTCTAGTCACATCCCGTTCCAAGTAACTGTAATGACCTTTAGTTGGAGACACCAGTAAATGGAGGATTTGTGAGATCTCTGTACTGTCACATGCAATATGGTCCGATGGTTATCAAACATAGCTTCATTTTGGTGACCCTTGTCCTCTGATATGACCTATGCCTTGTGGAGGACCGAGCAGCTCCATTTTGCCCTTTGTAAAATTTAGCTGGAGGGTGGGATGATGAGACCTTCGAAGGATGAGGGCATTGTGTCATTCAGAGACATTTCAGTTGGCTGTATTCTGACAAGATAATTATTAGAGTAAATATCCACAAGCAACTGAAAAAAGACTATCTTTACACAGTCTGGCATTCACTTGGTCATGTATTATATTTCTAGATAAACATGAAAAATAATAATTGATGCTCTGAATGATTCAGTTTCATTATTCCATGTTTGAAAACATGACTTACTCATAAATCCAGTTGGAGTTCTGTATAAGTAGTGGTTAAAAAAATAGGTATGCAAATGTATGACTCTTTATGCGGCTTTATGAGTTTATTGCAAGCTGGTAAACGTCCTTTATAAATGAGTATGATTTTGGGAAGCTTGAAAGGCTCACAGGGAGAAATGGTCTTAAACTCAGTGGTTGCCAATTTAATGCACCTGATCGAAAGCATGATTTACCCTAGTGCTGACACTAAGGTCAACTAGTCAATATTTATAATTGTACAGCCCACTGAGTTTCAGGCATTGAAATGAAGATCTCTCTTTTCATCTGTGCAGGCAGTCTGTAAAAAAGATAGAACCAAGGTCAAAATGTAGGCTTTGTTTTTTTAATCATATTGCAAAGACCAACCTAAATTAATGTATGATTATATTTTGGGATCAGTGCTTCAATTAGCTATAAACAATGTTTTTGTGTATTTGTAATAATACATTATGTTTCTTTAACTTGCTTTATTAATGTGCTGATAGGTTAATAATAGGGATCAACCATTCTAATACTATTTGATACTATGCCAGCACACCTATGATATTTTGCATGACATGGCAACCAAATATTGCAGAGAGTTGGCAATATTCAGAGCTCTAATGTCATTATTTTATTGACAATAGATAAAACGGGTTCAGTACATCCACACTCAATAAGTTGAATGATACATTTGAATTTTAATGGAACATGATTACTAGGAGCCTAATGATGTATTATATTGTTTCATTCAATGAGAGGCTCTTGATTCGATATGTTGCTTTATCTCAAATCAGGAGAGGTTATAGGGATTTGAAAATATACATGCTTCACCTAAACACACCATTCTGATGAGCCAGTATGCTAGCATACTAGCATTTTAACACATACACTATATGGCAAAAAGTATGTGGACGCCTGACCATGACCACCATATGTGGAACTTCCCCAAGCTTTTGCCACAAAGTTGGAGGCACATGAATGTTGCAGAATTCAAAGAATTCCAAGTTCCCTTCACTGGAACTAAGAGGCCCAAACAAGTTCCAGCATGACAAAGCCCCTGTGCACAAAGCAAGGTTTATGAAGACATGGTTCGCCAAGGTTGATGCGGAAGAACTCGAGTGGCCTGCACAGAGCCCTGACCTCAACCACACTGAGCTCCTTTGGAATGAATTGGAACGTCAAGTACATGCCAGGCCTCCTAGCACAACATCAGTGCCTGACTTCACTAATGCTAATGTGGCTGATTGAGCACAAATCCTCAAGCAACATTCCAAAATATAGTGGAAAGCCTTCCCAAAAAGTGGAGGCTGCAGTACAAAGGAGTGGGGTGTATGGTTTGGGGAAGCACTTTGGCTTCCCAGTAAGTTAGAACGCTGACGGCGATTGGGAAGTTCATATTCAGAAGTGACCTACGTGACTCACAGAGAGCTAACAGCAGAATACGAAAAGCCCATTCAGACATGCCAGCCACAGTCACACCAGTGAAAACAAGCCATGTTTCATTATACGCTGCTAAGAGTCAGAATGGATCATGCAAACACTGCATCATTATAAAGTTTTTAAAGTTAAATAATATAATCAGTTAAAAATGGCAGGCAGTGCTTATTTTCTGCTATATCAAAAATGTATTTTACCTACTGACAGGTTTTGGGAGGAACTGGACAAACATGAGGAAACCCACACAGACATGGGGAGAACACAGGGAAAACTCAGGATAGAACTGGGAACCTGGGAGTTGTGAGGCACCAACGCTACGCACTGCTCCATGGTGCCATCTTATATATGTGACAGTGAAAAATGGTTTAAACAAAGTCCTTGAATGATAGCTACTTTAATAAAAAAAGATGCTCTCACAAATACTTCTCCCAAATTGTAATATCTTTTGTGTAGCCATCTAGTGGTCAGTTCTGCCTTTCAGCCGACACAAGGATGACCTGTCAGCTGTCTGCACCATACAGAATCCTGCCAACACTCCCAAATTCCCTTGAGATGCTCTCACTCCTGCCTGATCCTAAACTGTACTGTAAAATTGCACTGCTGTTGCAGGCACCCATTAACTGCCGTTACTTGCTAAATCCATTTTATGGTCAAATGCCCTTGGCCTACAATCTCACCCATGTGTCTTTCAGTGGTGTGTTCTGGACCTACTCTCTGTGTGGCAAGCCTATCAACCATCTCTTGTCATTTATTTTGTGTGTGTGTGTGTGTGTGTGTGTGTGTGTGTACTTGAGTTCTGCATGTGTATCAAAGGACATAAAGGCTTGATCTAGAGCTAATCAAGTACAAATTGATCTCTATGTCCAAAACAAGGCTGTCACTATTTTTATTGATAGAGCTCTTGTTCCAAGATGATGTATAGCTTGATTAACATTTTTTCCATATAATTGGATTGTCAATTGTTCATAGAGGTCATTTGGATGTCTTTTGTGATTTTTATGCATGATTACTTGGAATCTACTTTGAACTATGTTTTCTATTTGGATATATATATATATATATATATATATATATATATATATATATATATATATATGGGAATGTACATATCATTAGCTGCAAATGGCCAACACTTTGTTAGGCCAACATTTAAGCTGACTGTTTGAATCATGTTACATAGAAAACATGAATCATTATATCGCTTTGGGTCCAATCTAAAGGCGCTAATACATTTATGAGCATGCTGAAAACTAATATGCTCTGGTAGGATCGTAATTGGCTCCAAATGCAAACATTTGGACCTGCTCTGCACCCTGTCTCCTGTATCCCCCTGTGAGAAGCCCCAGTCACAAATCAGAACATCTGGAGCTCCTCAGAAATAAAGTAATCAAAATTGACGCCAAGCTGGCCTGTGAAGTTTATCCCCAGGAGACAACAATCTGGTTTAAGTCCTATAAACAGTGCTCTGATCATATATTTCAGCATGCATCTGTTGTCAGCAGGTCTAGTGCACAGCTCAGAAGTTCTTTTCGGAGACTGACGTTACTGTCTGGCACTTTATTTCCTGGGATATCATCATGGATTTATTGTGGGTTCTTTATTTATTTATTTATTTATTTTCTAACTACAGCCTGACAGAGTTAAAAAAAAAAAAAAAAAAACTGAAATGTATCACTGTTATCTTTCCTTTTCCATTAGTCAAGTCCTCTTATTTATGTGATTTTGTAAGGTGAACAAATGAAGACAGACAGAAAAACCTGCTGTAGACACACACACACAAACACACACACACACACACACACACACACACACAGGGAGAAAAAGAAACCCACCCACTGTCAACATGCACACAAACTTAACAGCCCATGGAGCTCTGACAGTCACCACAGCTGTGCATTTTACGCTATGCAAAGCCCAATAATTAGCACCCAGATTTAAGCGAGGGAGAGAGAAGGAGGAAGTCGGGGAAAAACTGTGCCAGGAATGCACACATACATGCATCCATCCACTACTGTGCACAACACGCTGGCTCCCTTGACTGTGCCCATTTGTTTCCAGCCCTCAGCTCCCTCTCTGTCTCTAAGAGGAAAAAAAAAAGCTCAGGACTGATTTGAAATGATTTGTGTCACTGTTACAGTTGTCAGCTTGAAGCTGTCAGGGAAGGGCCATATTCCTCCTCTGTGAATGCAAACATGCCAGCTCTGCCTTCGTACGACAAGACTGGATGACAGTCCAGGAATATCTCAGCATGCGCTTTTCTCCCTCTGTAGTCCGCCAGCTGTTTGGGTCTGGAAATATATTGTTCAGAGATAATGGTGGCATATTTATATTTCATATAATGAGTTGTTCCTCAATTAGGACTCTTTTTAAAAGTTTTCTTCCCCCCTAGCAGTACATATCTATAAAATGAATGTGGTTACGGTACATATGCAAGTTCATTTTGCTAAGAAGAACACTCTAAGGTTGTTTTTTTTTTTTTTTAGAGAAATACACACTTCTGTCAGCACCACCCCTTTCATAACCAGCTCCATCTCTGAATGAAGTAAACTGAGAGCACCACTTCTTCTCCTAAAAAAAAATAAAATCTATAAGATCCATAATTTTACTGAAGTGGAGCAAGAAAACTGTGTTATTTATTTATTTATTTATTTATTTATTTTTGTTTCGCAGACAGTAGTTGCCCGGACGAATCAGCAGGCTTTAGGACAAACTTGGCTGTCACGGGAGATGGAGAGCCTGGCCAAGCATGTTGACTGATTGTTAGCATTAGTGGCTGTGAGGGTGATTAATATGCTAGCCCCTGCTGTACCACCCCAAAAAAACAGAGCAAGTGAGCAGGAGAGAGAGAGGCTTGCTTAAATATCGAGCAGAGGTGGTCGATGTTCATCCCTTTTTGAAGCGGATAGTGCAGAGACTGGATTGTAGGGGGCCACCATGGCAGAATGAATGGCTGTGTGATTCCAGGTGCCGGTGCGTTAATTTTTCAAACCTATATAAGAGTGAATGTGTAACCAGGCCTTAATGAGCTTGTTGTGTGGGTTGCTGAGAGAGCTGCGGCGAGCCAGTGAGTGCACACTGTGCACTGTGCTGTGCACAATTCTCCCTACATATAATTGCTGCACTATGATAATTCCCCCCTCCTCCTTCTTAGAAGCCCCAGCATCTGCTCATTTGTACCAACTTAGTCTGCAAGGAGAATGCCAGTCCCCTGCTAACATACTGTATGATGTGCCTTCAACTGTTAGAGGTATACGTGGAAACAAGTCACTGACAGTATCTTGTTATATACCTTGTGAGTCAACACTATAGATATCTAATTACTGTAACAATGAAGTACAGTACACTTTTGATTTCATGTCCTGTGAAAATTTGACGGTCACTTTAATTATTCCCCATCAAAGAAGTAATAATCGTAATGTCTATTGATCACTATCATTACCCATTTTCGGCTTAAAAAAGCTAAGTTGTAAAGCTGCAGCACTCTAAGGTTTACAGTTTGTTGAAAACCTTGTTCAATAACGTTTAAGCAATTCAGTCTCCTCTCAGTAACACTCTTAGTAATAATCCATTCATCTCTGAAACTTCACAGTCCTGAATAAAATTTGTCTTAAAATGTATTAAATTTGTATTAAAATTATTCTTATCATACGCTAAGCATTAGTGGTTTTGACTGATTCGTATGCATTTGGTAACGCACCCCTGTTAGCAATTATTCATCTGCTGGCAGAGTGTCTGTGTAGGGTTTCATCTGTGGCCTGTGGATCACAACTTCAAGCTTTCTCCAGGAAACTCTACAGAGAAAAGCGGCCTGCCAGAATGAGAAATGATCATATAGGCTTTGACAATTACGATTAATTGTCTTTTAGCCATGCACTGGAGCATACAGGCCATGGCAGAGCCGGACACTGATAATGAGGGCTAGCAAAGCAGTCTTATGGGTTTGTGTTCAGCCAGCCCTTGACAGAGGTGTGTTTCAAAAGCCTTTTCAATGCCAGAGAAATTGGCACCAATCAAATGAAGATAAAGAGGGGGAAATGTGTGAAAATAAAAGTGGTCTCTGTTTGTGAAGGCTTAAGTACAAGTGGTTCACTAATAGTGTTCAATGATAGTGATAAAACAGCTTAATTCTGTGTAGTTTTCCCCGATAGCACACACACACACACACACACACACATACATACACACACACACACACACACACACACACACACACACACACACACACNTGTCAAAGATTCATGTGTGTTTGAGCAATAAAGTGATCTGTTTATTTTGTCTTTTGTCTGAGATTGCTTAAGGGTATATTACAGGGGTGTGGCTCTTCTACATTTCTTACTTAAAGAAGGAACCTGGGCTGTCAAAGCAAAGGCTGATATAGTTAGTCTATTTTTTTATATATATATATATATATTTACTTGCTGTTTCCTAATCAGTTTTGTATATTATGCATTATACACAAATTAGAACATTGTTTTATTGTCCAATGCTAATACTTGTCTATATTTCAGTGAAACGACCTAAATAGTTTTGCATCCATGTCAAAGTCAAACAAATGTGGTTTGAGGAAAGTTACAAATAGATGCCTCACTGCAAAACAACGCATCCAAACAGCTGTCACCTGCAGGTATGTTCATTCATCATTATTAGATAATAAGTGGCGAAAAGCCACTGAAAACCTCTATTACCTTTCTGTACTGTGCACAGCTTTGCTGCTGATAACAAATGAGGTTGGACATGATGTAAAATTAAATTGCCTTTTTGGCCAATTAATGGCTTTAAGAGGCAGTGCGGCCCCGGCGCATTTAGGGGACGTCTCCTATCACTCCCTCCAGGGATATCGCTATCAACTCTACATTCTAATCTGTTCACATTTACACAGGTCTTTTTCCCCCCAGCAACTTTCACTATGAAACACTGCAGTGATGAAACGTCTGTCATCTGCTTGTACTTGATTAACTGAGCCTGATACCTGTCAGACCAAAGTTTAGGAAGTAATTTTTTTTTTTTTACTTCCATGTGTGGAAATTAGTTCCTTCACTCCCTGAAGTGGTTGAATAATTAGTTATAGTTAAGAAAGAATTTTTGATAAGGTGTCGACACCTGATGTGGTTCTCATTAATTTGATTTTGTTGTAATCACTGTTGTCTGTTTCTGGAATGTCAATTCAATTAAACTTGTCTCTGTTTACAGCAACAGCATGGTCCTCCAGCTCCTCTTCAGTATTAGTGTAATTAACTCCATGTTTTTCTCTAGCTGCCAAATGTTTTTTGTCTGCAGTTTTCATGTTCATTTACTAGAACACTGGATTCATGGTAATTGTTTGCATTTGGCATCTGTGGTCTCTAATTTAAGCATTCAGTGTGTTAAGTGTGTCCTGTCCTGGGTCTACTATAAATATCCCTGCTGACCAGCAGTGTTTCCCACAGACCTGTGGTTAGAGGATTTTTACAGATTTTTAGGGTATAATGGGTTTTTTGTTGTTGTTGTTGTTAAATTATTTTAATTTTTATTTCCTATTTTTATTATAATTTAAATTTTATTTTAAAGATTATTAATACTATTTAAATTGGAGCTTGGATACTGTTAAATACTGGAGCTTATTACCTCATTACCTTACCAAATCTTTCACTGACATTCCCTCTCATAGTTGACTACAATTGTAATTTCATATCAAATTAATATTTATGTAATAATACGACTTCTGCGTTTACATTAAGACACTTACTTAGCTTTTGTTCATGTAAGTCATTCATTCATGTCCCATAAGAACTTTGCTGTGGTGGATCTATAGGAGGTGGTAGCAGGTGGGATACCAGTCCATCACAAGGCACAATGCACACACACACACACACACACACACACATTCACACAGTCCTACGGAAATTTAACATAGCCAATCCACCTACTGATGCGTTTGGGAGGTGGGAGGAAACCAGCGAACCCAGAGGAAACCCACCTAGACACAAGGAGAACATGTAAAAGTCCACACAACAAGAAGTCTAGCTCAGAATCGAACCGTGGACCCTGAAGCTGTGAGATGTGAGCAACGATACCCTGCTGCACAACCATAATGCTCTTGTTTGTATAGGTTTCTTTGTTAATGTACAGTATCCCAGCTTCATTAAAATTCATTACACCTGTGCTGTTCTATACAATTCCTGGACATATTACTGATCCACATCCAAACAATCAAAGATCTGTATCAAATAAATAAGCATTCCCTCTGATTGTATTGTTAACAAGGTTAATCCACTATACTGAAATTCTAAATATATGTGTGTATTTCCAAAAGAAATATCTCTCATGCAAGAGTAAAAAAATTGTGTATAGGAAAAGATTCATCAGTAACTTTTTACAACAATGTTTCCAGCTCCAAATAAGGAGGAGAGTTAGCGCACTGCTCAGCTATAAACAGCCTGATGCGGCTGAAAGAGCATTCAAAGTGCCACCCATATAACTGGCAACATGCAATATTTTTTTAAATGGATTTATTGTATGACTACATTAAATCGCTGTATTTCACTGAGTGGGGTAACGGGGAACTGTAGCCCTACTGCAGAAGTGCTCACTCTTGCTCCAATTAAAATCCCAACCTCTTGCACGCTCTGTAGTGAAACTGTAGAATAGGAGTGAAAAGCTCAATGTATTGACAAACTTTATGGGATTATATACAGTGGTAATGTATGTTGACGTGAATCTGATGGTCAGTACAGATATTTGCATGTTATATTTACTAGACCAGTGCGATAAATGCTCCACTCGCTGCATATTCAAAGCATGTGAGCCACACCCGGTGTATTGAAAAGCGAACGATTGCATTGCTTGAAGCGCTACACTGCTCTCCCCTTCCCCCATCATTTTATCTCTCTCTCTACCTCTCTCTCTCTCTCTCTCTCTCTCTCTCTTGCTCCCCCTCACCCTGACCCCAAGCTTTGTTAATGTCCACACCAAATTGGCAACAAGGCAACATTATTTTCTCTGAACAGATTAAAAAATAAATTGTGATCTTTCATGGGACAAAATATACTTGGGCAGTCAACATTGTATCCAGGCATGACACCCAAGTATCACCTATACGTGTGAGTAACACTGCCAAGTGATGGTAGGAAGAAGAATACAAGGGGTAAATACACTGATGAGGAAATATACGGCCCAGATCAACATGGCCTCAGGTGATGCTTTAACACTGACACATAATGAAGGTAGTGAGCATGAACTAATTAATGATTGAGGAGGATGCATGTCTCTCCCAGGCTTTTAAAAGGAAGTTAGGGGATGCAGCCTTTGGAGTGAGAATGTTTCCCATCCAACTCCATCCTGCAGGACAACTCCATTCTTCCAATAATAGATTAGTTCAAATGCCAAATTGTGCTTTTCGCAGACATATTGCCCACACTATGTGGTAACATCATTGTGTTTGTGTTTAGTGTGTGTGTGTGTGTGTGTGTGTGTGTGTGTGTACATGTGCTTGTCTGGTGGGGGTTGGTGTCAGTGCAGCAACGAACCAAGAAGACTCGGTTTACCATTTCAAAGACGGCTGTTTTTCAAAAGTTTACACACACACACACACACACACACACACACACACTTGCACACAAGCGCACTCCCACTCACTGGTTCCCCAGCTTGTGGACGTGCAACGTGGGCCGCCAAGCCTGGTGCGAACAGATGGGAGGAACAAACCGGTGCAAAATAAAGTTAAACTAGAACAAAATGACTGTGTGAGCGGCGCTGCCGCCCTTTGTTTGCCAGGAAGGTGATCCTCAGCATCTGGGGATGATGGAACGCATGATTAAAATTACCAGAGGGAATGATTAATATCTCCTTAAAGCACACACTTCCAGCTTATCAATCATCCCATTACGCCACAAAAGTTAATTGTATGAGGGGAGGGTTGGGCCCAGTGAACTGTGAAAAAGTAGCCCGTCCCTCGACATGTTTACTTACAACAGCAGAGATCCTGAAATTCTACTTGTCCAGCATTACTCTCTTACTTCTCGGCCATGTTATCATTGAGCAATATGTGTGTCAGTTATAGAACAGTAAAATCATGTCTGATTTGCTAACATACCGTAGTGCTTATGTTAAAGATGCTAAGCATGAGAACCCTTTAAATGATATCTGATGGATGGATGGATGGATGTACAATTTCATGTAGCAAAATAAGCACTTTGCTTTTGTATTGCCCATATTCAAGGACTATTTAGTGTAATTGCATGTTGTTGCATGCATGCTCAAGGGTGTGATCGATGGAGATTATTTCTAAACTAAGCCTGTATTCTGAGTGTGTGTATGTGTGTTGCTGTGACAGAGGGCACTAGTGGAGGTACAGGAGGGGGGGGTCTCTCTTCTCTCGCCGGCCCGGCTTGCCCTTGCCTGATCTCCCTCCCCCTGGTTGCCGCTGTGTCCTCCTCTTTGCCCTCTCTGCTCTGCTGCACTCATACCCTTCCCTCAGCTTTCTCCCTCTCTCTCTCTCTCTCATCCCCCCCAAGCCTCTCCCTGCGTGCCCGCGCTGCCTGAGCCAGCTGCTCCCACTTCATCTTCTGCAGCGTCACTAGCCGGGGGTATTAATCATGTTTTTTGAGAGGGACACTCCGCTATTTATCTCCCTGACACTTCCTGCATTCAGAGGCCCATTGCTGGGCACAGCCCATTGAGTAGTAAGATTACACATTACCGCGCTCCATTGCCTCTCCCTGCCCTCGCCATTGACTGGCCGCTCGACGGTGGTATCGCACTCGCACCGTCGGACGTAATTTATGCTGTATGTGTATGAGAAAGACTATACTGTTCCCTTTTCCTCACCGTTCTCTCACCTCTCTCTGCCTTCCTTTAGGCATAAGTGAAGCATGTGCACCTTTAATTGCAGTGATCTGTCTGTGCCTTGTGTACTGTACAACACACGATGCAGAGGCTAACTCTTTCTGCGTGTGTTTATTCACAGAGAGGGCACTGTTCACAATGAGAATCAAGCATGTTAGCCAGGAGGCAGTCACAGATATAACTTAAACTTTCATGAACTTACATCCCTGGTTTAATAGATAGTTTAACCTCACAGAAGCATTTGTATATAATGTTACGCAGTTTCTTCAGTGTATTTAACAGTCAAGTGTTATGTTACAGAATACAAGCTATTCAACAATTCGAAGTAAGTTAAAAGAGCTTGTACTGTAATTACATCAGGTCATTGATTTATTTACTATGTTTCGTGGTGCAATTGTATTCACGCTAACAAAACATCTTTAAGCTTCAAAAACATCTTTAAGCTTCAGCTTGCATTCTGTGCTGGGAAATTTCTGTCCTCATTCAGCAGTGCCCTGATTGTGTGTACAAGTATGAAGCATTTGTTTACCCCAGTCAATGTGAAGAGCATCACCATTTATTTCTTTTTTTTTTTGGAAGACATATTAGTTTGACACTTATTAGGAGGTCTAAATTATACATTCCTGCATTCCATATTGGTGAGCATGTGCATAATATACTGTATACTCAACCTGTTTACAGTAAAAAGCAGGCTTGTGCGATATTGTTTCTTCATTTTAAAAAATTGCAGAATAGAATGAATAGACTCAAAAAAGACAGAGAATGAGCTTTTCCACCATTTCAAAAGAAAACTGTGGTGAGGTGGTGGATTTTTAAGTTACTCTACAGTAATGCACAATAAACAGTTAAAAAAATAATAATAATAATAATAATAATAGAATATTTCAATATAATCCTTTTACAAATCGGATGCCTAATGTCCCCATGGCCGACATTTTCACTGTTAATTAACTAATGCTCTTAAAGTGTTAAAAAAAACATCTGCAGTGACCAGTGCAGGAGAATGCCAGCAAAAACCAACCAAACAAAAAAAAACATAATTAATAACTTAATAATAACCACCACCATTAACATTGTTTGTTTTATACAGTGTTAGACTTGACACTTCATTGTAGGCCTATTTAATCTTTTAGGTCAAAATTTCTGTCCTTTTTTCTCTTTCAGGTGAAAAACGAAGGTGTCTTTTTGCCAATTTTTCACAAAATTTTTGGTGGCGTCCCTAATAAATATAGTTAACTGATGTGAAATATATACTTATATTTATGTATATATAACTGATGTATGTTAACTGATGTGAAATATATACTTGTGTGTGTGTGTGTGTGTGTGTGTGTGCGTGCGTGCGTGCGTGCGTGCGTGCGTGTGTGTGTGTGTGTGTGTGTGTGTGTGTGTAAAATTAGCTAATTCCATATACACTGAGAGATTTTATTTCAAATGAATGAACTCAAAACATAATCTCTTTACCATAACAGAAAGTGAGGGTGCCCATGCAAATTCAGCTAAGAGCATGTGAGATTGCGGAAGGGGTCATGGCTTCCAGGCAGTGTCAGTTCAATATCGGAGAGTTCAAAACAGCTGCGTAAATCAGTCCAGATTCACATCTTGATTGATGGGAGATCTCCTGTTTTATTGTCGAGAAAAAGACTTCTGTTATGGAGTCGTTTTGATAACTCATGCTAAAATACTCCGTTGTTAAATCGTGGAGTGCCTACATAAAAACGTGGCAGGACTGGTCATGGAATCTAATCGTTACTGGATGCCATGGCAGTGTAATATCATGTAATATTGCGCAAGCCTAGTAAAAATGAATACGTTCACTAACTCAGTTTTCAGTCCAAGTTTAAAAATAAAACTCACTGCTATCTATAAAACAAACAGGAAATCGGTATTGTTTATTGTTTTAAAATTATGTCTTTTTAGGCAAAGATCACAGCAAAAAGTTCTGAGAAGTAAGCTTTTCCAGCTGGTGTTAATGAATGGCAGATGACTGCACTGGGGAATTAAAGAAAACACATGGACGCGGTTCAGAATGGAGCGTTCTTATAGACACAGACATCCTCTTACAGATAGATACAGATAAAGAACATGCTGTTTTCGTTAGACCTTTGTCTACATGTCTTATGCATATCTGTACCATGCTTACAATTTACCTGTGGGATATAAGCAGTGAAGTTTGGATTTGTTTCGCGGCTATGGCTGGGGGAGTCGTCTTTTAAGCCACAGCAGAACATCCAAGAGCAGTATCAGTAGTCCTTATAGTGTAGCCGCCCTGTGGGAAGTGACTTAATGACCCTACAGTGGGACTAGTGCTAAGTCTCATACACTCATCTTACATAGTCAGTGCATATTTGAGAGGTTTACGCAAGTGCAAGTCCCTTACACAAACGCCACCTGACATTCTGCAGGAACGCAAATCATGTCATGCTAATTTGGCCTTCACTTATCTTGTAAATCTTAGTGGAAAGAGTGAAGGGCTGAGAGGTGGTCATTAACAAGAGAAAACAGCCTGCGGCAGCTCAGGGGCTTTAGTGGTACGGGCTTTGTCTTTCTTCTTTTTCCTTTACCCTCTACTCCTCTCCCTTGGCTGTCTCTGTAGAGATGTCGTTGCCTGAAGTTAAGAGAGATATAGTAAAAGCAGGGGAAGAGTTAGGAAAGAAGTTAGGAGAAAGAAAATACTAGCCATCCTATCAGCATGTGGGCATACTGTATCATTTTCCAATGATAACTGTTTTCTTTGGCCTGGGGACTCCAATGGGCCTCCAGAGAAGTGATTACAGTCAAAGAGAAATGCAGGCTATAAACCTCTCTTTCCCCCATCTTACTGCCTTCCCTCTTCCTTTTCTCACACACTCCCCATTGTCAGGGAACTGGTTTCAGGCCCATATGGTTTAAATTCCAAGTGTGAAATAAGCCTGGACGCAAATTATTTCATGGAATAAACGCAAGAGAACGATTTTCAGGCTTGTAAATGCTTATCGTCAGCTTAGCCTTGTTTTGCTCGTGCATAAAATGGGAAATAAAAACCTTTTTACAGCACATTTTTATGTCAGAGTTACTTTAGTTCGGCAGCCATCCTCTCTGCTCCTACGCTTTTATAAGGCTGTTTAAGCACAGGCCTTTCCAAGGCTGAGTTGTTCTTACATTGCCAGCTAATTTTCAAACAGGAAATAGCAGCATCAGAGCAGAGTGTTGGGGGGGGTGACACGCTTGTTTACATAGCCTGTAATTGGTTAGTTTCTGGAGCATGCGTAATGAGGTGAATCATCCAGCGGCTAGCCGATGACTTAAGAGCTAGCTGATGACTTAATAAGACATGCATGCAGCCAGGCACAAGAGGCCAAGAAGGCAGTGAAATGATGTGGCCTTGTTCACTTTCACTTGCTCTGTCATGTTTCTGGGGAAAATTTCATTCAGGGAATTTTTCTTAATGACAAATGG
This sequence comes from Pangasius macronema, assembly GCA_037577455.1. Taxonomy (NCBI): domain Eukaryota; kingdom Metazoa; phylum Chordata; class Actinopteri; order Siluriformes; family Pangasiidae; genus Pangasius; species Pangasius macronema. The sequence continues at coordinate 14,213,221 of CM074950.1, read as the reverse complement.
AAGTATATTGAGATTGCACACACAGTTTGCGCGTGATCTGTGTCAGAACCACAACATTGTTTGGGTCGGGTTTAAGGACGAAAAAATAAAATGTATTTAATTCTTTAATTAAATGTAATTTTACACGTCATAGTTTCAGTTCATTTTTCCAGCGCCCAAACACACATTGCTCCAAAGTTATCCAAATTCTCATATCTGCTTTGACTAATATTGTTTCTGTCAATTCTTACTGTCAGCTAGGTTGTAGAAACAGTGGCCGTATTTATTATATACAGTGTAATATATACATTTATTGGAAAAGGAATTGAGCTATTACTTTGTTAATCCGAACAAGCCTGAATAACAATATAATTTTTTTTTAAAATATTAAAATCATAGTCTTAATTTTAAAAAAAGGGATTGAGTTGAATTTTACCCTGTTTCATATTATTTTACAAAGTGGGCAGTGTACACAAATCACGGTCAGCGTGGAGTTATTGTATCTGTCGTGCAGGAGCCCGAGGCTGCTTATCTCAGCAGATAAGCAGCTGAGAGGCAGTGCTTATGCTCGGCTGGCTTCTACACAGAGAGCATGAGTGTAGCTCTCACATAAAAGCCTCTGGCCTGCTCTCAAATACGCCAGGAAATGGAGCCCAGAACAACTCTCTGATAACAAGGATCTGGCTTCAAACAGGGACAACTTCAAATACCTCTGTGTCTGTGTGGCTGTGTGTATGTCTGCGCGTGTGTGTGCGTGTGCCTGCCCTCTCAGTCTCACCACCTAATGACACTGTATGTGGCTACAGCCACGGCACGAGGACATACATTCCATTCGCTTTTGATGAGCTGAAATTTGCTCCACAAGAAAGCAGACAGCACATGCCATGGAGAATTCTCCAAAGGGAGGGAGATGAAAAGGGCAGGACTGTCTGAGCGCTGAAAAATACTGCCACAAGTATCAGAGCACTGACAGAGTCTTATTCTTGTACTGTAATTTAGTACATTAGGGCCTCGCTAGATGGCAGCTGTTTTTACTGCCTCCGCCAGCGAGCTTGTTTGTTTAAGATACCTGTAGCTGTTTCAAATGTTTTCAAATGTCTTCAGTTCGGGGGGTGGAATCGTATACATCATGGTTGCAGTCATGTCATGTTATATTTTGTTATAAAAATAGAAAGCGTAGAATAGCCAGTACAAACGCAAGCCATAGATCACATATACTTCAACATATGCATGAAGTACAGATTGTTAGAGTTTTGGCTCTTATGGTTTTGCTTTTGCTGTATTTTTGTATTGACCAGGTACAGTTATTTGTTATCAAAGAAACACTAAAATTACTGTTTGGCCTGATTTTCTCTGAAATAAAGTCTTGTGGTGCAATTATCTATCCTCTAGCAATATAGATGAAGCTAGTTGTGTAAGTATTTCAGATTTTCTTTTCACAGTGTACCATCATATTGATATATCATCAAATTCCTAGATAGAGATGTGACTAAGGGCATACATGCTACTCTTTTTTTTTAGCACTTTTGCAGAAGCACTGATGCAGTGTGGGTACAAAAAAAATGTTTTCTGTAAACACAGCCATGTAGACGACCTGCTATAATTGAAACCGTATTTCTGCAAAATAGATATGGCCATAATTCCACATTCCCCTAGCACATTCACCTTCCTTCCAGATATTCTTTGTGATTATTGTGCTCAGGACTGAGCATGCCCAAAGAGAAATCAGAGCAATAATAACAATACTAACATGATGAATCACCCCTATATATCAGAAATTCCTTGAGGACCAGGGCAACCTCTCCTTCCAAATGTTCTATTGATGCTGATCACGGCGTGTAAAGCTGTGGCGTGACCTCTCTTTACGCACCTCCTTGACACCCCCTACTACCCCCCCCCCTTCTGTATCTGGGCCTCCTCCTCCCAGAGAGAGGGCTTTCAGTCTGCTCGCACTTGATGAGCGTAGCATATGTCTCTTGAATAAAAAATAAGGGCCACAATCTATTTTTAACTTTCATTGTCTTTTTACTTTCTACTGACAAGTGTTGGAGAGGGAGTGAGTCGCAGTATGGGACTGGATTCCTTTTATCTGAGGGACTTAATGGGCCCAAAGGGTATTTCATTATATACTAAACATTTTCTAAGAAAAAATAATGACACCATTGTTATCCGTACTGTTGTTAACGTAAATGGGAAATGATGTGTAACTTTTAACTTTGATTTAAAAATGGCGATATGAATTAGATGTCATTTACAGTAACAGTCAACGTTTGTATTTTTCCTAGCAAAAAAGAAAATAAAAAAAAACATCTAAACAGAATTGAAAATGTGCAATTATTTCATGATTTTTTTTAAACATGTTTAATTGGCCTAATTGAGGTGTTGTGTATTTAATGGGTTGTTCATTAAAGGTGTTGGAATGAAATACCATCATGCCATTTCTACTTTTTGAAAAATTATAATAGTTTTGGCCATTTATTATAATTAGATCAAAATGAGATTGAAATATTCTGCTCTCTTTTGTATTATATCTAATTACGGAAATATGCACCAGATGAAGAAAAACACAAATGACAGAGTGGTGGTCATGTCCTGTAATTAACTGCACAAAACTCATTTGGAAATTTCACTCTCCAATCACAGTACACTTAACTTTTCTCTCCACTGCGATTGTACTGGGCTTTAAATTAATTTCAGAAAAAAAAAGAAAAAAAAAGTTTAATTAATCTAAGCTTTTTTTTTCTATTTGATCATTTCGTCTGTCGAAGGAGAGCTGAAAGTAAACGTGTAGAAGAGACACAGATCTCTTCTCCTGAAGGTGTCAACCGTATGCAGATGTCCCAAGGGGTCTGCATGGCAAAGTAAAATTAAGAAGAGCTTAAACTGTGCAATTGGCAGTAATGAGCTATCATTGCTCAAATTACACCAAGCACTGATTGGGTTTAAAGTAATGAAGAAAACAACATGATCAATCATCATCAAGGTGCAAGTGCCTTAGGGTTGGTGGCCAGGGCCTGACACTCACACTGTGGTGTAGCTGTGGAGAAGAGACTCCAGCCCTCTAGCGCACGCTAACATGGACAAAATTCCTTTATGAGATTAGAGGCCCTACTCAGATGCTACACCAGACACAGCATTATTACACTGATTCTGTATGGCACACCTCCACCCCTGCCATCATCTGCGAAATGAATGACAGTTTGTGTCCCCTGTGGCACGCCGGAGTGTGTGCACGCCTGTTCTTTGTGTTGCGTTAGTAAGGCTGATTTTCATCCAGAAGTTTCCGTAGTTAGTTATTCTACAGTGCTTTTCCTCTCTTTTCCCTCTCTGAAGCGGAATAAGTTTAGCGAAAAGCTACATCAAATAGCAATTTTAATATGCTCATTTTAGTGAATAGGTATGCTGAGAAGCACTCACACCACCTATTGTCATTTAAATCCGCCATCGCACTTATGTCAGTCAGAGTATGCTGACAAAATGGTTTTAAAAAAGGAACTTGTGTTAGGCTCTTGGATGTCATTTATACCACAGTTCACCAGCCAATAATTCTAATAAGATAAGGGAGTCGCATAATGGAGCAATTCTAAGTAATATTAAGAGGAATATGCAGATGGCGACCAGTGAAAATCCCTACGGTGATTAAGTGCTATTATGAGATGAATAATGTAGCTAATCACCAGAGGAGTTGGATCTGGGTGGGATGGTTATAAAGCATTTTTTTTTTTTTTTAAAAAAGGGGGGTTTCAGTTCATTTCAGGAGAAACAAATTACATGTACAGCAAAAGGCGTTTTTAACCTCACATGCTTCACATCTTGTCATACACTTTTATCGACCAGCTTCATGTCTGTGTTTGGCATTTCAGCTCCTTTGTTTCAAAGGACCAGAACATTTTGAGCCGATCGAATGGCAGTGCTGGCATTAGTGTGCAAGAAAGCTTCCAAAGTTGCCCATCATCAATAATGAGGTCTCATTTACACAAATTACTCTGAACGCTGATTAGGTATTATCTAACAGCAAGGGTCATCTTGATCAATCATCATCAGCATGCCAGGCGCCAATGGACATCAAAAGGTTAACCCAGATTCACGGGGCTCATGGTGATGTCAGCAGAAATCAGTGCAGCCGGGCCACCACACTGTCGATAGAGCAACTAGACAATTAGGTAATGATTAAAATAGCCACGCGCTGGAGTCGATAAGAAAATGAGCCATCTCGGCATAATTTGAGAATGATTTGTTTACCAATCTATGCGAAAATGAGGGAGTAAAGTGATGCAAATCACACCAACCCACTGGTACATCTGTGAACAGAGTTCTGAGTCTACTGTCTGTCTACTTGGAGTAATAAATCTATCTACTTTTCCTAATAAACCTATATGATGATTCGATGATTAATCTATTATGGTTTATTGTGAGTCCGGACATTAAAAACCTCCCACACGCATATAGAGATGTATGAATGTACACGTGCATGCATTCTCCTCTAGTGTCATAGTGGATGTCTCTATAGTGTGTTGTTAGTGCCATATGAATGTGTTTGTGCATCGCTGTGCTTTAGGTCAGCGCTGCTTCTTGAGAGCCAGAGGAAGAGAGAAACAGTTGGCAAGCAACTCACTTATGCAGAGAAGTGCTAATGATGTCCATGACAGGAAATGATGGACATGCAGGTCTAAAAATAACGACGTGATCTGGAGTGGGTGTATTGTTTGGAGTTATATGAAAAGAAAGTATCTGAGAAATAGCATACTCCAGAAATCTGGGTGGGAAAAGGGCAGTAAACAATTACTAGTGTTCATAAACAAGTGATGTTATGTTGATTTCAAAATTCTTTGTTCTTATCAGGGCTAATTAGAACATGAAATCCGGGTCACTTGACTTTTACTCCCGATCATGGACTGCATAGAGATATGACATTTATTTTCAGCTTCGTTTACCAAGCAGTGCTGAAAAAAAAAGAAAAAGAAATTCAGACTTTAAAATGAGTGGGATGTTCCCAGACATATGTCTGTCCTATAGATATATCACTCTACATAGTTCAAGAACACACAGGCATTATTCATCTTATTTATTATTTTATAAGTAAATACAAGAATATGGAATGTAGAAATATTGCACTTCATATATAAGCAAATTCCTCTCCGATTACAGTGCCGAGAACAACTCCAGATTCTTGCTGATTTGAATAAGGAAATGAAAGGCCATCTAGTCTCTGCGCCTCCAGTGTTTGCCTACCACTTTAATACACTGAGCTGGAGTAAGAACATGTGTCACCTAATTTTTGAAATTATTTGCTCTGTGCTGGGAAAGAAGCGACTGCAAATATGAAAGCAGAATGAGAGCGCAGAAGGTCCTCCAGGGGCCACCCTGCATATATTCGACTATACTCACTAGAAAAATGTCTAATTCCATGGCTTTGCTGCCTGGTCAATTGACATTCATGGTATGTATTGTCAGCTAGCAAAAAAGAAGCTCTTATGGTTTTGTTGTTGCTGTCCCCAGATCTGAACTGCTTGCTCTCTCTCTTCTAGTCAAAGAGAATCCATTGTGCAATAAACATGATCATTGTGAGATGATACCGCAATATGCAATTCCAATCACCGTTTGCATTTAAATCTCAACGGAAAGCAGAGAAGCTAATTGTATTATTGATAGGCCGCTTGTCTCCTTCCCTTCCTTCCCTAATATCCTCGGATTGCTTGACAAGGTATTTAGGCATTTCTGTCTTGGATTACTTGAAAGTAGAGCAGTGTGCTCTTCATCCGCACTAACTGGTATCAGATACGGAAGCTCCAAAGCCCTTTAGTTGAAATTTGGCGCTGATAATTTCATTGAAAACATGTTTTGTGCAGAGAAAATAGCATTATTACCTAGTTATCTGGATTATCTCGTCCATAAGGCCTTTGATGTGTGCACAGTCACTGAAACACAGCCTCTGATCTTTAGGGGCTCAGATGAGTAGATCAGGCCCAATTGGTGAGAAAAAAGCCCTTCATTTCAAACATAACAAATCATATCATGAGAACACCCTAGCATCAAACTGAGAGCAAGAGAGTAATACAGCCGTGATGAGTCCAGCTCCGTTTCATGTGAACCATCTGAACACACGTAGAATTATTATGAAAGCACTCGTTATTCGCTCCACTCAAGTTCATCTCAAGACATGACAGGAGTGACTCTTTGTGACATTTTAGTGCCTAACATTCATATTAGGACACGTTTTAGTTATTAATTCTGGGAATTTGCGCATACTTTGCAGAACAGCTTTGCAGTTAGCCAATACAGGTCTTTAGGAGTTTCTCTGATTTATTTAGTGATTGCTTTACATTTGCCACATTTGACATTTATAGCTATATTTTAATATGCAATGTTTCTTCCATACAAATGCACTCGTGAAAAACAGTATATAATATTCAGAAAGAGAAATACGACAGAATGAAAAGATCAATTTAAATGGAAAAATCTACAAACAGAGCAGTGTTTACACACGGCTAACTGAGAGTCAAGTTGGGTCGGAATCTGTACAAATCATTCTGTCTCCCTAAGCAGCACTAAGGTGAGTCCTTTTATAATCCTCCTGCTCATGTTTCTGATCCGTGTGTGTGTGTGTGTGTGTGTGTGTGTCTGTGTGTACAGAGAAAGCCTCTTCTTTCTAATATCCTACAGCCAATAAGCTTAATTTTTTATAGCTATGATAGCTCGACTTTCCCCTTTAATAGCAACCACAGCGGAATATGTCTGCACTATCATTTTAAGAAGATGAAAAATTTATTAAAAGGTATTTATTTATTTCTGTTTTCTTCTTTAGTTATAGTGAACACCATAGCTCAAAATCGAGCTTTCCAACTAACCCTTTGTTGGTCAAAAGTCTGTATACAGTGCACAATGTGGTGCAAAAGCTGTTACCCAGGGCAGCTGGTGGTCTTTAGTCCACATGTTCTCTACTACAGTGAGGAAGTATGTGGCATGCTGTGTATATCCACCTCCTAAACACACTCCTTCTACTTAGATCCTCTACTATGAAGGAGATCTAATAGCCTGGAACAAACACTGTGGTCACCTTGCCTAATGGATGCCAGTGGGGCAGCATGCTGATATGATGTGTAAGAGGAAATGTGCTTTCGAGTTGGATTAAACACCACACTGCCTCTTCTCTTCTATGCTCAAGTAGGGTTACAAGTATTATTACTCCCACCATTTACAACCACCTGATCTGGAGAGATGATTAAATTAACCACAGGGCACCAGCCATTTATTTACGGGAACAGAAGTCACTCTTCGGGTGATGGATCCTGAGCAGGAAGATTATAAAGGACTCACCTTAGTGCTGCTTAGGGAGATAGAATGATTTGTACAGATTCCGACCCAGTTTGACTCTCAGTGGCTTTATGTCATGACTTTATAATGGGGATCATTATGTTTAGATGACATTATATAAAGAGAATTACAAGTGAGGCAGAATACAGCCCATACACCGATCTGTTAAAAAAGCTGATAGTGATATAAGTTGTAGCACAAAGTTTCTACCAGATGAACAGAAAAAAGAGAAACAGCTGTAGAAAGAACAGAGAGAGGCACAGCTATACCTGAGGGTTGGCACACTAATACTCCTAATACTCCTAATACTCCTAATACTAATGCACCAAGAGTTGCCAATGACCTTAATAATAATAGATTTATTAGAGCTACTGTGTTGGTAAACCTATTGCGGGGTCACCAAGTCCACTAACTGTTTTTATTTATCATTATTTTATATACAGCTGATATAGATATAGGGGATAAAAGTACTGGTTTGTTGCACCACAACAAGCTAGCATTATGCTAACTTTGTTTGATAGGAGACCCAAATAAATAGAAACGCAGGATCACGTGGCAGTAATTGTTTTTGCAGCAGAGTTGGTGTGAAGTGAAGTGAAGTGAAGTGACTTTGTGGCCAAGTGTGGTGACCCATACTCGGAATTTGTGCTCTGCATNGGAGCAGTTGGGGGATCGGTGCCTTGCTCAAGGGTCTCACCTCAGTCGTGGTATTGAGGGTGGCAGAGAGTGCTGGTGATTCACTCCCCCACCTACAATCCCTGCCGGACCCGAGACTCGAAGCCACAACCTTCGGGTTCACATTCGGGTTACAAGTCCGACTCTCAGACCATTAGGCCACGACTGCCCCGATCTGTGGTCCTCTTTCATCACTAAAACAATTTCACAAGTTAACAATGAATTTCATTTATCCAGAGGTCCAGGTTGTGTGTTCAAATCCCAGCACTGTTAAGATGCCACGGTTGGGTCCTTGAGGAAGACCCTTAACTTTCAGCTCAGCTGTATCCCGCTTCAGCCAAATGTGCAAACGTACTGGATTATGTGACAATTTACACTTTGTAGAACATTACAATACTTTGCTGTACATATGCTTTACAGTTCTAGTACTTTAGCTGGGTTAAATGGTAACAATATCTAAACAATTTATTCTGTTATTTAATTTAGGTCTAATTACAATCTATGGATTAATAATATAAACAGCTTGATAGTGGACTTAGTGCACTGTTAATTTTCAATAAGAAAGTATTGGTATAATTCATACTATTCTTTTTTTCTGGCTTATCTGATTAAATTAATTGAATGCTTACAAGTTGTGATTGGCAACCGCTGCTAAGTGCCTCACACTATCTAGCATTTATTAGCATCATCCTTTCAAACAGACTGGACAGGATGTCCTACTCTTTAAGTTATGCTTTTCAAATGGCAGATTCACTAAATCAATGTCAGTAAATAAATATGATCCCTGTGCAGACAGCTGTTGGTGACAGCTTTGTTGTCTTGAGTGGCTGCATGCTGTCAGTCTCGCAGAGCTAGAAGTGAGGTTTATATACTCTGACTGGTAGCCAGGGAGTGGAGGACATCTGCATATGAATCAATTGTCAACATCACTGTTTCTTGACAACTCCATGACAGCAACAAATCTCAGAGAAATGTTGCTATGCACTTTCCCTCCTTGTGGTGGCCAAAGTTTGTTGTGTTTTCAAATTTATATTGAACATAACTCTGTTGGCAGAGTATAACACCGAGCTTATTATGAAAGAGCTTATCATTAGTTAGCTTATTATTAAAGGAAGAAGAAGGTGAACTACATGAACGCCAATGATTGGCCAGTGATTAAATTCTTGCTGAATTATATTGCTGACCTTGGAACTACACGTTTCTGTCAGCCTTCTTTTAATGAGCATTGTTATAAATGTTACTTATATGCCACTGAATATATTTATGTGAGAAGTTTTATACCAAAATGTTGCTGGAAGTTATTTAGAGCCGCTTTGACCTTATTGTGGATCAAACTTTAATTCCTCAATGACATAAAATCAGAGAATTGTTAGCTAGAGCCTTATCATCCCTTATAATGCTAAATTACTCACTGTCAATAATTGCTTTGTATACTTTTCGAGTGTTTTTGGAGAAACGAATTTCCAAAGAGAAACTAAACAGTACTCTAAATTTAGAGATGCTCACTTGTGTTTTGTCAAATTTTGCTTCTCCTGAAATTCCTTAGCAGAAATCATTTTTGAGATGTAAAAATGGACATGAAATTGAAGGAGTCAAGACAGAAAGAAAGGCCATGCTTGGCATGCATTCTGAACATATCAGTATAATAGATTAAAACTTGCTCACGTAAAACCTTACACAATTTAATATGTACAATTAATAAATAATAAGTGCATTTTTAGCATACTGAAGTATTTTTCCTATCTGTTTTCCTACATCTAAAATAGTAGTTTAATTGGCAGCTAGTGTGCTTCGCTTCACGTATAATTATAGATGCTAGCATAGAAAAATACATCAGAGCACTTCTTTTCAGTTACATCTAGGAAGTATATCCAAAGTAATCTATGTATGTGTGTAGTAAACTTGGTAATGTATCTGCAGGAGTGGAAAATATTTGAGTAATGTTACGTCATTACTACATTATTATTATGGTATTGTTTTGGGGTATTTATACTTTACTTGAGTGTTATTGGAATTTACTTAATCAATGACTTTAGACTTTTAAAGGACTCATTACAAATCTCAAACATCTACCATGAGTTAAATTTATATTTCAGATGTGACTGAAGCTGGATAAGCCACAGGACTGCAGCGTGGAACTTGAGGATGAGTGCCCCTGGCCCAACCTCGGTGAAATATTTAAACATGCTGGAGTAAGCACAGACTTATAAAATATATACGTATAAACAAGGATTCTCCCTTGCCTAGCTAGAAGGAGTAGACATGTTTAAAAACATGTTGAAATAAGTTTCACTAATTTGCTAATGTTAACTGGCAACATTTATCTAAATTATCCTTGCTTGTGGTCCTTACCAACACCAGAGTAGACTAGCATGGATTCCAGTAGCTAACATAGTTACATAATTGAAGTCAATTTTTAGCTAATTTTTAGCTAGATGTGTTATTTACATGATATATTATTTCAGATTAAATTATTAGTAAACTGTGTAGTGTTAGTCATACATATGACCAACAAAGGGGGGCAGTCGTGGCCTAATGGTCTGAGAGTCGGCCTTGTAACCCGAAGGTGAACCCGAAGGTCGTGGGTTCGAGTCTC
>CM074950.1:14182102-14194180 GCA_037577455.1 Pangasius macronema | reverse complement strand
GGAAGGCTTTCTACTAGATTTTGGAACATTCTACCTGTTCCAGTTCTATCCCAAAGGTGCCTGTGCAGGCCATTCAATTTCTTCCACACCAAACTTAGCAAACAATGGCTTTATGGACCTTGCTTTGTGCACATGGGCATTGTCATGCTGGAACAGGTTTTAGCTGGGGTCTTTAGATCTGGTTAATTTCTAAAGCGTACAAAAACCTTCTATACAATTATTTGCCTCCAACTTTTCAGACACACACTTACACACATGGAATGTGATCCAAAACCTCAGTTAATGTTCAAATCAAATAACAGAATGGGGATAAATGTGATCTCGGTGAATTTGACCATTGCATGGTTGATAATGCCAGAGGGGCTGCTTTTTAGTATTTCGGAAACTCCTGATCTCCTGGGATTTGTATGCGCAACAGTCCCTAGAGTGTACACAGAATGGCGGGAAAAACACATACTTCCAAAGAACAGCAATTCTACCCTTTGTCATCTGACAAGTTTCAGTGAGCCAGTGCCCACTACAGTCTCAGATTTCTGTTCTTGGCTGACAGGAGTGGAAACTGATGTGGACTTCTGCTGTTGTAGCCCATCTGCCTCAAGGTTTAATATGCATTCTGAGATGCTTTTCTGCTCACCACATTTGTAAAGCGTGGTTATTGGTGTTACCATAGTTTTCCTTATGCTCAAACCAGTCCAGCCATTCTCCTTTTACTTTTCTCATCACTGAGGCGTTTCTGTCCTCAGAACTGCAGCTCACAGGATACATTTGATTTTTTCCACACCGTTTGTGTAAACTCTAGACGCTATTCTGTGTGAAAATCCAAGGAGATAAGCAATTTCTGAAATAGTTAAATCTGCCCTTCTGGCGCCAATAAACTTGCCACAGTCAAAGTCAAGGCTAGTCAGATTTGTCACATTTTTTCCCTGTTCTGATGTTTGATGTAAACTGTAAGTGAAGCTCTATATGTGTATCTGCATGATTTTATGCAGATTGGCTGATTGGATAATTGCATGAATGAGCAGGTGTGCAATTGTTTCTGTTTAAGTGGCCAGTGAATGTAGATAAAATAATTCCTGCTGTGGGAATGTGGGATTGTACTATGAATTTTCTTTTCTTGAGTGGAGGTCCCCACAGTGTTTTTCTTGCTTGTCCCATCTTTTCCAACAGTAATGAGGCCTGTAGGACCAAAGAGCTTCTCTTAAAAACAGGAAGTAATGAGAAAGAGCTGGCATAAAGCTCTTCACTGAGATCTCAAGGTCATAGAAAGGTGCATTTAAACAAAAAAAGAAAACAAAAAAAGGGAGATACTACAAAGCCTGGAACTGAGGAAGTGTGTGGCATTGGCACATAATACTGACGTTCATGAAGGCTGACTTCACCTTATTTCCAGTTTAATTTTTTTTTTTCAATGATTTCATTTTCAAAAGTTTCAGAAAGGTGTGCCTTTGACTCCAGTTTAATCACATGTAATTTTGACATTTCAAAGATGTTTTCAACTAGAGTAATCAGAGCTCTGGGCAGAAGTTTCAAAACAGTGTCACTTCAGTCAAGCACTGCAGAGTAGTTCATTCAAATGTCACACATTTCTCTGTGCGCAGCATGAGCTGCTCAAGGTCAAACGAAGATTCACTTTAGGATATGCAATTTGAAGTGCTGATTGAATTAATTGAATCTAGAAAACTGGTTTTGCGTCTTTTGAAGTAGCAACACTTCTACGTAGTGAATATTTCCACTATTTCTTTTACATCAGAGAGAAGGTATATTCAGTCCTGCTGTATAAGCTTTGTAGTGGATGGGCTTTTATTAAACAGCACATTTTCCTTTTGTGCTGCTGCCATTTTAATTGACTTTTCAAGCATTGGACAGCACTTTTGGTAGTTTTTAATCTTTTGTACCTGTCAACCACTGGAAAAACACACCGTACTTAAGCCATTTAATGATAAGTTTAGACACAAATGGCTCCCTGCTCCCTGCAAAGGAGAGGCTTCTTCAGTACCTGCCAGTTCTGAACTGTCCTCACGTCATGCCTCTCCAGCTGTAATAACACTTTCCTGGCCCTCAACCTTGCCACATTCAGTCATAATTGCCCCTGACAAGAGGGCAAATCATCAGTGCAGCGGCCCTGATAAGCATTGCAGCCAGATGACAGCCCACAGAAGTGTATTAGCAACACTGTGACATATCACATTACCACTGTGAATGTAATAAACCTGATCACTGAATACGGTGGCTTGAAGACAAGCTATTTTCCTCGCAGCCCTGTGGGGCTATTATGGCCCATTTATTGATGTTGATAAGTTGTCTAACCTCCCTATGCCTGTTCCCCTGTGTCTAACTTTGATTATAGATGCATATGCTCATATAGCATCTGATTAATCAGTTAGGGATGATGACTTGAGTCATACATAAGCAGCAATAGGGCTGCAGTCTTGTGGTGTTATAAAATATGCTTGAGTTGTTGGAATTAATTTAGCATAGAAATCTTAAACTGGAGTGAAGGTTCATCACTTTGTTTATTTTGGTTTATGATTTTCTTCTCACTTTCCAGAAGTCAAGGTTGTTTGAGGCAGTTTGTTTGGGAAGTTCATCGACAGAAACCAAGGGCGAATGTCAAAGGAGAACCAACTTGCATGCCTTTGAGTTGAACATTTAGGCCAATTTAAGCTTGGCATTGATTTGAATAGGAATTACTATCTAACCTTTGAATATTCTTAGGACTTCTTTCCTTTTTGGCTGAGAATCAACTCCATCTCTTGGCTGTATGAGGAGCAATACTGTAGGTGAACTGTTATGCATTATCTAACTGTTCTATAGAGAATTGCTTAGGAGAATTTTGGGTTTCGAAAATAACATGCCTTATTATACAGTTTAGGGAGTGTTTTTTTTTTTTTTTTTTTTTAGTTTAAGTATTCGAGAATTTAAATACCTGGACCTCAGCTAAAATTTTAAACTATGAACAGTAATGTGTATCTATATGTTTTGTTTTTTTTATTTACCACAGTTGCTCTGTAGTTTTTATTAAACTGCCCTTTAGTTTGACTTAAATATAAAATTACATTTTAGGGGTCGATTCTTAGCAGTCCATTTCCTTTAACTACTTAAACACTTGTGTTCTGTCTAGAGTATAGAGTAACCAGACACCAGCCAGGACACTGGCACAGGTCTCGAACCTGATGACTTGTACATGTTTCAGATATAAATTATTTCCACGGCCGCTGGGTCTTGAGGGATCATATTCTGTCAGCTCTGGTTCCTGGTAACATCGTTTAATGGCATTAACAAATTTGCTGCTCTAGTGTTTCACTTTTATCTGGGAAATCTTAAACGCCTCCATGGTGAATGCTTGGTTATGATATTATCATGACTGTGCCGATTCTCCACTGTGGGTATATCGGATGGCTATTAACTGTGGGGCAGCAGTGGAAATAACCCAGCTCATAAAGCACTGCGACTCTGACTAACAGTCTCGCTGCATTTCCTGTTGTAACTGAGAGAGGTCAACCAGAGAGGCAGAAAGAACAGTTTTAATAGAGGCAGACATAACCTTTTTGTTACTCTTTTTTTTCTTTGCAGCTCCATAGGGCTCTGTTAAACCTCTCATTAACCTCCTTTTTAAGTTCTACTGCCACATTTGATACCACTTTTTGGCCTAACATCAATGGTGTCATGCCTAATGAGGCCAAGTGTAAAGTATGGTGTCAAAAAATGAGTGTCTCCCAAGGTTCGCGGTGTTAAACATGTCACCCGCTTTTCTGTAATTTTCAATTAGGATGATATTTAAAAATGTGTTTCAAATATTACACAGGCTTGATACTTCCCTTTGCATTACTGTCATGTCATTCTGAGTGAGCTTGCTACAGAGGTTGCACATTATTTTCTCAGTGTAAAATAATATGAAGAAGTAAGCTAACTTATAGCATGTGCATTATTAGTGTCATGTAACGAAGCAGGACTGGTTAAGCCACGTTTTTGACTCCGGTCCACTGTTCCATCATGTGAGACATTGGTCACATCACCATAACATCTAGTGATGCAGCGATATAACAATGGTTGATATTAATAGCTGATAATCATAAAAAATACAGACCGATGCCTTTAGCTGATATACTGGCTCAGTAATTTGGGCTGCACTTACAGTACGTTGCACTACATTTGCACAAGGATAACCATGTATTTTGAGGATATTTCCTTACATTTGTCCAACTGAAACTGCATTTTTGCAGAAATGTCAGAACACACATTCCTGATATAGCCAAAGTGCACTTATTTTGTATTAGTCAGACGAATGAAAACCCAGTCTTAGATACAAATTGATACAAAAAGTATCGGCTTTATTTCCCCATAAATATAGAAGAAAAAAAAAAGAGATTAAAATGTGAAATTGATGCATTTGAATTTTGAAAACCTAAAACTTATTGAAGAAAGTTGAGGGGAAAATTGTTTAATTTTCACTGACTCAATCTGTTCAGTTTTAGTTTACACTAAAATGACTGTAGTTTTTTCCAATCAGCTAAATCTAAAGAAACCAAATTACTAAAGTACGATTAAAACTAACTAAATTAAAATTATCTGACAAATAATTAACACCAGTCTTGCTCTCCACTGTTGCCAAACATAAAGGAACAGGATCAAATCTGTATGACTAAAATCTGTATGATTAACCCATATTTGTACGATATGGGTTATATGATTGAACTAAACAGGAAATGATTCTGAGTAAACTGAAAAAAAGGCTCTGCACAGAGCACTCACCATTCCTTCCTTCGTCTAGTACTGTTTTTTAAAATGCTCTTTGCATGGAGACACTTGCTATGTGAAATGTTATTGTTCCCTTTGTTACATAAAACCCTAAATATAAACCTTATAAAACTATATAAAATTTAACCTACTTCCTCATATACACTGCAGTTTATTTTTTACTCTTGGGATTGGTGAGCCTGGGGGAATTGTGTGTCCTGTAATGTGAGACAAAGAAACTTCAAACACACTTATCAGAATATTATCTGCTTTATTCAGACAAAACAGACTTCACCAAGGATGAAATGGCATTAAATGAGTTATATTTAGCTTTGCATTATGGCTGCAAATATTATAACCAGTCAGCATTTATATCGGTATGTTCGCACGGCCCAAATGGACATTTGTTTCCACTGCCACCTGACTGGAGTTTGTGACGTTAATCGGAATGTACATGGAATAAAGGGCTGCCACAAATGATTCCAAGGGACCATCCAGACACGTCCTATTTCTCCAGCCACGGCAGACATGACACATTTTAATTTCAGCGGAAGGAAATCTGGCAGAACCCATTTCATCCAGCACACAGGGAGAGAGGGATTTGCTATGCCTAATGGAGTTCAATGATTGCAGCATGTCAGATAACTAATAACCATAAGGAGTGTATGTATTTGCTTAGTGATGAGACAGAGGAGGGTGTTAAAGGATGATAGAATGGGACATTTGTTGGTGGAAAAAGGAGGGGTTGCTCTTTCTTGTCACACAGCCGAGCCAAACTCGACAATTTCCAACCAGCATGTCAGTGGCGATGAAGGAAACGGTGTCAAACGCCTCCTTTAAACCGGACCTAAGGGAGCGTGAGCACTGTCTTCACTGACAGCTATTTATCGAAGGTGACAGTTTGCAAATATCTCAATCTGTGTGAAGGCACGCAGGGTGCCACTGAGCAGGGCTATGAAATTGGAGGAGCCAGAGTTTATTTTGTCAGGCCCTTAGCAGCACACTCCAGTCAGCTCACAGGCAGATGTTGTAGGCAGACGCATCATGGCTGCCCCCCTGGACAGTCTAATCCTTTCTGCAAAGATCCAAATTAAGCTGTCTAATAAAATCCCAAAGTCGAGGAACACTGGAGCTGTGTTTATTAGAACAGGGTCAGTGGTGATTACAGGATTATAAAATCAGAGACGTGGAAGGAAGACTTAGAAATCCTCTTTTCCAGGACAGTATAATAAAATTAATAACTAAATAAAATGTATATGACTCATGGGAAAATGCAGTATACGTTAATATTGACTGGTGCATGATCCAGTATTTGCTTGGATTAGTATGTTCTGATTGAATTTGTTGACTAAACCTGTTTGAAACTATAATTAACTTACACAGTATGGGGCAGCGGCTCCAGGGTCCTCAGTTCGATCCTGAGCTCGGGTTACTGTCTTTCGTATGTTCCCCTCTTGTCCATGTGGGTTTTCTCTGGGTTCTCCAGTTTCCCACTACCTCCCAAAAACATGTTGGTAGGTGGATTAGCAACTCTAAATTGCCCCTTTGTGTGAATGAGTGCCTGGGTGTATTTCCACCTTGCACCCAGGGTTCCCGGGATAGGCTCCAGATCCACCGCGACCCTTACCAGGATAAAGCAGTTGCTTAAGATGAATGGATGAATGAATGAATGAATGAATGAATGAATGAATGAATGAATGAATGAATATGTGCACATTGTTTTCATTTTACAGTTGGTATCTTTCCCACAAGTCATTTTGACTTAACTTTTAAAGTTTATGATATAAATTACCATGCTATAGCCTGTGAATAACAAAAGTGATAGATACAACCAGCTACATCTGGATTCACTTCTACCTGCTTCTTACTGAAAGCAAATAGATTTGATACTTGAAAGGTTTTGAATATGATACATTTGAATGACTATTAAACAAATTTGTACTCAGAACAGTATAGCCCTCGTGATATCTTTACATGTGTTAAATGATAATCTGTTACTTGTCATGATATATTCTTTGTTCTTTTCCAGGTCCGCCGTTCTGTTAGATTATTGCTGTAATAGCTGCACTATTATTTTTTCCCGAGATTTTTTTTGTTCTTTTGTTCTTTAGGTCTCGTTCTGTGAGAATAACTGCAAATAAATGGCACCTTCCGCATACTGGTGGTGGGTACTAATGATGGAACACTGTAAATGCCAGGTCAGTACTGATACAGACACTCCAATACATTCATTCCTTTATTCATTTATCTACACTCACTATCATCACATGTATCAGAATTTATAAAGGAAAAAAATCTTATCGTTTCTTCTTGGTGGCTGTTATTTTTCAAGTCCTCTCGCCCAGCTCCAATCTTTCATATTGGTATTCGAGTCCTGAAATGAGTGGAACTAGAATTTTCAGATTGAAAAAAAGTATGCAGTGTTTTAAAAGAGAGTAGACCAATATTTGGAATAGTTGTAGTTTTCCAAGCACATGTAAAAAAAAATTTA
The DNA here is from genome assembly GCA_037577455.1 of Pangasius macronema. NCBI lineage: Eukaryota > Metazoa > Chordata > Actinopteri > Siluriformes > Pangasiidae > Pangasius > Pangasius macronema. The sequence goes on along the minus strand of CM074950.1, from coordinate 14,186,952 downwards.
CAAAAATGCACAAATTACACAACTAAGAGCAATTAGCTGCTTCCTGGATCTGAGGAGTAATATAATCAGCGAACTTTAAGACTAATAATTTAATCAAGTACAATAAAATTGGTCTCTACTCAGGCTCAATTAATACTGTTTGGCAACAGTAACACAGCCCTGAAAAAGGTTAACCCAATTTTCATAGCTTAGATTAGAAACTGGTGGCTTCACCCAAAAATATACACATGTTGTGTAGTGTTTTGTGAGAGATTTTGCTCATTTTACCTGCATAATAGTTTTAGTCGATTTATCACAAATACAGCTGCATGTTCCGGCCCAACATGGTACAAATTTCAACAAAAATCTGTAAACTTTGAGGTTGAACCTAGCAGGGGTGCCCTTCTCTTCTAGAGCAAATGAAAGTGCACATGTATGTGTTGGTGTTCTGATTAAAGCCATACATGGCTTCAAGGGTCCTGAAGATCAAATGAGTTAGAAACCCTGGGTCAGTCAGCAGCTGAACAGTGCAGCTGTACAAACATTATTAAATAAATCTGGGTAATATTTTCTAAAGGAAGCGAATAATTCAGTTAAATAATGGAGAAAGAAATGTTGGGAGGAAGACAAGTCCTACGTGGCTTTCTCGAGCTCATTCCCAGTATGTTCGCTCGTTGTGGTGTTTGGTTAATTGCTGCAGTATTCAGTCCCATGCTCGCACAGCTCGCGCAAACATGGACACGGTAAAATGCACATTAAATTGTAATTATGTTAAGTGCAGGCATGTGTAGAATTAGGAGTTCATACGGAAGAACTAACGTTCCAGTGAACTCTGAGGTCAGCAGCAGACTGATATAATTATTGCAACTGCTGAAATGGTTCCATTCCGAATTAATGCTTTATTTTGTTGGGCACTTGTTACTGTGCTCACCGTTTACAGTGGCGTTTGGCCCACAAGTATTTTGTTTAAAATAGAGGAATGGCTGGGTACAAATAATCCCACGTATGCGATCATTCAAAGCCATAAGGTCCTGGAGTGTTTATAGATGAAGGCTATCAACTCCACTCATAAGTAATAATGGAACTAACCTGCAGAGAAAAGACCATACAGCAAATCACTCTGTATACATTATAAATGCAGGCAGTATAACAGCGTGGTAACTATACCTGTCAGTCAGAGTCAGTTTGCCACACCAGTAACCAGTAATGGCTTGCTCTCAGGACAAAACATTTCACTCCATTATTCTACAGTCCTTTTGGTCATTGCACTGTTCAATAAATCGAAAGTTACTGCTGCAGATTATGTCAATATTCTATTGATGGAAATATGCTCTTGTGGCACCTGGTTTGGATTGTATTCTGTCTAATTTGGGACTCATGCACAAATATAAACATAAGTAGCCTATAGATTTTTAGTAATGACTATTATACATTTTTCAGGTACAGCTACTATCCATAGAGAAGGATGCTGTGAAAATAAAAAAAAAAAGAAAGAAATAGCAGGAAAGCATGAGAGTTAGTTTCCTTTAGTAATATTTTAATTGGATCTGACAAATTTGTTTAGAGACAGGCATTGAATCCACCACATTAAAGTACATAGCCAGCAGATGAGCATGTAAAAGACGCATCCTGAGGGAGCTATGCAGCATTCCCCATAATGAGTAAAGGTAATGAAAAACTTCACATAGACAGATGTATCCATTTAAAACAGTAATAACTACAGTTAATATGGCAAAGAGAAAATTACACCCAACTTCTATTAAAGCACATGTTTATCCAGGCACTGAGGGGACCTGCCAATTTTTTTATTCCTTTCCTAGGAAGCTCAGTAAGCCTCTGGGCACTATCATTGCCCCTCAAACAAGGTCAATTGAGTGATAGAACTAGGACAACACTGGTGAATGACTTTCCCATGAGAGCTGAAAACATTCACTCTATGTAAGTCTTATGTTCCGATAAGTATCAGCAAGTTGGCTGCTTCAGTCTGTGCTAGCATGCAGACTGTGATCATCACATGGAAAACTCAGCTTGGACAAAATGTGATATTGGTAGTAGTAGTAGTAGTAGAAGTAGTAGTAATTATTTATTAATTTTTTGAGTTTGAATCTAGATTTCAAAACAGTATGGGCTTCTAGCATTTTTGGAAAGCACTTGCACAGTTTTGGTGCTTCATAGAAAATGTTTCCCCACATTAAAATTCTAGGTACTGTTAATAAAGTCTTTTAACCATAATGAGTAAGTGCAATATTAGAATGTAATGTTTACTGCAAAGCATTGCTTGGTGTTCATTTTGCATGGCCTTGAAGAGTGGTTATATAAAAGTATGTCCTTACTGGCATGTTTTTAATTTACTTTAACTACCACAACAGTGTAAAGCCCACTCTTCCAGACATACAATATTAAAGCTAATTTACCTAAGGTGCAAATGATTTGGTTTCCTATTTTATTTTATGTCCCACAGCGCAGCACCTTTGACAGTGTGAAAAAAAGTAGATAATAAAAGGTGAGTTGTTTATATTATACCCCATATGTTCAATAATAATTGATCTAAATTTAAAGTCTAAGGTGATTGTGGACAACAAACCTTTCCCCAAAATGTTGCAACAAATGTGGAAGCATGCAACTGTCTAAAATGTCTTCACTGGCATTAAGGGGCCCAAACCTGTTCCCACAGATGGGGACGTGGATGGTGTATTCAATTATTACTAACAAAGTGACACCAAAGTAATAGTTTGAGTTGTTCTTAAATGGGAAATGAGGAGCATATAATATGAATATTCATGAATATAAGTGAATGCTCATTCATGCAATTATCGAATTAACATGTGGCAGCAGCGCAGTACATAAATCATCCAGAAACATGCAGGTTGAGAGCTTCGGTTAATCTTCACATCAAACATCAAAATGGGGAAAAATGTGATCTTAGAGATTTTGACTGTGGCATGAAGAGCTGATTTGAGTATTTCAGGATCTGCCGATCTTCTGGGATTTTCACTGTTCAGAGAATGGTCAGCTGACAGGAAGGATACGGTAACTCAAATAACCACTCTTCATAACCATGGTAAGCAGAAAAGTATCTCAGAACACACATGTCAAACCTTGAGGCGGATAGGCTACAACAGCAGAAAACATCTTTTTTTTTTTGAGAACAAATGCAATTCTATCCAATATTAGTATGGTGTTGCTAATAAAGTGGCCAGTGGGTGTATATGTCTGTGTGGGGTTTCCTTCCACCTCCCACATACATGCTAAAAGGTAAATTGGCTACTCAAATTTGCCCCTACTCAAATTTGCCTGAATGAGTGTGTGAATGTGTGTGCACGGTGCACTGATGGACTGGTATCCCATTCCAGGTGTATTCCTGCCTCGTGCACAGAGAGCACCTGGGATATTCCTTATATACAGTATAACTAGTGGTTCTTCTAAATATCCATATTAACATATGGAATCTTACCTCTCTTAAAGCATCATAAAGTGAAAGTTGTGCTGTGTCAACAGCAGCTCCAGACCGTAGATCCTGGAGGAGCATTATGACATTACTAATGACATAGCCTCAAATAAGTAAGTCTAAAGACTATCACACTTGGCTTATTTAGTGAAGTGAATAATAGTAATATTTAGTTGAAAGTCGACAACATGCAGTCATGCAGCATACAGTCTAGCAGCTTGTACCTTGTACCTTTGTACAACTTTTCCCCATTTTTTCAGCCTTTGTGTAGGAAACAAGGTCGCTGTGGTGCACACACTCTTTTCTGATGTACAGACCTTACCACTGTACCACTCCATAATCTCCCTTTCCCTTTCCCAATCTTTGCAATATACACTTACTGAACACTAAACTAATACTGGATAGGGCCTCACTTTGCTCTCAAAACAGCCTCAATTCTTTGTGGCATGGATTCCACAAGATATTGGAAACATTCCTTTGAGATTCTGGTCCATGTCGACGTGATTAAATCATGCACTTCCTGCAGTTTTTTCAGGTGCACTTTCATGCTGTGAATCTCCTGTTCTACCACATCCCAAAGATGTTCTAGTGGATTCAGATGCGGTGACTGGGAAGGCCACTGAAGAACACTGAACTCATTGTTGTGTTCATGAACCCAGCTTGAGATGACATTTGCTTTGTGACATGGTGCATTATCATGCTGGAAGTAGCCATTAGAAGATGGGTAAATTGTGGCCATGAAGGGATGCACATGCTCAGCAACAATACTCAAATAAGCTGTGGCATTCCAGCGATGATTAATTAGTACTAACGAGCCCAAAGTGTGTCAAGAAAAGTGTGTCATTCCCCACACCATTAAACCACCTCCACCAACTTAGACTGTTAACACAAGGCAGGTTGGGTCCATGAATTCATGCTGCTGGTGCCAAACTCTGACCCTATGACCTTGATTCAGCAGAAATCAAGATTCATCAGACCAGGCTACATTTTTCCAGTCTACAACTGTCCAGTTTTAGTGAACCTGTGCCTCAGCTTTCTGTTCTTGACTTACAGAATTGGAAGTGGTCTTCTACTGTTGTAGCCCGTCCACCTCAAAGTTCAATGTGTGGCGCATTTGCTATAAAATAAGATCTTGGCAGCCACATTATCTGTAAATTATCCCAATTTGGTGTAAAAACTTCAAACCTGCCAACCCTGTCATTAACTGTCCTGTCGGCTGCTCCTCCTTTGGGCATGGTGCAGCATGATTCCTGCACTAGTGGGCCTCTATTAGTGCTTGTTGTAGTTCCCATTTGTTCACTAGGTGCAATAATAACTATTGAGCCAAATGGGGCACTGAGCATGGTGCAAGAAAGGCAAGCATAGAAACATCGGCCTTATATCTGTCAAACAGCAACATTTTTTTAAGTATTTGGTCAATCAA
>CM074950.1:14134213-14182002 GCA_037577455.1 Pangasius macronema | reverse complement strand
GAAGTCTGGAGCCCATGTTCTCAAAACTCAAATTCTGAGCTTTTATCTGCTTCATTTGTCTTGAAGTAATGAGGGAATGGACTGCACCTTATCGTCAGTCAATTACTGTTGAGCCCCTGAAAATGGAAGTACTCTGTTGAAAATGGCTGTAATTGCTAAATGGTAAATGCCATATTTTTGCGGAAACTCTTAAAACAAAGCTGAAAGTCTACACTTCCATCACATCTTGATTGTTTTTTTTTTTTAAATCCATTGTGGTGGTGTATAAAGACAAAATCACAAAAAACTCTGTCATTGTCAACATACTTCCAGACCTAACTGTATATGGTGGGATTCTCCCCCCTGCCCCTATGTGATGTGTTAAATGTGCATTAAGTAAGCTTTAAGCCTAAGATCAGGAGCTTCGTCCTAAAATTTTGTTTAAAAATATTTGTGGCCATCTTCAGTATCCACTCCATCCTGGTCAGGGTGTTGGTGGATCCACAGCTTATCCTGGGGACACTGGGCATGGGGAGGGAGAAATCACCTGGATGGAACATCATGCGCACACATACACACACACAGACACACACACACACACACACACACACACACACACACACACACGCACTCATTCACACCTACCTTAATCTGGAGCTGACCTGTCAGTTGTCCTGATTTTCCTTCCTCCCCACACATTTTTACATTCTCCTCACACAATGTTCATCCAGGATCAAAATTTCTGTTTCTTTTTTTCTTTTCTTTTTTTTAGGTATTTTAGAGCATTTTTAAAGCTCACAAAAGTTACAGATAGTTAACTTTATTTATTATTATTTTGCTATATCCCTAAAATCGAAGTTTCAAAATTGGCAAGCATTTTAATTATATATGGAAGTTGCCACCTTCAACGGCTTAAGGTGAATGAAATTCGTATACCATGAAGTAACCTTGATATCTTTGTTTTAAATCAACTCAGTGACTCAACATCTTGTATACAGTACACACACAGACATGCCATGTTGGCTGCTTCCACCTCACGCCTACCCACACGCATCACGTAATGGCCAGGGTGGAGAAATGAGCATTTGGCGAGGGCTGTATAGGCGGAGGGGACGTGTTAATTGAAAGTTAGGATCACTTTGTGGCCATTACAGGGAGAAACATGAGATGTGTTAGGCAGGCAGCACCTGCTGTCGCTGGGATAATTGTGTCGGATTTGCCCGTGTTTATCAGGAGCTGCAGCTCATCATGCTCCTGCCTCTAGTTACAGCTGTATTATTACCTGAGTTTGACATTACAGCAGGAGGTTTGACATTACACCACGTTCTGACCCTCAGCACCACCTTTCCAGAGAGCCTGATTTTTAAAAGCCACAAACCCATTTACAGCTAAAAATGTGTAAAAAAAAAAAAAAAAAAAAAAGAGAATATTCCAGCACTTCCTGGTCCATCATTTAGCTATCTATCTCAGAAGAATGTGTATTTCCTTACTTTTATGTAAATTTTTAATTTTATAAAAAGACTTTTCAGCCTTAACCCTGGCACATTCATTCTGGCACATAGGCATTTATACCATGGCTCTGTATCTGAGACACAGTTCTGTTCCAATTAGATGTCATGCTATAGGAGGGTGTTTGAAAGCTCTTGAATACCAGCTTCCTTGCATATGAATGGGTTGCACACAGACCCCAAGTGCTATGTGGGTGACTGGCAATGAAACCATACTGTGCTTTTGAGGGCCAGCTAGGGGCGATGGCGTATAATCTGATTCCGACTCCAGCAACCCCCGCTTTTATTTTTAATTGTCCCACTGTAGCATTTAAGAGCTATTGATCCCCGGAAAAGCACTAAGTTAAAGAATCGCTATTACTGTTTATATTCCCCGCTTGGAGAAGGCACATCAAAGGACATTTTAATGTCACAGACTTTCTGAGGGAATTTGAAGCCCAGGTTTGAACAGGCCAGCCTATGAGCGAAAAGGACACGCAATAGACAAATGCAAAAACAAATGCGAGGGCAATTTACGGCTAATCAAATTGTGTCCAAGCATTGATTTTTTTACAAGTAGAAGTTTACCATGCATGGATTTCAAAAGCTGATGGCATTTAAAAGTCAAATGTTATGTTCCCATGGTTAATCCTAAATCTGGCAGAAGGAGAGGTGAGTTATTATTCATGAGGTATTAGTCAACTATCCGTTACTGGTTAATGACCTTTCGGTACACTTATAAAATTTCTTATACACACCCCAATATTATGTCTTTTAGGAAACACTGCAGACTCCTGAATTGTATGTTAGGTATGAGGTTCTTTAGGTTTTTCTTTAGGACATTTTATGCACATACATATGTAATTTGTAACTATCAGCTGTTCATATTTTATTAAATTTTAGTTTAGATTAAATGACTTATAACCAGCGATAATGTGTAAACTAAATTTGACTTATTAAAGGATCTAGGATGGACGGCTGTACCCAGGATCAGCTGTCTAAAAACAGGACAGGAGAAATGACGAAGACAAAGGACGTCGTTTGTAGGAGGGTGTAAATTAGGAAATCCGTGGCCTTTCTTTAGCAGGCACCTTACATCTTTTAGCTCACGAAATATGGCCCTTTCAGATGAGGCCTCCTCTTTCTTGTACCTCCACTCCCCAGATGTTTTGATTAGCAGCGACTTGTATGCTGGTCAGATCCCGGGATTAATGACGGATAATTTGCCCGCGGTTGGCAAGGCATTCTGCTGCTCTGCCAGCCTTTTGGATGCCATATGGGCAGAAGCAGCTGTTTTCATTACTCTCCCTTGCCCAGATGTGTCAAACAGGATGCCGGCTTCAATCGGCAGCCTTGCTGGCACTCGACAGGGGGTACTTTTGACTTGCTTGGCAGCTAATTACTTTAATGTAGCCGAGGACGGAGGCCCCCGCATGCTTCTTTAAAGGGCCTTTTGCAAACAGCCGAATGCCAGCTGTCATCTCCACACACAACGAGGGAAGATGGATAGGTTGCAGGCTGGAAGAACCAAAGAGAAATACAGTGTGCACGGGCATGTTCAAGAGCCATAGCTAGTCAGCATAAAGACAGACATGAGTGAGGTCTGGACTAACACATTCAGTGCCTTCCTGTACCTTCATTTCAGACCACCAACTAATAGCCCCAGCTTTCATACAGAGCATGGGTGATTTCCTATAGTTTAGTCCGCATCTGCAGTGTACACAGCAAAGGTGTCGTGGAAGTGTGAAAGCCCCATGCAGATTGTGTTAGGCATGCTCTAGGCATGTTTGGCTGGCATCATGCTGCATCAGCTGGCAAGCCAGTATGAGACCAGTAGTGAGACCAGTGCCAAGGTCACTGTTCCCTTTTACGTAAGAGGCAAAATGGTCTCGGCAGAGCAGTGTGTGTCTTGTAGACAACACTACTGTATTGTTGACTCCATATGATGTGCAATTACGTTTTTCTAGAAGAATACTGAAGGCTGTTGAAAAATGACAGCCGTTAAATTGGGCCTTTCACAGGGTGCATTATTCCCAAGTGCTGTATGACATACATTCAAGTAAACTGTTCCTTGCTCTTCAGTCATTGTCACGCCACAACAGTAAGTTGTTTGATAAATACAAATAATAGCTATGTGCATTTCATCAATACCATCATTACACCAACACTCTACATCGATACAGCTTCATTATGGCATGGCGCGTTGCTTTGCTGTCCCCTATACAGAGCACAATGGCAAAGTTGTATAGCAGCCCCACTTAAGGGGTTCCTACAACTGTCTGTTATTTTTGATGTGCATCAATAAGCCCTCACGTCTCATGCTTTATAGGTTTAGTGCCATCATAACAGATGGAATTAAAGTGAGGACAAACTACAGCTGTCTGCCAGTCAATACAAATGTCTTCATCTGCTATTGTTTATTTGTTAGCTTGTTAGCTTGTCTGCTTTCACAAATTTAACATTCACAGGGATCAAGCTCAGCCAACTGCAAGTGCAAGAGAGGGGTTATTTTCATTCACACCAGAGGATATGCAGTAGCTTCCTGGTTCAGTGCAAAATTTAAGAGAAACGGCTCATGAACAAGCGTGCAGACTGACTCTCTTCCCCATCTCAGAGCTGGGTTGCCGTCATGATGATTTTTACGTGTTGATCAGTTGTCCAACTCTAGGATAAACACTACATTTACAAGGGTTCTTTTTATTATTATTATTATTATTATTATTATTGCATTTCTAAAATGGTAGATTATATTTTCATTATGCACAAAGAAAAATATGATGCTGTGCTTGGTCACTCTTGCCCTCTTTTCTACTCACTAAGAGCCATTAGACTGTCTCTCTTTTTATTCTTTGCAGATGTAACAGTGCCTTGCATTGAGCATCATCCTAAAGGACTTGACACTGTTTGTGTCTGTAGCCCACTACTTATGCCTGTTAAGAGTGCTTCAGGAAAACTTCTGCAAGTGCTTTACGCTGAGAGTCATTCAAAGTTTGGTGTGCAAAAGCTAGAATTAAGTCTCTAGAGACGAGTAGAACATTGTGATAGATTGAGCTCTATGAGTCTACAGGTTTAATCTTTTTTTTTAATTTTTACCAGTGGAACTTGAAGGTCTGATGTACCATATGTCTAATTATAGCAATTTATTTATTAGTCACAACTATTCATTAGTTTTGTATGGTTTTAATGTGCTATTTTTTTTATCGAACAAAATAACCACGCTCGTGGTGAGGATCTCCTGGTACGGCTTTGCAAGCTGTTGACTTTGAGAGTGGATAAGAATATCACATATTGCCATCTAATGATATGAAATGAATTGTGAGATAATTCCCTATTCTTTCATGTACGCCTGATACAGATTTATTTTTGTGTCAAACTTATAGAAACAAATCGTAGTCCTTATGAGGTCTGGTGCATTATGACGGAAAAGCATTGCATATAAAGTGGATTAGGGGTTGTATTTCTATAAAAGTGGGTACCTCGACATCTCTTGATTTCGGGGACGAAAATATAATTCAAAAAGGAGAGATGGGGGAGGTTCGGGCACCATATTACACTCATTCAAATCTAACTTTGTTCCCTAAACTGGAAGATTGGATTTTCTTTATTAAATTATCTCTCTTGTTCACACACTCAAGGGGGCCATTGGCTCTAGGCACTAAAAGAAGCAGGAGAGGGGGAGGCAGGGAGGAAAAGAGGCAAAAGAAAAAAAAAACCTGGTCTGATTGTTGGATGTGAGGCTGGCATAATACTGGTTTGGGGAGGAGAATGAGATGTTTTGTTCTGCCGGTGCCCTTCTGTAAGAAAGGGTGCATTCGGTCTGGCTTTTTCTTTTTTAAACAGACATCCCATCTCTCACTTTTTCTCTCTCTCTCACTGTCTCTCTCTCTCTCATGTGAGAGTCTGTTGTGTGCCAGCATCAGGCCTTGAGCCTCTCACCACTTTGGGTCTTTGATGTAGCCCCACTGTGCTGTGGCCCCCCTCTTGCATTCTGATTGGTCGATAGCAGACAGGGCGGCTAGAGCATCGTGGGATTGGAGCAGGGATGAAAGCAAGCAGGGCAGCAAGAGGGCACCTACACACAGAGCCTGGCCTGTGCCTCTAGCTCCAGCCTCAACGGCCTTCTCTGACCGCAGTGTGAACCCCACTGTTAGGCACCATCACATAACCGCATAACCCTTCACTATCCCACTTTTACACTTTTTTCTCTCGTTTCTCTCTTTATTTCTTTTCTTTTCTGCAGTCTGTTAGTGCTTCCACTTGCTAGGTGCTATACCTGGACAAAATTTCGAGTATCACCTGACAATCCATTTCTTAGGGTTCAACAGCATTTTTTTTTTTAACTTGAAAGCATTAATGTTCCTTCATCTCCACAACTTGATCTTACTGTACGCTCGTGTATTTACAATAGAAATTAACATCCGAATTCCTTGGCATAAGTCAATATCCATTTAATGTGAAGCAGATGAACAATGTCCAACATCTGTCAAATTCGAACTTGAGCTCCGTGGGAATTTGATTAACCATAAAATGGTGCATTATGTTATCCCTGTTAGGGCCATTTAGTGTTGCCAGAAGGTCACTTCAAAAAAAGACCTCTTCAGAGCAATAAGAGCTCTGTTTCAGCACAGCTGTATGCCAAGAGACCAGACCATCTCAATGCTTCTCTCTGTGTCCATCTCTTTCTTTCTAGAGAGAGAATGTGATTTTCTTTTACAACCCCCAGCACAGAAATATCAGTTGGCCCAAACCAGAAGACTATAATTCATAAGAGAAAGTTTATTTTTGCCTGTGTTGTATCAAATAACTTGATAGCTTAATTCTGACCTAATAGGTAGTGTCACACATACAAACCTGTCAGATTATAATCATGGAAACCACCAACATATATCGAAACGTTCGAAATTAGGGGGAGCAACAGATCAATAGAGTGGTTAAGCAAATTATAGTGTAGGAGACCCCATACATGAATAGATACTCTGAAACACTAATAAACACACAACATGAAAATGAAGAACCCAAATGAACACCGCTGACATGCGCCAATGCACACTCCACTACTTCACCAATTTGTACTATTCGAAACGACTTTTTGTCGTGATTAGAGAAGAGATAGTCCCAGTACGGGGTCCAGAGTGTTCCAGCAAGGCCTGACTCTCAGGGAGCGCTGCATAATTAAGATCTGTCCTCTGGTTTTGCTGGGTTTTTTTTTTTTTTTGAGGACAGAGATCTCAAGCTGACCCTGTGTAAATGCAGTTGTCGCAGAGGTGACCTGCCTGTAAATGAGGGTCACATTTCAGGTGCTGGGAGGTCAGGGGGTCACAGAGGTTGGCTGTCTTTGTGGAGCTGGTTGCCACGTTCTTTCAGCCCCTCAGCAGAAACGTGCTTTCGATTGGGTTAGTTCCGATAAGGTGCTGAGTGGCAGGGGTCACCTCATCTCTGCCGAGATGTGAAATGTGACAGGCAGCAGGAGCCATGCCAATAGAGCCACCAAGCATCTGTCTCACCAGTCTGGACAGGACTGTGGTGTCAGCAGTCATACAGTATGTCTCATCTTTACAATATGTATACATATAGCTTTACTACATATAAAGTACATAATATCAAGAATATTATAAACAAATAGCAAGGATAATTAATAATTACATTCACTAATTGCATACAGCAGCAAGCACCAAAGCAATAAATAATTCAAAACACTACTTTGCTGATTACTGAACAATAAGGTAGTTTTTCGCTACAAAGAAGCTTTAGCCAGTCATAATGTCACAGTATTTATGGAAATGTCACACACTGCCTGGTATTAGGCTACAATTTACATTTATTTCCCCATATTGAGTTTAAACTCAAAATGGTATAACTCCTGAAAAAGTAAATGCATCTTTTATGCTTTTAAACTAGAGATCTTGTTAGTTGTTTTTTTTTTTTTAAATAGACTGGAATAAAGCTGAATACAATATATACAATACAGTATTCTGAAATGCATATTTTGCATCATATCTATGAACAACTGAACATTTCAGGCACAATTAAATACAATGGGAATTATTTAAGCATGGAAATTCGTGTTCAGTCTAGGAAAAAAAATCCCATTAATTTCAGTTGAACTCACTTATGTTATTTTAAAAGTCAGCAAATCTTACATTTTTAGCTTGTTTAAAAGATAAAATCTTAAAAACATATAGCGCAAGTCTTCAAAACTCACTTCCTCAGTGTTTGCTTTAGGCCTGTTTATTGGCAAGTACTGATTAATTTAATCATTTTGAATACTTTAAAACAGTACACCAATCAATCTAGGACACTAGAAGGTAGATTTAATAAGCATTTTCTTTCTCTTCTCCATCTTTCTTCCTCTTGTTGATGGTGCAGACATTTTAAAGAGTGCTAAATACATGTGAAAGTGCTGCACTGCTGGCTGAGCCCTCAGGCTCTCAGAGCATAGTGTCGGTCAGAATCAGCACTCGTTCCAAAATCCCTGAAGCCGTGCCTGGCTCAGACGAGCCCACATTAGCTCAGGCATAGCACTCTGAGCGGAATGAAGCACATAAGCTAGCATGCACGTCACGCAAAGGGCTTTATCAAACATAGATCAATGGACAGACACATTCTCTGGGAGCACCTGCACTGTTAGGGAAAATATTGTATCTTCTGGGAACCTGGACTCATTGATAGGTTTAGTCTATGTTTGTATGTGGTTGGGAGAGTATATGCATTTATCTGTGTGTATGTATCACCGACTTTAATCAGTTTTTTTTTCCCCTCCAACTGCAAACAAAGTGGTAAGTGAAGCATTGTGAGGCGTGGGGGCTTTTCACAAGGGGACAAAAGGTGCAAGAGGCCGGGGGAGGCCGGGTACATCCCACTCTGCTGGCTCCACAGGCCCCTGGCCTTCCAGCTGTAAAATTGGCTGACAGTGAGACTCTAAGCCCCCTGCACTCTTTAATGAGTCCACAAACAACTGGGAGATTTTCCCTGGCTAATTGTCCCCATAAAAGGGCAATATTTTTCCAAAGACCAGCTTATAGAAACCAAACATTAATAGCAACAAGATTGCATATGTTCAAGGACCTTTATCGTAAGTGAATAATGTATTATAATGTGATTGAATAAAACGTGTATTAGAAATTAGAGTGCTGTTCTTTAACCTTTTGCTCATTGAGCAATTCAATGAGCTCGCCATAAGTGCTTATAATGCGCTCACTGGAAATAAAGCCAAATACAATTACTGTAAGACAGTGTAATGAAATAAAGTTTAGCCATGTACACTGCTGTGCAGTCTGTGCGGAAAAAAAAAATATTGATTTCCTTTTTTTCAATGGCCTTTTTAAGAGAGAATTGAGCTAAATGAAAATATTTGTGCCCCTGAAACCATGGGGATAAGCTATTATTCGAAAGCAAAGGTAGAGGAAATCAATGGTAATGTCCCAGTTGATTTTGTCTCAGGAACAGCCATTATGAAGGACCCTGCTTACCTTCTCGCATTTACATGATGGAAAAACTGCTTTAAACCAAATGCTACCATCAATCCTCCTGTATTTTCCAACCTTCTCAGTATGCATGCCATTGCAAGCAAAGAGCTGCCACATGCCCTTTCAAATGGCTGGTTTAATCAGAAATATGAAAATGCCGTGGAAGATGTTAGCCTTGAGAGCTGACACCATGGAAGGAGGATTTACAACAAAAAGGCCTGATTAGGGAAAGGATATGACTCATGTGTAATGATATGAATCATGTGTAAATGTATGAAATTGAGTGACGACAAGGCCATGGCACCAGAAAGCAAGGCTCAGTCAGAGCCTCCACCATTTTGTTTATATGATTCTTGGTTCTCCTCTTCCAGTCACGGCCACCTCCTCTCCTTCGACATCACTCGAGAACTAGATACCGAAGGAGAGCAAGTGAGCTGGATCGAGTGAGCCAAAGCTGGAACTTTGGCCCTATTGTTTAACAGCTGGTGAATAAGAACGGACACCGCAAAATTATTTTGAAGAGCAGGCGGCGCACGCCAAGCTCGGCGACCTTTAACTGCACTCCTTTAGCTGAATCTCATCCAATTAGAGCACTGTATATTTTCCCTAATAGCAGCTGATGAGGCAGGGCGTATGAGGCAGCACGCCCCGGCCCGGCGTTGCTACGCAGCGAGATGGCTGCTTAGCAGCGGAGGAGCGCTGGGGGATAGGTGAACAGAGAGCTTTAATTTGATAGGGTTAGAATCCTGCAGGCTCCAGGGTCGTGGGTCATCACAAGCTCGTCTCGCACTGAATATGAAGAAATCAGAAGTAAATTGCTTACATCTGCTGCTGGTGGCTGGGGGCCGGCTGTGATTGGCTCCCAGAGGTGGGTGCCATCTCGCACTGGTGAAGTAAGGGGGTCTAGGTGTAAGGGAAGCTTGCAATTGAAGTAATTCTGTATTAATAGATGTTAAAAGCATCCCCCAAGAGGCTTTGGGAAAAAAAAAAAAAACACCTTACTGCAAAGCTTATGGATTATGAGAGTATTTTTCTTTCCTACAAGAAAAATGTTGTAGCTATTGAAAATGTCTGGAATTTCTATCTGTGTTGGATGTAAACTGATAGGAAGGTCATGATTCAGTAGAGAATTAAAAGCTCAACTTTAATAACAGTATTATTAAAGTTACTGATATTCATTAACATTTAACAATTGTAAATATGTATTTATGTAAATATACAGTATTTCAAATGCATGTATGAGCTATGGTTACGTTACAGAAAAATGGGGGATTGTATATATATACACAAATCCACAGAATCTAAACAGTAAACCCTTTATCTTTAGTTGTCAAACCACCCGTATATATGTCCATCTCTATAGTCCACTCATTGGGAGTGTGTCCAATGGAAAATTAGACAGGCTGTGAATTATTACAAATGTTCTGGCAAATGACACTCTGTTGGAAGGTCTTTGTCACCAATTATGTGTCCATTAAAAAACAGTCAATCAGTCAATGTGCAAATAGCTAATCCTCAGAGGGCACCGTCATTGACGGGCCACTGTCGATAGTCCATCTGATATGATTTAGCTGTTAAGAAAGTCGGCACTCACCTTAATCTGTCCTCTCTCAAACAAACCGCATCCATGCCCTGTTCTATCACCACTGATAACTTTAGTAAATGAGAATTGATAGCCAATGAATCATACATTTAAGTAAGTCGGTTTCTGCCGACACTACCAGTTTGCAGTATTTACTCGTGTCTTGCTGCAGGCCACAATTTCATGTGTATTACTCCTTAAATTGTGTTCAGAGTTCAGTTTATTTACCACCCACCAGTGCTCCACATCTGTCCACACAGCAGCCTCTACATCTGACTAAGTAAAAACACAAACTTGATGTCTAGCCAGTTAATCTGATTTCTAAATAAGTGGAAACTGAGACTCTGTTAGATCCTGCGTAAAACTCCAGCATTATGTTCTCAAATTGTAGTTATGGTTTTAGTGGGTATCATTTTCCCAATCAAAACAAGTGCTCCAAAACATTATTACGTTACGTTACCATTTTCAAACAAATAACTAGATATGGTCCAGATTTTGAACAGACAGTAGTCCTTCCAGAAAGCCATTAGAGTCTGAGACAGAGAGAGAGAGAGAGAGAGAGAGTGAGAGAGAGAATTATATGACTTATGCACCACTGACAGCCCCTTTCATTTGCAATATACAGTAGTCTAAAATCCTGTGTAAATCAAGACCGATTCTCAAAGACACACATAAATCACTCATACATAGTAACACTTATTTATAACTTCTGGTGATTAGTTGTAAGATTTTTAGCATTCTAGTAGTTTTGCACCGAAACAGTCTTATGAAGGAAGAGAAAGGAGCAATTTCATGCTTGTAGAGACTTCAGTTGTTAACAAATCAGATTATTTAAACAATGCTACTGCTAGGTTTTTTTTTTCTAGGTGTAATGGCTGAAATGTGTGACGAATGGCTGAAATGTTTTGATTTCAGAATTTAAGCCACAGGTCGAGTGTATGTGTGTATGATGAGAATGATACGATAATACCTCAAAGCCAACAATCAAGTATACAAGATAGATAGATAGATAGATAGATAGATAGATAGATAGATAGATAGATAGATAGATAGATAGATAGATAGATTTCCTCCTATTCATCAATAATAGAAGTGAAAAGCAAAGCAGCTTACTACTTTGTATTTTGTATTGATACGATTTCTCATATGAAAATGCATCCTAAGACCTCCTTGCTTAGTTCTGGAATCTAAACAGGAAAACATTTCAAAAGCTCGTCTTGCCATTCCTGTTTATGGTGCTGGAGCTGGCTTTCTAAAGCTTGCCTTAAACATGGGGCCGTGGTAATAGAAATATCAGAAGGTCAATCGGGGGTTAGTCAGTTTCCCTCCACAGGAAATGAGCTTTTGCCGGGCTGTGTTCCCAAAGTAATGAGCAACGCCGCTGTGTTTAATCTTTGCTAATATAGTTAAAATAACTGGATGAATTATTAAAAACAAGCAAATAATGGCTACATGTCCTGCAGACCACAGCAGCGTATGCTGTCACACTGATGTCCTGCATTCAAGCTGACCAGAGCTGGTCTTCAGCTCATCTTCATCATATATAGTAGTACATTAGTTCCTGGTGTATCAGAGACCAAATGCTGGCACTCTGTATGTAGTAATTGGTAACTGTATCTAATAATTAAAATATTTGTCTGCAAATATAAATTAAACAGAAAATATTTTTAACATTATATTCCAGTTTTTCTTTGCCATGTCCTGAAAAAACAGACTTGTGTATTTATTGTTTAAAATCACTATTAATCCTTTTTAATGAAGTAAAGATGCTTGTTTTTACTGTATAGCAAAAGATAATATATATGAAGCCATAACATGCAAATGTATTCTCTGTATTGTGAAGCCCATGATTGGACCGCGAGGCAAAAATTATCTTCGTCCAAGATGTTTGGCGACTCAGCAAAAGCTACCGTTCATGTTGCTAATAGCCTCTGTTCCAAATTTCCATGATAAAGGTGGGCATAAAGATGTAAAAGCGGGAGGAAGAATAGCTGAAGAAATGAAGAGGCCCTGTTCATCTCACATGATATTTCCCTTTGCATGCACCAAATACAGCCCTGGACACACTCTAATGCTCAAATCACAAATGAACGAAGGCAAATGTTTTGCCAATAGCATGTACATACTTATTCATATGATGCTAATTCGGTCCAGTCGTTTCCATCACGTCATTCTTCTCTGGAAAATTGCAATTAAGTTTGGAGAGATAAAAAAGAGAGAGGAACGTCAGACATGCCGACTGCTCTGCATTTCAAGGCTTGATTGGACTATCAGCTAGTCAGTATGCCGCCATGGGTTTCGTCGCTGTTAATTGATCCTTTCTGTAATTAATGTGAAAAGAGAAGGCCGTGTCCCAGTCCTGTCTGCTCATCCCCTCTGTCCATCTGAACAAAATAAAAGACTGGAATTAAGCGAATCTGACTCAGGCCTTTACTATGCATAAAAAGTAGGCTGTTTTTAGTTCACTTAACAAAAAAAAGTTGATGTGTGTGTGCGCACGTGTGTGTTGTGTATGGTCTGAGGTCACTAGTTAGCCCTTCACAGGCTAGTTATTAATTTGCATGCAGTGGCTTTATGCCTTTAATAAGAATTGCGTGGGTTATTGTAACACCAAGCTTCAGAGTCACACGTTCACTGGCTTTTCTTTCTCTCTATCTCTCGGTTTCATATCCGCAGTGCGTTGTTTAGCCCACATGCAGCATGTGAACAAGGCTCCATTTAGTTTAGCATAGCATGGCATCCCAGCTGTTTCCCTCCACGCTATGTTGTGTAGAAACCACTGGTAAAAAAAATCCAATAAATTGTGCTGGATGAAGCATTTTAATCAGTAAGTGAGAAGTTCATGATCATTTCTGTTTACATGTCGGCCTTGTATTTTACATTTTATGCCGTTGTTTCTATCTAATTTCATCAGGTTTTTTTTTTTTTTTTTTTACAAACAATTCTAATATATTCCAGTCTTCTGGTCATAATTACATAAATTGCCTCTTACATTTTGCTTTCTAATGATTAACATTTTTCAGAGGGCTTAAACACTTCATCTTGGCCCATGACTTGTCACACTGAATGCACTTCATTTTTTTTAGGACTTCTTTAAAAGTTACCAGAAGAGAAGTGAAAAAATGTAAAGAGATATCAGCTGAAGAGTGAACATGGAAGTGTCTGTTTCGGTCTAATTAAATGTGAGGAGGAGGCTCCTACCTGCCTCCGCCAAGTGAGCCATGCTCCTGCTGTATGTGGTGCCACACTGCCACCTACTGGTGGTAAACGTCAACCCGGAGTTCCTGCAGTTTAGCTAGGGCAGAGATTATTGATGGGTCAACCAGATATTTACAGATATTTTAACTATGGCTTCCAACATTAAAATGGGGGGTAAAATAGAGAAGCTAGCAGTTAATGATGTCGGCTTGTGGCATCCTGACTACATACCACTGGGGTGTAAATGCAAAATAATATACTAAATAACTAAAGGAAAAACGGCATAGTTTCTAACAAATTTTCTCCAAGTGTACTGCTCATTGAAAGTGCATTTCGCTGTTGGCCTCTGAACATCAGGCAAATAAATAGATTACGAAGAGAGTAGAACAGCTGCGGAAACCTGAGGACTGTTGAGAATTCAGTTATTTATCTTGTGAGGTCTTCCAAGGATGCGGTCAGCTCCTCAGCCCTGGAATAAGTTTTCAAAAAAACATGCATGTTGTTGTAGCTAGAGGACAGACAGAAAGGACAAGTCGGTGGGGGCCGAAGTATGTTTGAAGTACGCCGGGGGCCGAAGTATGCCGAAGAGCCTTCTCCTCCCACGGCCCGAGCAGTGGCTGTAAGGAAGTCTTGGCCAGGCCACCTACACACATCTTCTCATTGCTGTTCCACTACCACTCTTTCCCTTATTTACTCATCTATTTTAGATCGCCCCAGCCTGCTTCCCCACGGCTCACGCCCAGCTGTCCGGCTATCAAAGAAACTGTCCAGCTTTTGATGGTTTTATCAAACCTTTTTTTTTTTTTTTTCCCAAACTGTTTTCCTGCATTGTGGAGCAATAAAAATGCACTGGGATAAAGCTGATATAAATATCACTGGCACACACATTGGAATTAACTTTTGTGAGAGCTGTGGGGTTCTCTGTAAAATGGACTACGCAGGAGCAAAAAAAGTGACTGTCCCATGTGGCTGCAACCTCAGTGTCTACGTCCTCATGTGTGTGCACGTCTGCGTTCTTTTCATTCCAGTGTGCATAATCAAAATCAGAGCAAACCCAACAATAATCGCTCAAAAGCGGGAAATCTGTTTCTTTAAATCGAAAGGTTAATGGAATACAAACGGTTTCATCAGTGTAACCATTTCAGACAGAGTGTTACACTGACCAGCACCAGCAAATTAATATCCTATTTGTNGTTTATCATTTAAAAAGATGCAGATGTTGCCAGTACAGATATTGTCTCGTTGGTGTTCAGCATTTAATTCCTGGAAATTTACTTTTTGATCAAATACTTATTCTAACTACACAGTAATATTCATATTTACAACAAAATCCATCAAAATACATGAAAATGAGTAATAAATAGATCAAAAATATTGTTAGATTTTTTTTTTTTTGATAGTCGTCAGGTATTTGAAGTGATTTCTGGGGTCTTCTCTTCTACCTTTTTTCTCTCTAATAGTTCACAGCCTTCTCCTATCAGTGGCACTCAATAGCACAGTGGAGTTTAATAACCCTGACTCGCTGACCCGCTTTCCCACTCTTTCTTGTGTTTTCACAGGCATGGCAGCAGACGCCTCTCCCCCAGCCCTAGCAGCCTGATCAGGGACCTGCGTCGCCACACCAGCGTGCCTATCTTTGATTGTTTTAGTTGATTATGCACTCCTTTTTTAGGGCCAGCTGTTTCTGCGCCGCTTGACAATGCCCTCCAGGTCAGGTATAAGAATAACAACGGGGGCGTCTCTTTCTGTGCTCCTCAGAGACTGTGCCTGGACCGTTCCATTAGCATGCATAATTCTGTCCATCAAACTGGCTTGTGTGTAACATATAGAGGAGAGTGTGCGAACAGTATAGAGATGTGCTTTTCATTAATTCTTTTGCTTGCCTCTCACTGACGGGCATTTGTATGCTGAAGTGGCAAACAAAGCTGGGTTGATGAGAAGGACAAGTGGTTCACAGAAGCTTGAAAGAAGAATCACCATGCCCCAATTATGTACATGTTTTTCATATGCATGTAGGCTATCAGGTGATTTTGGCTACGGAATATTTTTTTTTATCTTTTTATCCCTTGCTGAACCCTCTTGCAGGGAAGGAATCAGCCTGCAACTGTAATGATGCTGGTAATTTGAGCGATAATTGTAATAACAGCCAAGCCAGCTCCTATCAGCCGGGGCCTTAACCACAGCAGGTCCCCAAAGTAGGAGCCTTTATCGTGAGCAAAGAGCAAGCAAGCTTCCCGCAAGCACCTCGCAGATAGCTAGGCAAACCACACACATGCTCTTAATTCCCTCTGACAGTCTGGGGCTGCTTGCCTACATGCTTAAGCCTTGGCTTTCTCAAATTGCGTGCGGTTTTAAACTGACGAAAAGGAAGCGGCGCAAGCTCTTTAGCTTTGACTGACAGCTCTTGTCAGCATGGCACTGTGGGTAAGAGGCACCTGCTCAGGCCCTGGCCGTGTGCACCACCATAATTAAGCATGGGAGAGGAAAAAAGAAAAAATGAAACAACGAACACAAAGTACCAGATTATGCATTCAGGCCTGATACTGAAGTTAAAATTTCATAGCAATACGATTAAAGTTCAAATTGCTTGCTTTCATTATGTAAAATTTTTTAAGTTTGCAGTTTGTCTATTGAAGAAGACTCTATCACAAAAGTGCTGCAAACCATACTGAAAAGTGCTGGCAGGCACTGCAGTGTGTTTGTGTGTGATCAGAGAATGTGAGAATCTGAATGTAAGGACCACAGACAGAGAGTCTTCAGGCCATGCTTGCATGAATCCTTGGTCCTCGGCCATCTACATGGGAGGTGGCTTATTCAGAGGCCACAGGCACAGAGCTTCTGATTGAGACGTTGATGGCGCAACAAAAGTGGGTGACCGGGACGGCGCTTTTTCTGCACACACTTTCAACACAGGCCCTACAGGCAACGCGAAGGAGGAAAGAAGAAACACAGTGAGCTAAAGAACGGCCCTTTCACTCAGAAGAAGGCGAATCAAATGAGAGCCTGGGCATGAGGTCCACAGGTCACCGAGCAGGTGGGGGAGAGAGGCAGGGATAGAGCGAGAAAGGAAAAGCAGGGAAACGTCACATCTGGGCTGAATTAGAAAGAAGTGTGAGAGGATTTGACAGGCAGATCTGCTTTCTAAAGTAAGTCCAGGTTATAGAAGCAGCAGGGGGGCCCCAGATGAGAGTGATTAAGAGCCAAGCTCTGAGTAGCAGGTGCCCCAGTAAAGAAGAAAGCCGAAAATCTCAGACTAACGCTGCTCACATGTCTGAAAACCATATTATTTTCTGATATATTTACAAAGCAAATTAGCATAATAGAAGTGTGAATGCTGTCCGAGACATCCAGATATAATATGCTGGAACCACACGGGTAAGCAGAATTGTACTTCTGCCTAAAGTATGCGTCATTACTTTGTTATACGCTTTTTATTCCCTAGCAGGCCTACATATTGTACAAATTTGCCATAATTTGTAGTGACTTGGCTGAAAGAGATTTAGCAGGACTCAAACTTTAAAACTGCACATGCAGAAATTTTGCACAGGTTGTGATTGCTTCCAGGAGCAGTTGTTGCTGAAAAGTGAAATAAAGAAATTGTCCCTTGGTAAGAATTGTGCATTGAAAGATTATTACTGTATGCCACCTGCCTGGCATCTATTATTACATTTGTGGAAGTATAGGTATGAAATTGAGACATTTTCATACCGGAGAGTTTATTTTAAACTGTTTTTATGTATAGTGTGCCATCACAAATCACATCATGTGAGACATCTAATCATATGGTGCACATTACCTCATCTCACCTTACCTCATCAGTTAAATGTGATGAAGAACTGTGATGAAGAATACCAGATCTGAGACCTTCCTAGTTTGCCAGACAAGACTCAGAAACCTGCAGTAACAGCATTAGAGCAGGAGCACTTCCTCCCTGTGGCTCTACTACAGTCAGCGTCTACCTTTGCTTTTCTTGTGGCTAGTTTTTTGGGGGTTTTTTCCAGCAAAGACTGACACTTTTGATCATTAATTCACCGCTACATTAACTAATGTAATAATCAGTTACTCCAGCTGATTTGTGGGGAAAAACAGAGGCATATTAAAGAAACATTAATGTCAGGAGCTCATAAATAAATGTTTTGGGCACATTCAAGGCACATTTAATCTGAGAGGGAGCACAAAGCTGTTTCATTCTTTTCTTCCGTTTTTTGCTCTTCTTCGAGTCATTGCTCGGGTGGAAATCGGCAAACTGGAGTGGAAAAAATCTCTTCTTACACTTCTGGCCACTGCTGGTCTGGTGGCAAGAGCCATGGATGTGTTTGGATGGCGATGCATTTTTGAAGATAAGGCTATGAAAGCAAGTCATGTGAATGCTGCTACAGTCTTGTATCGTGTGCCAGTGGTAATCATATCACATGACATGGATTAATCGCTTACTACAGATACCTTATCGAATCCTACCTCAGCAATTAAGATACACATTATGGATGTCAGACTTTCACACCAAGAACATGAAAATCTGATTCCGTCTTACTGCCTTGTATTCAAGTGATAATGTCTGGAAGTTGGACATTTTTTTCCTCCTTCGAGGTTTTCCTGAACGAAGTCTCAGTCACGAGTTGCTACAGAGAATTTTAAATGTCCTCATGACATTTCTCCATGCAATGCCATCTTAGCTTAAATCAGTTATTCAAGTTTTCAGCCTTTAAGGATGACATTTTTTCCCCTTCTTAATCCATAAAGCACACTTTAGAGGATAGTTATTATGCAGTGTCTACCTGTGTCAGTTGTGTTAGTTAAAAGTTGAAGCCATGGAGGACCATAAGAAGCTCGATATCAATTTACAAATAACATCAAATGAAAGATAGAACAAATCAATAAATCAGTGGCTCCCAGGGTAGGTGGCTGGTTAGGCCTTATTTCTTGATTTGTACGTGGATCTCTGTTCATCCTCTCTCTCTCTGTCTTTCCCTTAGCTTGGGGGAAGGAATCCCAAATTATCCAGAGGGTTAGGGGGCACAGTGCCCTGAAGCCCGGGGCCCCATAGCGGAGCTAACATATTCAATGGCCTGAGGCGAGAGCCGGGAAGAGCGAGGCCGCCTGCATACTGATACCCAAACTGAGCAGACAGTAATTGGTGCAGTGCAGGAGAGGGGCGAGGAGGGCATGCATGGAAAGATGATGCCTTTGTTTCTCTGTGTGTCTGACACCCAGACTCCTCCTCCTCCTCCTGCCATCATCATCAGCCTACCCCCTCCTTCGCACACACACACACACCTCTCCTTCACACTCAAAGTACTTGCTAATTGGTCTCTTGCTGGCTGCCTAAAGACCCGTGGACATTCCACTATTCTTGTTTTGTGCAGGAATATGTGTTATGTCTTAACTTGACGTGGTGGAGTTTTAAGACTATTAGTAGTGTATAGCCTGTGGTAACTGGAACTGTATCATTTTCGCCCAAATGGTTCAACGTATTTTACCTAAGATGAGAAATATCACTGCTTTTAATTATGATGAGAGACGTAAAATGGATGTTTCTTCATTTTTTTTTTCCCCTAAAATAATTAGCACAAATGTTGATGTTCGGAGTGAAACAAGCTGATGATTGGTTGATGTGTTTGACACTGTAAACTGCACTAAAAGCATGGATACATTTGCCTTGCAGATTGGTGTTAAGAGATTTGTCAGGTTTTAACTATTCTTCAGTATATCAGATTCAGGAATCAAAACATAATTCAAAAAAGATGTGAACACACTGCTCTACCTGTCATCCTCTCACTCTTTCATATGACTTCGTGTAACATTTGAGTTGAGTTTGTAGCACAGCAGTCAGTGGGGGGACATGACCACGTGGGGCTCTCAGCGCTGTCAAAGCTAAAGAGGAGGATCTAATGCCGGCTTCAGTCACTGGCTAATTGGACCCTGGTGGCTGACATTGCAGACTCACAAGTAAAACAAACAGTGCTTTAGCATTCGCTGCCACCGGGTGCTTTAAACCATGATCATAGAGCAAAGTGGTTACACTGCACGACCATATCTAATTAATCTGAGTCTGGAGCTTTTTCATGCAATTATATCTTTCCACGAATCACTGGTATGTTCATTTAGGACGTGCGCAGTGGCATGCTTTGGATCTTGAAGAGAGTTCACACAGGCCATAATTAGCAGGCCTTGTTAATGAGAGTGATGGAGACTAACTAAAGCCCTGAGCATGCCTGCGTTATCAGTGGCAACAGAAGATGACGACTCTGATCCTCCAACTATGTGTCAAAGACAGAAGACCAGCATAATGCAATGGCATCTCGGACCATAATGAAGTAGATAACAGAACATGCATATTATGAGTGCGTTTAGAAACACTTAAACGTGTAAAGGTTTAAATAAGCAGGGCTCATTTCCCGACGAGCTTTCTGTGTATGTATACACCACACGTTTTTATGTGTGCTTATTTCTTCAAGAGAACGGGCTGAGGAAATTTCTTTATTTCTGTATAATAACTGTATATGCATATGATAATTCATGTTTGCGTACTACTTGCCCTGGGCTGTTTAATATGGGCTTGGCTCGTGATGAGTTTTAATGGTCTTGCAATTCAAAATATATCAGCTGCTTATTGTCTTTTTTTGGCTATTGCTTATTCCAGGACACTATACATATTCATTCGGAAACTATGGAATGTGTCAAATAAAGGTGTCCTAATTGTGTCCTTGATGAAAGGCCATTAATATTGAACACTTCTCCAGTCACCCACTCACTGTGGCAAATTCCGTTTTTTTAATCTCCTTTTCTGCGAGACAAAAAGCAGATCTGTATGCGTCTCTAATGATACCTGAATCCCAGGGGCAAGAGCAGGGACGGAGTGCGGCTCTGCCAGATTCATCAAACCAAATATTGTGCTCTGGTCTCAGGAGGCTGCGAGTCGCACCGTGTTATATCACTGTTAATTAAAATGAAATATGCTATTAAATTATACTCTGTATTGTTGTCTGACAGAGTGTGCGCCTGCTAAACGCAGACCATTTAAGGCAACAATTGATAGTTAACAAAGGTTTTACACTCCTTTTTCTATGCCATGTTTCTATCTCCATCTCAATGCTGTTGCTTCTGAAAGACTCTCAAGGTGCTTCCTCAAGGGTACACAAGGCAATTCAGCCCAAGGCATAGAATGAAAGAATATGGGAAAAGAGGAATTGTTGCTATATTTATCAAGCAATTTTTTTTTTCAAATTGTTATTTTGTGTCAAAGGAGGATCATCTTTTCCTATTAACATTCTTTAACATGGGAAATTTCCCTCGACTGATAAAACAGGATCAGAAAGAAAAAGAGGACAAGAAAGAACATCTCTGTGCAATTCCTTATCTGTGTGCTGAGCTTGTCTGGCATGGCCATTTGGAAGTCATGACACTGTTCCCGAAACGGTCAGTCGGTCTCCACTCCCTCCTTTCATCTTATCCTGGCCTTTCTGATCCTGAAGCCAAGCCTGTCAGGCCTGCACCTGTAACACAGAGAACTCTCGCCCTCACAGGGCTGCACATACACACCTGTCCGCCCTCACGCACACACACACACACACACACACGCATACACACATACGCAAACACATTAAAACGCTGCTGGTCCTCCCTTTCGCCTCTGAGACTGGCCATGATCACAGCTGTTCAGAAGAGCAGAGAATAGTATTGAAGCCAAATTGGAAATATTTATTTATGTGGCACCTTCGTAGAGATGCTTTTAAAGGCCACTGGTTCAGTTGAAGTCTTAAATGCTGCACAGTCCACAACAAAATATGGCTCTGTGTCAAGTGTGATATGCCTTTGTAAAAAAAAAAAAAAAAAAAAGAATTTGAATACAATCTTAATTTCTTGTCACTTCATTAATATTTTTTTTCACTTTGCTGCTCAGTGGTGAGCTTTACCCTTATTCTTTATTTATTATATTTTAGATAAGGATTCTACATCATCTGCATACTGCAACAGCAGAAGAAAATATAGTACTGTTGTTTATTCTAGAGACTTGGGAGTGCTATACCGTAGGCCTTTCTGTTCAACAACTGCCCAGGGAGAGAAAAGTGCCTTTCGATCGGTGTTATTAGCTGCACTCTCAGCGTGTAGGTTTAAGGTCCTCGGGTGATACTGGCTATGCTGCCACCACAATCCCAGAGTGTTGCAAATCCAATCCAGGCTGCCATTTAGATCTCCTTAGTGGCTGATTTTAGGCAAGCACTGTGCTTTACTGGTGTCACAGTTCTCCCGCATGGTCGTCCCTACCCAAGCCTCCGTGCTCTAATCTCTGTTTATTTGCACAAGCTACCGAAGGAAAATAGATGAAACCCAAAATGATGTGACACCTGTAAGTGAACAGGAAGCATTTGCCTCCTGCTACTTTGTCTGGAATACAGGTCTGTGCCCTTAATGAAAGCAGTCACACAGCAGTAATGGAGGAAGAGGTGCTGAACAGGCGCGAGCTTATTAAAATGAGGCTGGCATCAGACTGGCATCACTCCTGGAAGGAAAAGAAAGCTGCCTAGCAGCAAAGGATGTCATGCAGCAGTTTCTTTCTCTCTCTCTCTCTCTCTCTCTCTCTCCGTCTGTTTGGTGGAGGCGAGTTTGATTCTTGCTTCAGGGCTGCAAATCAGAGAAATGACTTTAAAAAAAAGGAGAGAGGAAGAAAACAGGTTGTAGGGGTCCTTGCACACAGCCTGCCCATGGTGCTGCCTGAAGGACTACCATGGAAACGACAGGCTCTTGAGGGACATGCCACAGCTGCAGGCGCATCCTTTCTGACAGGCTGATGAAGACATCAGTAGCACGCAGAGCACGATGACAATGAGGACGAGAGAGACGATACAAGCAGTGTTAACTGCTGTGCCGTTGAAATGTTCATTAACAAGCTTGTGAAACATCGAGGGACTTGAAATGCTTTCAGGGACCATATTGCCTGTTTAGTCTTCTCTCAAAATCTGGGTTCCATATCCCAGGGGATGCAAAGTAAATTGATAAATAATTTCTTGAATATGATTATGAGCATAGAGCGGGTGCTGCTGCTGCAAGAACATTTCCCCAAATCCTTTGTCTCCTGTCACGGAGTGTATGGAAGAAGTAATGTATACAGGACTGGCATAAGCTAACTTGACAGCTAAGGAAGAAGTTTTGGCTCAGCGGAAGAGATTTCTTTCTATTTTACTGACATACACACTGATGACAGCTTCATCTGCAGCGCAGATCATCACATTATTTCATATGAAATATATTTAGAATAAAACATTTGGGTGTGAATCAAATTTAATGACACTTTAATTGATAACCATGGCACTTCTTTGGTCTTTATTTTATTGGAACTACTTCATTATCAAAATTGTCATGTTGTATAGAAATCACACCTCCAGCCAAAACACTTCACACACACTTAAAACCATCCTTTCAACTTTTTCCAAACCCGGTGCCTAGTGGTTTTCTGCAAGCACCTATTGCAGTCAGATGATCGGGTGTGTTTAGTGAATTGCTCTCTCTCTCTTTCTGTAGTGGAGTGTGTGTGTGTGTGTGTGTGTGTGTGTGTGTGTGTGTGTGTGTGTGTGTGTGTGTGTGTGTGGGATTCCTCTCGGCTCACCTCCACTCCCCCTCACTCTGAAACGGACCCCTGGTGGCAGCTCCTGGGAGAGTACTGTGATGTCTCTATCAGACTGTCAAAAAGAGAGAGAGAGAGATAGCCTGGGGCTCTGACGGCTCCCCCGAGGCCAATCAAACTCTTCACGCTGCACCGAGCGATGCTCTTTCACCAGAAAGCAAACTGTGGAGGAGAGAAAGGAGTTGAGGGAAAGATTCAGTGCTCCATTTGGAACAAACTTTCCAGTGCGTGTGCTAGCATGGCTATTTTTACAAAGCAGTCTGTTTAATTATTTACAAGGCTATATAAAGGGGAAATAGAGAATGACTTGAGTTTCTCTCTGTCTCCAATTTCCTGAAAGACAAACCAAATATTCCTGCAATGATGTATAGGAATCGAAATCCATGCCAAAACTCTTAATTGACATCCCAAGAAAGAGACCTCATAATTGTAATTAATGTAACGATCATCATTCACTAAAAATAATCACGTGAATTCTTTCCATGGCGCGATTCAAGTTGCAACACTTCGAAAATGTTGCTTTTTTTATGTAAAAGGCCCTCTGATGGAGGAGAGAAAGGGAATGTGTATATAATATGAATAAATAAGTTGATGAGGCAGAGAAGCTCCATTTACTGTACTTGGGGCTCCATCACAGAGAGCAACACTACACACTGATGGGTCTGCTAGAGAGCCATTAGGCACTGGAGGTGATTTTAATGAAAATGGGAGAGACTAAGTGCAGGCAATGGAGAGCATTCACTCTCTCTATGTCTCTTTCTGCGTCTCTGTCTGTGTTTGTGTGTGTGTGTGTCTGTGTGTGTGTGTGAGAGAGAGAGAGAGAGAGCAAGAGAGAGAGATGAGCTCTCTCATCTGGACCTTGTTATTGTGATAGAACAACAAAAGCAGTGCATTAGCCCGCTGCTCTGGACACATGCAGGTCTTTGATGTGTTGATGCGAGCGTGGTTCTGTCAAGGCCAGAGTCCTCCAGTAAAGCAGGGATATGCTGGATAATCACACGGCCTCACCACACGCCGCTGTGTTTACACACAGATAACATCCTTCACGGTTAATGGTAGCATTGAGGATGTGAGCAGTGAAAAATAACATACTCAAGAAGTCAAATCATTAGTTTGCTTTATAAGTTTATAACTTTTTTTTAATAAAATATATAGGATGAAAAATATCGATACAAATCATGTAATCCATACACATCAATTATAACATTTTACAAAAGGCCATATTTGCATTCTTCCATTTAATAAATATAACAGTCTGCATCACAATTTCTGATTGCGTTTTTCATCAATATTGTTTGCTGTGTACAGTCTAAATGAGGAGATACTTTATCATGCCTGTAATGCATTACTGCCTAATCTCCTTTTAATAATAAGCAAAACATGTCACCCTCAAATTATTTACATACCACCAGGACATTTTGTGTCACTTATTAATTATTTATAGTACCATTGTATTAATTATTTTATTAATTGCTTGTTGTGTTTTGTATTATCACTGCGGGGCTGGGGATACTTTGCTTTTACATTCTTTATCATGATCATGCTCTGTTAATTACATCCCAACGTGCTGGTCTGCAAATCATTGAGTGACATAATGTTCTATCACATATACACACACACACTCAGAGCCTCCCCACAGGAGATAAATCTGATGGGTGGGGGCTCCACCTGATTCTACAGGAAGGGAGGGGACCACTTTCAACCACTGTCTCGCCCTTTCATCCAGAACAACTTGCATGAGCACTAGCGCTTCTTCTTCTGTGCACTCTGGATGCCGGGCGCTCTCAGCTCGCTATACTGCACCTGTAAAAACAAATAGCACTTTGGTGGGAGGCAGGTAATCTGAGCTCAGGCCGACGCGCAGTAATGGCTCCCCTGAGAAGAGTTGCTTGCAGGGGAAAAGCGCACCGGGCGTGCCTGTAATGAATCATTTTTTAAAACACAGGAGCAGAGGGGATTAATCACACCAAGGAAGAATTTGAAAAGTGAATGGTTCCTCACCAATGCAGCAGCATATAACCCCCCCCAACACACACACACACACACACACACACACACACACACACATACACACACATCCCACCACCCCAAAACATCCCAAGCCAAACCATATTGGATGCAGATGTGTAGCAGTCAAGTAGCCCTGCTATTGCAGGTCAGTAGGAGCTGGCAAGTTACGAGTTATGTCCTTTCAAGGAAACTTTCTGCGCAAGACTAATTATAGAGGCTCGTAGGCAGGAATGTGTGTCTGGGCTGCGCTTCTCTTGATCGTGAGCTTCTGCTGGTCTTTCCGAAGATGCAACTTATATTTTCCCTTTTATTGCAGGCATCTTGATCTCCAACCTTTGCTCCTCCGCCTCCTTTTATTATCACTCCAGCGCCTGTGTCAGAGATCTCTCCATAGGGTTTTGCTACAGACCCACACAATGTTACTAATCATTCACATCTTTAAATTTAGTTTTAAATACATGGATGCCAGATCCAGTTCACCATCATCCTAAGTTAGAAATTATAAACTATTGTTACATCCATCAGTGGTAAATGTTCCTGCAAAGTTCATCAGAGTAGCTTACTGCAATAGTTAACTTATCAAGAAATGAGACGGGGCCATTCCCACAAGTGTGGATATTAGAAACCTTGTATAGGGGCCAGTGAGACACAGGAATTAGTACGTAAACCAACTGCACACTTGTACGCCAACACACACCTCACAGGCTGGCCCCAAGTAATTAATGCAAGTAGTGAGCTATTAACATAAGTGTTTAAAAGAGAACAGCACGCTTACAAAATGTAAGAATACTTAAGTAGATTATAACGGCCACTTGATCGTGAATCGATAACCGGGCAGATCAGCAATTTTCAAGATAACCTTTTCAAGATGGTACTGTTTTGTGGCAATACAGGGCTAGTCTCTTGGGGCTGTCTGGGCAATAAATTGCTAAGCTAACTTGGGAAAAAAATTCTTCAGTAGACAGTAAAAGTACACGCCAGCCTTAAAAAAGAGAAATCCCACTAACAAGACTAGGGTTTTTACGCATCCTCCTCAACCCTGACCTCACTGCCTGTGCTAATAATGATAATAAGAATAAGTGCAACTTTTTCTCTCACAACTACGTATTGGAATTGTATTTCTCATCATAAGTGTTTAGTAATGGAAACTTTGTAGGAATGCTGAAAAATACTGCTACGGCCATGCTGGTTGGCTGTAGGCAGCTATTTTCAGATGCTGCACAAATCTTGTACAAGATGTTTTATTTGAGCACGCTCCTATGTATAGCTTCCTGCAGTGCTATTTCTTCATGTACAAGCCAGTTTCACTGTAATAAATAGATCTAGGATTGCTTAAAAAATACATTAAAACATATAGTATATATGGCTGAGGATACTGATTCTTATCCTTGACACTTGACACATATGGGAAAAAGAGTAATGTCCGAATCCTCAGAGTAACATAAAAAATGCTACTGAAAACACATAAAATGCAACATCAACAAAAAAAAAAAAGAAAAGGAAGTCAAATTCAGCTCATAGAACTCATAGAAGTCAAACAGCTTTTCGTGTTTATTTTCCCCCAAAACAATTACCTGGTGGGGTAGCTGTAAGGCAGATGAGCGCACACTAATTACCTGCCCAGATTAGAAAATGGAGAGACGGCGAGAGAGGGAACAAAGATAACGGTGGCTGCATCAGAACATGAAACCGGCCTCAGAACTGACAGATGCTTCTTGTTTCAGGACAGAGGAGCTGCTGTAAGAAGTCCAGTTTTGGGGCTTTGGGTTTGAAGAACTGCACAGGCACTAATTACCAAGTCATTTCCAAAAACAGAGAAAGGATTCAATCTGAGCTTTTGTAATATATCGTTAATTTGGGTGATTCACATTGTTTTTGAGACAGAGATCTGGAAATTTGCATGCATTCCTCACTGCAAGCGCATATGTCCATGGAGAGCACATCTTATCTGATACCTAAATAACATATATGTGTTATTAAGGAAAAATAAAGGCCTGAAAAAAAAAATCTAGTTTTTCTGTCCAACTCCAGCAGCTCAGTGTTGCTCTGACTCCCTCCTACCATTGGATTATTTTGGCACCTCAGTGCAGAGATTCTACACAGGAAGCTAAAAATGAACACTATAGTCAAGGCCTCATCAAGACGGAAATGTTTTAACATGGATCGGTGTCCTTAAGTGCAAACAGAAGACCACAGTTTCTATGACCAAATTGAGCCCAAATCAAATAATACCTCTTAGATGAGCTTTAAAGACCCTAGAATTATTGGTCTGTCCATCCTTCCCTCACTCAGGCTAGGTTTACAGTAATTTCAGGACAACCTCACCCCTGTGATGTAACTGTGAATGACGTGTCTGTTCAGGGTGGCTATTCCATCACTTAGGGCCTTGAGTATGACAATGCTCACTTAGCCCTTTGTTACTCCCTCGGTGGGGCGAAAGTAGTGTGTGTTTGTTTTGACTATTACTCCCTACTCCGACTTCACTGTAGTGACTCGTCTCTTCAAAGCAGACCCCATCAGGGCCATTGGGTCAGTCCATCAAGACACACTGGCCCTTATTCAGCAACGCTGTGTAGAAATGAGCACAGATTTACATACACACAATGAGCTATGAACAAACCTGCATCTGATTTGTAAGCCGTCCTACAACATCAATACAAGCTATGATTTGAGTGCAGTTCATGAATCAGTCTCAGCTGTGTGGAAACAAGCGTCCAACCACTAGTCCCTTATTTATACTGTACATGTCTACGACAAGCCCACATGAAACATGGCCTAGTTTGTGCAGGTGTTGTGAGAGTGAGCCAGTAAAGAGAAAGTATTGACCAGGAATTTTGTTTTTTTTTAAACGTCCACAATCAGAGGAAAGAAGTAAACATGGAGAAGAGGAAAAAAACGAATTTGAAGCTGAGTTAGAGGTGCTTTTGTCTGAAGATGCAGCAAAAGAATATGACAGTTCTGGAAGTATGTTCTGCTCTTTTTTCCCCCAAAAAATTTCCACCTGCCAATTCCCACCCACCAGCCAGCTCTCCCCATCATACAACAGCTACCAACCGAGGAGGGTGAAGGCTAACATGTGCTTCCTCCAAGACACGTGAAGCCAGCCAACCTCATCTTTTCAAACTGCTGCTCATGCTGTGTCACAGTGCAGCGTTACACACTTGGAAGAAAGATCTATCTGCCATCTTCTGCACACATGAGCTCACAGATGCCGAAGACTGGCTAGTGTTGCTGTAAGGGAGGGTATGCCATCACTCCCACCCAGATAGCACAGCCAAATTTGCTCCCTTGGCTTGTGGCCACGCATGGCTGCTGCCTCGTTGGGATTTGAACTCTTGGTCTCCCAACAATAGGGTCAATGATTAGTAACTAGCCTCCTTGTGTTATAATTTTACAGTGTTGCAGTGTCATCAGTGCTAACATTTTTGAATCATTCTATATAATGACCGTAACTGCCTATGGGAGTTTGAAGATATGGTAACTGCTGATTTTGGTTCTTCTGTTAGAAGCAGTAAACAGTATAGCAGGTATCTAGCTCATTTTAGCTACCAGCTACCTGCTAATGTAGTGTTTATTTCAAAATAAATCTATCATGTAAATTGTCTTGCTTGGCAATAGTCGCTTTCAGACTATATAAACCAATTTATTCATTAGTGTATATATTTATCATTTTAGCCAACCAGTTATGAAACGTAATAGAGAACAGTTGTTCTGTGTGATTTTACCCATAAATGATGATTAACTGCTTAGTGGGTGGACAGTGACGATAAGGAACTTATCGCCGTTGTTACTTTACAGTGGATATCAGTGTATCATATATTGATTATTTTTGGTCAGTCTGTTAGATATTGTACCAAAACGTAACTCTTACTTTTTGAACATCAGATGGTACTCTGCTGAGAAAATCCAGTACTTCGTTGTTTTCAATGAGGTGTGGGTTGCGGAGCTTCTTTGTAAATAATAATTGTGGACGTCTTTACTATCTATCTATCTATCTATCTATCTATCTATCTATCTATCTATCTATCTATCTATCATAGATAGATAGCAGGCAGGCAGGCAGATGGACCAGAATATATCAAAAACTAGTGTCACACATGCAACTGTTTCTGAAAGGGAAAAAAATGTGTAACAGAAACAGACACTAAATGTGTAACATTTCCAGGATGTAAAATATAAAAGTATATATGCTGCTATAGTTTGGCCCGGACCTTATCCGACTAGTGTTCTTGTAAGACTACTAATCATTCATATAACATTGTTCAATTCTCAGTTTCGACATTTGACAACGTTTTCCTTTTTGGCAAGTACAGACCACAAATGATATTTTTATCACCAATATATTATCACCAATACATACTAAAACGGCTTAGTAGGGAAAATTATTACATCTTTGTACTGACTCGAGGCAGAATGTTGTCAACATGATTTTAGGAATTTCAAAGTTTTTATGAGTTTCTGCTGTACAATCATAGATGTGTATTATTACCTCGCAGTGTACCTTGAGGGCACGCGCAAAGCCTCATTTAAGATCAGTACATCTGCGCACCCCTACCCCGCCGAATACGCAACAGTAGATCAAATTCCCAATTCTGATCTACTAGTCTAGGCAGCGCAGTGAAAATGGATGACTGTTATAATGCCTTTAGTCAGCCATCACTAAGCTGCCAGGTGCAATCATAAGCAACGGTGATGTGGTAATATTTCCTAAAATGTAGATGGAATAACCGAGCCGAACTACATGACACGCTGCTGGAAGTGCATGCTCGCTAACTTACCCCATAGCAAGACAATGTAGCGCAAAGGGATGTAGTAGAGTATAACTGTAGCAGTGAGCATGACAAAGCTGGCCAGGAAGGACAAGAACGGCACTGACCAGTTGAAAGTGCTGCCAAAAAATGAATTATTACATTTTAGAGATCTCTTATCTGCACAGGCCTAACTTAAAAACTTTTATTACATTCATTTGTCAATATTTACTAAATTATTTACATTTAGATTTTAAATAAGCTGCAGTAGAAATTTATCTGTACATTTTTTTAGCTGCAATTGAATTGAATTGTGTTTGATAGTAAATGAAAATGTGACAGTTTGTGGTCATTCTTTGCACAAGAGCACCATGTGATCGTAGAGTGATGGTTTATAGTACGCACCTTTAAGTGCAGCTTAGCAACCCTTACAGAGCGCTTCACAAAAACACAACCTGTCACCTTTTTCTCGACTTGAGAACTGCGATAATTATCCATAAACCTGTATCTCTAGTAATGAATATACAAAACTTCTGATTACACTGGCAGCAATGCAAGTTATTTAAATTTGTTATACTTGTGTGAAAAGAGAACTGTTTAAAAAAAAAAAGAAAAGGTGCTTAAAATCAGTTTCACTGGCATTTGAATATCATTTGGAGTAAACTGCTTTCTTATATGTGAATGCAGTCCACAACTGAAGGTCACGTAAAAACTTCAACACTTACTTCTTTACTCTCTCTCCGATGGATGCTATTTCATCGAGAACAGTTTGGACGGTGAGCACAATTTCGTGAACCATATGGATTTTCTCTATCAGGCCTCTTTTCTCTGATTCCTAAAGAGGGAAAAAAAAATGAGTGATGAGGGATGTTAGACGTTGGGAAACGACAGATAAAGAGGGGTTTATTTCCAGTGTGCTATCAGGAGTAATTCATATCCTCAATGGTCTGTAATGAGCAACTGCAACTTCGGATCTCGTCAGTGTTGGGGCGCTTTAGAAAATGAGCGATGTTCTGTGTTTCTCAGAGTTTGAGTAAGAAGAAATTCAGCTTTTGTCAACCCTAAACAATAGAAGAGCATCACAATCAAAGATTAAGTGGTGAAAGAAATAGATGTAAAAAAAAATGGCCATCAGCAATCAGGATGAACACACAGTGGTTTGTGTGTGTGTGTGTGTGTGTGTGTGTGTGTGTGTGTGTGTGTGTGTGGGAGAGAGAAAGAGAGAGAGCGTGTCCAATCCAAAACTCTACACTGGACAAGTGTTGGCTTGTTTTTGTAGAGTGCACACCAGCAGGTATCACACTTCTCAGTGCGAGGGCTATCAGCGAGATTGAGTGTGGCGTTGCACTCGAAAGATAAATCTATTACTGCCTGTGATCTTATGTAAGTGAACTTGCGGCAGTGTATGTAATCTTATAATACAGAGTGATGTTTTTACTTAATATGAGAGGAATGGGAAATCCCATTGCCGTTTTGCACTTGATGCATCATGGAGTATCGGGTTGCGGTGTAAGTCAGACACACACACCAAATGGACTTTTGTGGGGGGGCTGTCCATTTTACTTAGGGAAGATTGCGAGTATAATCTCAAGTCCAAAGTAGAATGATCCCATCAGAGATTCCTCCAGCAATGAAGCCCTGGCGTGGAGCTCTCCAGAGGCAGGGGGATGCAGAGAGCTGGAGATAACAGGAGTAATGCAAGCTAAAGGGAGCCAAGAAGCCCTACATCAAAAGGAGCGAATAATGACAGGAATAATGACATCTAGAGAGCGCGGAGAGTCAAAGAGTGGGGATGAGGGAAGGCGAGGCTTGTGATTGAGGGGAGGATGAGTGGTGCCTATGTTTGTGTTTAAAAAAAAAAGCATTCTCTTTCCCCAGACAATGCAATGAGAGTCTGTATCAGCCCCTGGGAGAGGAAGGACACGACTTACAGTCTTTCTTCATTCCCTCAGACACAGGAGACCAAAGGAAACTAGCCATTCCTACACTCTATATGTCTGTCACACACTGAGACCAAGCACAACCCAGACAAAATACCATGCTTTACGCTCCTTTACACTTTGGACAAATCTATTTTTTTAAGCTTCAAATTAGAATTATGCGTCTGAAGCAAATGAATTAGAGGTGCAGAAGCGGAGCGTGGCAATCCCGAATTAAATTCTCTGCGTGATCTGTCGGCTATCATATGGACTCTGTATTCAGACTACTTTTACATATATGGCTTCTCGATGTTGAACTCACTGACTGTGCGTGTGTGTGTGTGTGTGTGTGTGTGTGTGTGTGTGTGTGTGTGTGTGTGTATATCTTTGGTCTACTGGGGATCAAAAGATGTCGAATGATAGAATGATACATGTCAAATGCACCAACAAGCTCTTCTTGTTATTGCATTTTATCTTACAGAACACTCTGAAGGAAATAACAGTTAACAGATAACATTACTCATTCGATGATCGTCTGGTTTAATCTGTGTATTGACTCATGCTCCTTGTAAACTGTTCACTACTCTTGGAAAACCAAACTTCACAAGAACAAGATAGAGGACCCCCCACCATCACCATCACCATCACCACCACCACCACCACCCTTTTTTTCTGAGATATTGTACTGACAACCGTTTGCACTGATTTTGAGAAACAGATATAAATACTGGAATTATAAATCACAGGAGTTCTGAGTCAAATTAAAATCAAAAGGAAATGGTGTGAAATTTCATTAAGGACTATTTCAGTGTTTACTCACTTATTCCACAAAGCCTTACACCATGTACAGATAATTAAAATGCACACGGATTGTGGATCACAAGGTAACACAAATGGGAACAAAGAGGATCAGAAAACAGAAGGCACAAGGCGCAGAGAGTCGTACAGTGCACCAGAGTACCTCTACTATCAGCATTATGTCCTTGTGCTACATGAGGAAGCTGATACACTGGAGGAGACCAAAGGGGGTGAAAGGGCAGAAATAGCACAGTTAAATTGTATGGGGTGGGTTGAGGTTTGTGTGTGTGTGTGTGTGTGTGTGTGTGTGTGTGTGTGTGTGTGTGTTACAGGTTTGGGTCAGTTCTCTTTCAGTGTGATCCTCTCCCACCAGGCCACGTTGCCTCCCAGTTATCTGGGACACAGAATCAGAGAGTTGTTTTCTCTATTCCTCCCGTTTTCTGATGTGATTAAAGCAGCGTCGATCTGCCCAATCTGACTGTTACCTAAGGCCAAAGGGACAGCTCTTTGCCTACACACATGATTGTGCATGATCTGTCTTTCCCCCAGGACAGATTTTTGTTCAAAGGCCATATTTTTTTTAACACAACATCTCCTTTAGGCTTTTTTTTTACTGGAGTTTACATATTGTCTTCCTTCCAGGAAAAAAAAAAATTTCAAAAGTGGTAGTCATAACCTTCTAGCTTTTACTTCTTTTGCCCATTATTTATTTATTTACTTTCTTATTTACTTATTTATTTACTTATTTATATCCTTTGATAGGAGGTGGGAAGCTCTGCTTTTTGATCTGCCTATATGATATCAAAAGTCACAGCTTTGAGCCAAAAGAGGAATCAGTACATTTAAATTATAGAAACTTACCAAAAAAAAATGAATCCGCTTAATTAATTAAAGGAAAGTTCACATTTAATTTTCACATAATGCCAAAGTTCTTAGAAACATTAAGCATTTGAGGAAAAAAACATCCATTAGCTCTGATATTCATAGCTTATATTAAAAACAATCTCTGCTCACTGGCAGTTGGATCTGAGCTGTCAGCTTTCCTTTAGCGCTAAACGTAAAAGAAATTAGACAAATTAAACAAATTGGTGGATAATAAGTCAAGCTAATATTATTTCCAAGTCAATATGGGAAACACATATAGACTGAATCTACATTCAGCACTCATGTGCCACCTGTAATTGGCCTAATATTGCTATTTCTTTGGGATCAAAGTTATTTTCTCCTTCCAAGTTTTATCACAATTGCCTGGCTGCTGGGCATCCACACACACATAATGTGCAGCATCTCTGAATTAGCTGCTCAGCTCTGTATTTGGAAGAGAGACCTGCTTTCAGCAGAGCGGTTCCTCTCTGAAGATGAAACTCGCCTGCAGTCATTGCAGCTGAATATATTTAGCGCGTTATGGATATGAATCCTGGGCCTGCAGCCACACGGTGCCGGGGTCAGTGCTCACAGGCTCGGAGCTTCACACTTCCACAGTCAGAAAGCAATAACACATCATCTTCCTTAAACTCAATCCTCTCTGGAGCAGACAACGCGGCTAATATGGCTATAAGCTATGTCTATGACTATACACGTTTAATAAACACTTTTAATGGTTAAGCCGCACACTAAATGACATTCCATCTGCAAGGAGCACAATGACTTTTAAGTGATTTATGATTCGTATAAAAAGAGCGCACAAAATCTGTGTTTACCTGAAGCCTGTAAATGATTGTTGCGCTTTGTATAAACAAAGAGAACGAGGCACCATTTATTTATTTAGCCCAAGTTCAACTAAAGACCAGCCCCCCTATTCATATGTGTCTGTTGTGAAATTTTTTCACACTGTATCTGTTCCCCAGAGAAAGGCTGACTTCAATTAATGATTCCATTCTGTGCTTATTTCTGCGTTTTAAAGGAGCGCAACGAAGCAACTAAAATCCATTTGTGGTCTGAGGGAACATTCCCGTGAGGCCACACTGACGCTAGAGGAAAAATGTGCTTCATTGAGACAGTCACAGTGCCTGTCCTCATTTCGAGTCCTTTTAACTTGGATGTTGTAAGTTAAACGCCGAGGCTGGACAGACAGTGCGACACCGAATAGCGCTGCAAGGTCAGACCCAGAGCTCAATGAACTTTCAGACTGTATCTAATTAGCGATAAGAGAAAAAAAACAAAGATAAGGCACAAAAAAAGACTGAAGTACCTTTTCATCTTCATCGTCGTCCTCTGCAGCAGAGATGCTCTCCTAAAAGAAAAGGAGAGTGCAGTTAGAGGAGCCTGCAAGGTGGGGACATGGAGGCACCAGAGCATTTTTTTTTCTAACAAACACCTCGTAATGAAAACCTTCTCTTGTATGTCCACCCCTATTGGGAGAGGCCCGTTGCCTTAGCAACTACATCATGGGGTGACCTCGCACAAAAAAGAAAGGTGAGTGTGATGGGGCCTTCTTCACAAGAGCCATGTCACTGCCAAGCAATCTCATTTCTTTACAACATAAACACACACACACACACTCACACACACTCACACCGAAAACAGAAAGGGAGGGAAAAATGAAAAACATTTAATTTGGGCTGCCTGTGCTTGCATTGCTTTACATCAAGTCATTGCTGTCCCTGGGCATGTATGGGATGTGACACTGGTGTTCTGATTCTACTGGGGAGAAGAGGTCAGGACACCGCTGCGCCCAGACTTCAACATTATTCACAGAGCACAGCTCTGCTCGCAGCCTGAGACCCAGGCAAAGAGAAAAGGAGAATGTATTCTGTGTTACGACTAAAGGGACAAATATTGATTCTGAACCAATGGCAACAGAGGTCACTCCACCCGCATAAAAATATATATTATTAAAATATATTCATCTACTCTTTCTATTACTTAGAATGATTACTATTTCTTGCGATGCAAAGAAATCCGTGATGAGGGGCTTATAAGCGGTATGAAGGTGTATGACATCTGATCAATGGTGTGTATTGGAAAAATATCTAAAAATATGATCGTACCATTCTATGGCAGTAAACTAAAAGGTGCCTTAGATAGATTGTCTTGCATTTGTTCCCCTGCATTTAATTGTCTACAATATAATTATGAAATTAATGATAATAAACAATACAGTCATGCAGTGTAATTGTGGAATATAATCTATGTATGTACTATATGGCCAAATGTATGTGGACACCTGACCATAACACTCATATAAGCGTGGTGAACATCCCATTCCAGATTTAGTTGCTGCTATAATAACCTCCATTTTTCAGGGCAGGTTTTCCACTAGAACTTGGAGTGCGGCTGTGGGGATTTGCTCATTCAGCCACGAGAGCATTAGTGAGGTCAGGCACTGATGTTGGGTGAGGAGGCCTGGGGCACAGTCTGTGTTTCAGTTCATCTCAAAGGAGCTCAGTGGGGTTGAGGTCAGGGCTCTGCGCAGGCCACTCCAGTTCTTCCACTCCAGCCGCGGCAAACCACATCTTCATGGATCTCGCTTGGTGCACATGGGCTTTGTCATGCTGGAACATGTTTGGGCCTCTTAGTTCCAGTGAATGGAAATCTTAACGGTATAGCACACAGAGACATTCTAGACAATTGCAAGCTTCCAACTTTGCGGCAACGTGCACATATGGGTGTGGTGTTCGGTTGTCGACATAATTTTAGCCGTATAGTTTATTATAACTACGAACTATCATACTTTTCTGTTTATTCATTAGAATTGTAACTAGTTATTATTGGTTTTTGTTGAGGGAAATAATTTTTCAACTGTTTCTTTAAAATACAGAGAAATGTAGAACATAATGTTGATCTTTTTTCAGCGGTGAAGCTCTGTAGGCTGTGACTGACGAGGACATTGCTGTGTGTGTGTGTGTGTGTGTGTGCATGTACATGTCCTGGCTGTGGCTGTATTAGCTGTTATTATTACCTTTAGTCTGTGTAATCTTTTCTCTGTCTGAAGATTTGTGTGTGCTGATGGGGGTTTGCTTCAATACTGTGTGTGTGTGTGTGTGTGTGTGTGTGCGTGTGTGTGTGTGTGTGTGTGTGTGCAAGGTGTCACTGCACTCACCAGGTCCTGACTGTGGCTGCCCACGCCTGGCGTGATGTGGAAATAGTTCCAGCCGATAAGCAGCAGGAGGAAGAGAGGCAACATGAACAGCTCAAAGTGCCACACTGTCAATACAAAGACCTGAAAGAGGGAGAGAAGGAAAGGGAGGACAGATGAAGGGAGGCCATACAGAGGGCTAGACTGACGAACTGTGCAGTGGGCAGCAATATACAACATTCTCATGCCACCTCCTCAAAAACAAACAAATGTGTCATAAGCCCTCTCAGCCTACAGAAATAACCCAAGCAGACTGCCATGCCACATTATTGTCTCTCTTGAGCATCGCAATCTCACAACCTCTGTCAGGCTGTGAGTGTATGTGTGTGTGCGTACACGTTCGCAGCACAGTAGCAATTTTAATATTTCAAAATTCCATTTGCATCGATTAACACCATGCTGGCGCTGCGTAATTCCTTAGCAGCAGAGCTGGCCAGATATTGGCTGACATACTCCTTTCTGACTTCAATGCAGAAAGAAAAAAAAAACAAGTGCTGCTAGCAATTTGCTTTCTTACTCTGTGAAAAGCCCATAAACCTGGTAGCAATAATACAGATTGTGCTGAATGAACAGTCCTTGATAATGGGAAAAGAGGAGACACTTAACACCCTGCACCTCTCAGCTAAGCACTAATTGGACAGCCACGCTTAAGCAAGTTCAGTGGTGGCCTAATGAGTGTGTCTGTGGAGCTA
The DNA here is from genome assembly GCA_037577455.1 of Pangasius macronema. NCBI lineage: Eukaryota > Metazoa > Chordata > Actinopteri > Siluriformes > Pangasiidae > Pangasius > Pangasius macronema. Next base: position 14,144,423 of record CM074950.1, on the reverse strand, counting down.
TCACAGGATTTGTCAATCAGGACATGAAGGAAGGTAAGAGTTAGAAATGAACGGACTCATTTACTTCGCATGTGCAGGCTGTTCAGCAAAGCATCTAAATGCATTTAAGGTTACGCAGTTTAATCAAATGTGAGGCATAAATAAAGATAAATGAATGTTATTCTATGAAACATTTACCACATGGTTTAGAGACACATTTTTTAAAAATATACATATGTGTTTGGAATTTAAATGCAACTTATCACCTTCCTCTGAATGAATGCATTATTCATGCTGCACCTGGAAGGATTCAGCAGAAGAAAGTGAGCACTGGCATCGAAATAGTGCTTCTGTCGTACTTCTGATTTGATTAATGATAATCAGAAATCTCCCACAGATTCCCGATGCTGGGCATGGGCATGTGATGGACACGGCAATGCACGCTTCAGGTTAAGTGTCTTCTCGATTTTTTATTTTTTTTTGTAATACGACACCAACATCCTACTAAATTATTTATTCACTCCAAATGACACCTATTTTCTGAACACACAACCTATGAGGATATTGTGCATATAGACATTTCAGCTACGTCTTTCATCTTCACTGTTAACATTAGTCAGCTTGACAAGTTGACAGCATTTCTGAGAGGATTTTTAAGTGATATTCCTAAATGTCTATACAATGTGGACAAATATCAAGCTCAAGCAATCACTCAAGCAATCACTCAGATTTAGTCTAAGGACAATGTGTGTCTTCCAGTGCTACCATTTTCTGGTAGCAGTTAGCCAGTGTCATCAGTTGCTAACTTCTGCAATGATATCTGGTTAACCAACCAAATAATATTAAAATGGTGTCCCATTACACTTTGCTAAAAGCTTTGACATATTTATTTTTATGTTATAGATGCAATTTGTCCAAAAATGTGAAAAATGTTTGCCGTGACCCAAATCATCATTTGTGCCTGTAGTGTCTTGTACGGCTGGGCGATATGACCATATAATATTGTGATAAATTATGTCACAATATGCTTTTCTGAGATATCATGGAAATTATGATATCTTTTTAGAATTTTTATGTATTTTTAAAAAAAAAATACATGTAATTATAAACTGCCGGGAAGCCGTAAGTATATAAGATGTTAGAATTTTATCAGCTTTTATTTTTTTTTCTCTTTTTCAATGTTAAATATTACTATAAATATATATTTTTTAAATATAAAAAATAAAAATACATGTAGTTTATGTAGACATTAAATAAAGCATAATCAAACAGGTTTTTTAAATGCAGTTACTGTACTTCTGGCAGTGTGTGAGCAAAAGTATACACCAAGAAATGCCACACCCAGGATAACACATGAAAAATCCCTTGTGCAGGACAACAACAATCTTTCTTTTGTGTGTGTGTGTGTGTGTGTGTGTGTGTGTGTGTGTGTGTGTGTGTGTGTGTGTGTGTGTGTGTGTGTGTGTGATCGATGACAAAGGGATTTTAATTTTTCATCTTACTTATTTGGTCAAAGTCAAGAATTGAATTTAAGGCTGAGGCTAAGAGTAATTTAAAAATATCAAAATGGTTTAAAAAAATTCCTACATCTCTAAATCTTCTTAGGGTTTTCAATAATTTTACCAAATGTCTTTTGAGAAAAATACAACTTCCCTAAGAAAGTGCAATTTCTTCAAATGTTTAAGTGTAAATTTTAATTCATTAAATTAGTGTAAAATTAGTTTTGTGGAATGATTTTTGCCCATTTTCCTGTGAGGTATGAGTATTTCAGATACTGGTATAGACTGGTATCTAAACCATATGCTTGGACAAGGTTAGAAACAGTGCATTTGACATTACCTGAGAGAGGTTTAGGATAGACTGATGCTTCAGGCATTGAGTTTTAACACTGCTAAACAGCAGCATACTCCTGTCATATCAGCCACGGTCCAGACACTGTGCTCTGGAGCCAGACTCCCTAGCATGACACTCAGGACAGGTTCATAAACACACACATGCACGAACACACAGCCACTGGGGATAGGTCAACTGTGTCTAACGTGCAGAGCGTTCTGCCTGCATGGCCGCCAACTCACTGTAACGGCAAGATACACTCACCGGCCACTTTAATAAGAACTGTACACTGTACATTCACACAACTAGCCAATCATGTGACACAGGTCAAGAGCTTCAGGTAATGTTCACATCAAACAGCAGAATGGGGGAAAGAAATCGGATCTCAGGGACTTTGACCATGGCATGGTTGTTTTTGCCAGACAGGCTGGTTCAAGTATTTCAGAAACTGAACTTCTGGGACTGTAACACCTACCAGTATCCAGAGTTTACATAGAATGGTAGGAAAAACAAACAACATCTAGTGAACAGCAGTTCTGCGTTGGTGATGAGAGAGTTCGGGGGAGAATGGCCAGACTGGTTTGAGCTGACAGAAGGTAACTCAAATAACCACTCACAACAACTTTACAAATGCATTGCGCGGCAAAGCATCCCAGAATGCACGACACATTAAACCTTTAGGTGGATGGGCTATAACAGCAGAAGACCACATCAGGTTCCACTCCTGTCAGCCAAAAAGCAGACATCTGAGTCTTTAGAAGGATAATAAGACAAATATTTGAGTGTGTGTGTGTGTGTGTGTGTGTGTGTGTGTGTGTGTGTGTGTGTGTGTGTGTGTGTGTGCACGCAGAGGGAGAGCTGTGCCTGTCTGGTCTGATTGGGAGTAATCTGCATCATACTGTGTCACCGTGTCACAGGTAGCCTGCCACTGCTAGTGCCTTTCCAGAGAGAGAGAGACGGAGAGGGAGAGAGCAAAAGGAAGCTAGTCTTCAAAACTGACACTAGCCCAGCAGGAAAGCTGAACTCCTTCACCCTCACTGCAAAAGCTGCTACATTAACCACTAAAGTGGAATTGCCTGGTCTGTATCTTCCCGTGAGAAGAGAAGGAGCCCATTCATTTCCATGCAGGGAGCCAGGACTGGGAATCTGTCACAGGTATTCATAATAGCACACTAATGCAAATTCTCGCTCAGCAGCACGCACGCTTGGTGGACAAGATAAAAGCACAGTGCAATTCAGTGCCTCGTGCCTAAACACAGTGCCTAAATGAGAGGATAAACTAAACGTGGCAGAAAAATCTCCAGCTTGCCTCCCACCATGTGTGTATGCTCAAGCTTCAGCCCAAGTATGCTGAAAGTACATGCCTTTTTTAAAACGCTAATAAAAATGTCCCAGCAAGTGCCTGGGAAAGCTGTTCCAATTCAGTCGCTAGGGCATTTAGACAGGGTCCAACTTGTCAAATGGCCTCCAACTAATGAGCAGAGACAGTGGTCTACCTTCCCCCCATCTCCTGAAATATTCTATCACTCCTGCAGAACTAATTCTCCGCTAAGCGGTTTATGTATTATTAGCAGTGAGTGTCAGTGATTAAAGAAGGTAGATAAATTGCACCCTGTCAGCCTTAGGAGTAAATTAGTGCTTTCTTCTACATTACAGAGATGTGTTTGCAATGCTTTATTGATTAAATTTAACAATAAGCCAACACCGGGTCTATGTGACCAGCAATAATTATTAACCAATTATAAAGAGAGGAACAAACTAGAAGCCATAAGTCATAACTGGGTTATTTGTTTTGAAACCATGCACAATTGAATAATGAATGGGAATTAATTTGAACAGGCATTGCCATTTCGTGGCAACAAGAGCTTCCTTTAGTGAAAGCCATTCATGTGAAAGAGGTGTGCACGATGATGCATTGGATGTCTACGGTGGAAAAAAGTGGAAAGATTTAATCAAAAAGAAGCAAAGCCGCAATGTAGGTTTGAGTAGGCTTGACACCCAGAGAGTGTGTGCTGCGAGAACAGCGGCGAAGGCAGAGCCACTCCACCTGCAGGGTTAAGAACAGTGCCTTTAATAAGATTCTGCCTAATGCATTTCTGTGGATCCTTGAGCTGATCCGTCTGGCTGGGTGTAATTCCTGCACCTAATAATAAAGCACTCAGCGATTAAAAAAGTGTGAATAAAACAACTCCAGGAGCTGCAGCTAGAGCTGGCAGCGGGCACTGCCACCCACGCTGTCCCTGGAGGGGGAGAGGGAAAGCCATGGCAGAAATGAAAGGACAAAGATGCCCGCACTAAGAGTTTATACAATCCTGCAAATTGATTAAATAGGAAATAGGGGGTTGACAGAGAGGCGACCGATCCACACTACTGACTGATGTACAAAAACCGCAGCTTCTGGCAGAAAGAAACCTGTTCTCTACCGTCAGGGCTTCGTGTAAACATTTACCACAACGAGAGTACATTACAGCTCCCTCCTACTTAAATCTAATTCCTCTGCATTTTGCACACAGAAGGGATAAATAATTAACCAAACAGATCATAGGAGGAGAACTTGAATAAATTGAAAATAAAATTCAACTATTAGCTTGGAAAAAGAGGTAATTTAAAAACTTAGCATTCCAGCCTGGTGTAGAATAGTTATACAGGCAGGATTCACTGAAATGCAGATTGATTGATATTTAATATATCAATCTTTTGTAAGCTTCCTTGGCTATTAAACTGACCAGCTGAACTATGATTGTGTATGTGTCATTTTTCTGTATGCGCAAGACCATGATGGGGATGTTTGAGTCTCCCTCGTAGATTTATGTTGTGTAGCTGCCAGCCAACGCGCTGAGGGTCAGTGAGAGGGCTATGGACTGATGCCAAATTATAAGAATATATCAGAAGTTTAACAAGACTGACTACTGGCTACAGGCTGTGTGTGTGTGTGTGTGTGTGTGTGTGTGTGTGTGTGTGTGTGTGTGTGTGTGTGTGGGTGTGATAGAGAGATTTAAATGAAAAGTTATTTTTTTCTAGGTGCGTCAGAGGGCAGCTGCAGTAATCTGCATTGCTTTCTCAATTAAAATACAAGAAAGATGATATTAATAGTGAATCAAAAGCCCCAGTGACTCCTGTGCTCACGCTTGCCTTTCTCAGCCTGAGAGAGAGAGAGAGAGAGACAGAGTGAGAGAGAGAGAAAGAATACATGCTGTGTGGTAATGATACAGCATTGTGTGCATTTCTTTATGTCTAGACTAAGGAAATGAACAATAACATGTAACATATGGCAAATCTGGGCTTTCAGGTTTGTGTGTAGGCCAGGTAAAGTGGCTGACTGACCATGTACCTCCCAACTAATGTACCTCTCTAATGGCAGAGAGAGATTAGAAATATATATATATATGTGTGTGTGTGTGTGTGTGTGTGTGTGTGTGTGTGTGTGTGTGTGTGTGTGTGTGTGTGTANTATATATATATATGTGTGTGTGTGTGTGTGTGTGTGTGTGTGTGTGTGTGTGTGTGTGTGTGTGTGTGTGTGTCTTTATTTATTTATGTATATGTCTTTAATACACAGGCCACATAGTTCCTCATTTTTCCCACTGAGCCTGAAATGCCCCTGCAGTGGCCAGTGAGATGTTCTGATGTGTGATACACAGGGAGAGAGGGAGACAAAGGCAAAGATGAGGGGAAGAGGCCATCTAGGAATGGTGCGGCATGGCTGTCAGTGGCTGCCACGCTGACCTGCCTCCACCGCGCAGGCCACCAGTGTTTAATCCATGTCGGGAGCATTAACACTCAGCCACCTCCTGGGTGACAGATCCGCCATGCGAGCTTTCTTCCCCTGAGGCCACTGGGGCCCGAGTGTCAGTTCTGCTCACACACACACACACACACACACACATACACACACACACACACACACGTCACAGCCAGTGGGGCCAAGCAGAGGCCAGAAACAGCCATGGGCACTGATGCCTGGAAAGAACTGTCCTCTCTATCCTGGGAGACATAGAGTATCTTAGCACTGGTCATTACGAACACACACACACACACACACACACACACACAGAGACATTAAAATTAACCACTGAGCACATTGCATAAGGGCTTGCAATAGGAACACAAGTGAAGCAACACATCTAATCTCTGCTGCCAAGCATTTAAAAAATGTTGAGAAACTTAGAGCGCAATAAGAAAATTATTATTAGGGAATATATATACAGCATTCTTTATATTCAAAATTATATTATATACATATGGTTAAAAAATCAAAATTAAAAGTGTTCACCAAAAACTGAAGATGCTGAAGAATATTTGAGTGAATGAACTAAAATATTCGGGACTGTTTTGAAGCTGTTTTCGCTATTGTGAGGACATGATTGGCCGATGGTAGGCCTGTCAGCATGCGTGATGAGAGCTGGGTCTGTGAGGTCAGCACAAAGCTGCGATGACGCCGAACATACATGTCTCAATAACGCTCTCAATAACTGTCAGAGCGGCAGCCGTCATAGCAAGCTGAGCGCCTGCTGCACTCTGCCTCGTTAATTATTAATCGATTAGAGGATGGGTTCAAGAAAACCCAGCATGCACGCAGTGTATATAAACGCCATCAAGGGTCCTTCTGCCTGTCATATCCACAACATAAAAACTCTATGACTCAATGACAGGTCCCTGAAGCATCCAGAGTCTGTTGCCAAGAGGAACACACACACACACACACACACATCCCTCAATACAACTGTCCAAGCTGAACCACTTGGCAAACTCTCAAACTTGAAAAACAAAGAAGACTATAATACAGATAAAGAAGGATTTGCTCACACATTTATGGCTTTAAAAGGCTACACTTTGGAGTTATTAGTGAAATGAACAGAGCGACGGTGGTTATAGTGTTAATTGAATCGATTATGACAATCCAAATAAGTCAATTTATGGCTCAAACTGAAGCTGCACTGTGACTCTGTCTCTCTTTGGTGCTCATCCTGTCAGCTCAGAGAAACACAGAGAGAGGAAGAGATAGAGAGAAAACCCTCCATCATGGCTGCCAACTGTGTTTACAGCTGCACGACATCAAACATTCATCAGATGCCATCTTTACAGTCTGTGATGTGAAGCAATCAGCATTTCACAGCCTGTCAAATGATGTCTAAACCGCTTGCTACCTGGCAGTGTCAAAAAGAAAAACGGCTTTCTCTCTCTCTCTCTCTCTCTCTCTCTCTCTCTCTCTCACACACACACACACACACACACACACATACACTCAGGTTTTCCTTTCCGGTCACGACTACTGAGCCAAAGCAAACTAACGTGTTAAAATATTCATATCACTTAAATACTTAAAGCACACTAATGACAGTAAAGTGTGCATGTTAAAGATTGTTTTTTTCTTTCTCCTTCACCCACCCTTATTTTGACCGTATCATACATGCTACAGAACTTTCAAGTTATGAGGAACTGCAATTTGGCTGTGCAACGCACAACTCATTTAGCCTGTAAAACAATTTATTCATTCTGTGTGGATAAAGACAGGAAGATTTTCTGCCATTAAAAGCCTTCACAGTTTCCTCTTGCGTTAGTGGAACAATACGTGCGATATATGTTTTTGGTAGTGCTATAACACCATCTGCAGGCCGAAGTGGGCAATGCAGAAAGGAACTCTGGCTGACCCCTACACAGTCCCTGCATGCCACAGTTCTCTCTCTCTCTCTCGCTCGCTCTCTCACCCCATCTGAGAAAGAGCCACATCTAAAAAAAGTGGCTTTTTATAAAAATTTTAGCTCTCTCCCTTACTCTCTCTGACTTTCTTGCTCTCTCTCTCTCTCTCTCTCTCTTTCTCTCTCTCACTCTCTCTCTCTCTCAAAGCAGTCTGTACGTCAGGTGCAATTTGTAGACTCATTACCAGAAGATAAACAAGTGATAAATTATATTCCCAGTCTTTCTGTTTGCAGGGCTGCAGACACCTTCTAAGCGTTCACCGGGTGGTTCTCCTTATACACAGATAAAGGGTTTTCAGGATTATCTAATGAGCCGGTTACTATTTTTAAATGGAATGACATGGTTTGATATTGGAGAACTTCAAAAGGTCCACATCCACTTACAGTGAGAATTATGCAGTTAGAAACAGCACCACTGTTACACACAATAAACTCCATGCTAAAACACACTTTAAGTAAAATCTGTAAGAGCTTCCCATGACCTGCTGTCCAAAAGCTTAGCGAATGTCCTTCAATAGCATTTGGCACTGTACTGATAATTTCGACATACGAAACAGTTGTTATACAGGGCTTCCGAGTCAAAACATTTAAATGTCCAATGAAAACACACTAGATATACAAAATATTAAAGCTAGTGTGACAGCTTGTGCTTAGTCTCACACAGAGATGCACTTTATGAGGCATACACATACAAGCTCTGTGTGTTGATATAAAAAAAGGAGACAAGCCGGGAGAGGGACTGGGCATAAGCTCTATCCTGTGAGGAGGTCAGCATCTCCCTCTTGGGGATTTCCAGCAGCTGGGTGAGTGTGTGTTCCTGGAACAGGCGTGGCTGCCAGAGCCTATATCGCCGGACAGACAAACCACACTGTGGTGAATGCATTATAAGTGTAAAACTGTGATAGCGTAAGATCTGTGAAATCCAGCTGCTCTATAAATAATGCATTGTAATGTATATTATAGTCAGGTTCACATGTGGTGTAGCCTGGAAAGCAGGTTTCAGAGGAAAGATGCACAGTGTGGTCTAACTATGCACATCTGAAAAGCAGGCAGAGTCCATCTACCCTGTGACTCAGTACCTTAGTTGCTTCCATCCTAAAGACTTACAGACGAGTGACAAATTAAAGTACAAAGGCCAGCACTGTGTGTTAGTGCTGATATACCACAAGCCACCAGCTCCTGTGTGCCAGGGCAGATTCTTCAAGTCTGTGCAATTGTACTGGAGAGATGAGACACCATTCTTACAAAAGATGGTGTTGAAGTGCATTTTCTTGCACGTCGGTCCAAATTCTCCTATATGTGTTAAGTACACTGGACTCTGATGACTGGAGAAGGGTATAAACATGTGATTTACCTCATTTTCAAACTCTTCAAACTATTTCGTGAACCGTCGTGATCCTGGAAGAGACCACTCCCATCTGGATATGTTTCTTCACAGGATAAAGGTGATCAGTCAGGACAATTTTGTACTGATATGCAGTGACCTTTCCTGCACAGTGGTCCCAAGCCATTACAGACAAAGACAGAACAGTCCTTGCATGTGTGACAGTGACTACTGTTTTATCAAAATGTATTAATAGCCTTTGGTCATTGGTCTACATTCACTGGTCACTTTATTAGGTCCTTGTCCTTAGTACTGCACACCTGCCCATTCATGCAATTATATACAGTCCAGCAATCATATTGCAGCAGCGCAATGAATAAATTCACACAAATACAGGTGAATCTGCCTTGTTGATGAGAGAGGTCAGAGCAGAATGGCCAAAGTTGGGGAGTTCTACCCAGTATAAGCATGGCGTTCATAATAAACTGGTCTGTAAGTGTATATACCTACATGCGTTTCTCTCTAACATCCGTTCTCCTTCATTCTGTCTCTCTCCCCAGGTGACCAGGCCTACCACCCTTTAACACCTTATCTCCAGGGAGCACTGTTCATTCCAGCAGCACAGAGGAGATTGCAGATTGAACTCCCAGCGTCTAGAACGCCTTGAGTCTAAAAATACCTGCCCAACTACAGTGGAGCAGCACACTCCATAGGCTTCTGGAACAACACAGCAAGGACAAGATCTGGTATTGTGCAGCATGCCACAAAGGTAAAGCTGCATTCTGTCGCGTGCTAACCGTAAATGAATTGCGATTAAAGACTCGCACTCGATTTTGCAAGGGCAAAATTACAAAATTTAAATGATTTTATTTCCAACGTAGAACAGCTGTCTTAGACTTCCATCACAAATAAATTCTGTGGGTATTCTGAACTTAACTTTAGCTGAGTTTAGTTTAACTTTAGTCTCACAAGCCAGAAATCTAGCACCTACTTTAAAAATAAAAGGCCATTTGACTCACACTGCAACCATTTAATAGCAGGTTCTTCCCAGGGTCCATCGGCAAACTTGTGGGAGTACCACATTTACTTGCCACTACCTGTTTTAAACAAAACTATCTATTTTTAAAAATGGGACTCTCCAAGCTTTTTTTTCTATTTAATTCAGTGACTTTCCTGCTTCCAACAACTCATTGTTCTGACAAAAGCAAAGATAAAGCATAGAAAGTTTGCCTTTCAAAGCTGATGTCAGCAGACCTTGTTCTTTTCATGTAAAATACCTATCATTTCCATTAAGAATATATATATATATATATATATATATATATATATATATATATATATATATATATATATATATATATTATATATATATATGT
>CM074950.1:14099630-14134113 GCA_037577455.1 Pangasius macronema | reverse complement strand
ATATATATATATATATATATATATATATATATATATATATTCACACACACACAATTGGCACCTGGTCAATGAACTTCCTCAGTCAATTGTCCAAATACCTCTGAGCCCCTGAAAATGGAGGTACTTTGCTGAAAATGGCTGTAATTCCTAAACGGTAAATGACATATTTTTGTGGAACTTCGTAAAATAAAGCTGAAAGTCTACATCTTGATTGTTTTATTTCAAATCCATTGTGTATGTATGTGTGTGTGTGCGTGTGTGTGTGTGTGTGTGTGTGTGTGTGTGTGTGTGTGTGTGTGTGTGTGTGTGTATACAGTCATGTGAAAAAAATTAGGACACCCCATTAAAAATTCAGTTCTTTATCAAGAATTGTCAACATGTCAATTTCTGATTTTGTTTTAATTTGTACCTGTAGATAAAAGTGATGTAATTGTATAAACAACAAAAAAATCACTTTGTTTTCACTTATTAAGCAAAAGAAATCAACAAAAATTAGTATTTCAACTGAGGAAACAGTTAGGACACCCTGTGCCCTAACAGCTAGTGTTTCCCCCTTTGGCTGAAATAACCTCATTGAAACATTTCTTGTAGCCATCTACCAGTTTCTGACATCGACTGGAAGAAAGTTTCCCCCACTCCTCAATGCAGAATTCTTTCAGCTGTGTGATGTTTGAGATGTTTCTTGCATGCACAGTCCGTTTCAAATCACCCCACAGGATCTCAGTAGGATTTAGATCTGGGCTTTGACTTGGCCATTCCAGAACTGTCCATTTTTTACTTTTCAGCCAGTCCTTGGTGGATTTACTGGTATGTTTTGGGTCACTGACATGTTGCAAGGTCCAGTTCCGCTTCAGCTTCAGTTTTTTGACAGATGGTCTCACATGTTCCTCAACCACCTTCTGATACAATGTAGAATTCATAGTGGATTCAGTGATGGTGAGCTGGCCAGGTGCTGCTGCAGCAAAGCATCTCCAAACCATAACAATTCCACCTCCATGTTTCACAGCTGGTATGAGGTTCTTTTGCTGAAATGTTGTTATGGTGTCCAAATAATTCAGCTTTAGACTCATCTGTCCAAAGCACATTATTCCAGAAGTCTTGGCCTTTGTCTATGTGTTCCTTGGCAAACTTCAGTCTTGCCCTCATGTTTTTCTTAGACAGCAAAGGTTTCTTCCTCGCACACCTCCCATGATAATTAAAGTTGTGCAGTCTCTTTCTGATTGTAGATTCATGCACTTTGACATTGACTGTAGCAAGAGCTTGCTGGAGATCCCATGATGATATTTAAGGGTTTTTGGAGACTTCTTTAAGCATCTTGCGGTCTGCTCGTGGGGTGAATTTGCTTGGACGGCCTGACCTGGCCATGTTGGCAGTTGTTTTAAATGTTCTCCACTTGTAAATGATTTTCCGGACAGTGGAATGGCAGATTACAAATTCTTTTGAGATCTTTTTATATCCCTTACCAGACTCATAAGCATCAACAGTCTTCTTTCTGAAGGCCTCAGAGAGCTCTTTGGATCTCACCATGGTGACACCTCTCACTTCAACAATTAAGAGCAAACCAAACTAAATGTCTGAGGTTTAAATAAGACAAGTCTCCTTCAAAATGCTCTGTAACCAGGTTCTAAGAATTTACACCTGATGTGATGCACCTGTAGGTAATTTTAGCCATTTTAAGTACAAATAAATTTGGGGGTGTCCTTACTTTTTCCTCACAAGAAAATGGATTGTTTTTAAATTACATTTTACAGATCATTTAAAAAAGACTTTCCTTTGGTTTTATTTGTTTAGTTATATAACATGAATCTCTTAGCAAGCAAAAATATCTTGAACTCATATAGTCAGTTATCTAGTATGTCCTATTATAAGATTATAATAAACCAAATATGATTATTAAATCTATTCCTAGACATTTTTACTCATTTCAAGTTTGAAATAGTCTTGTTCTATTAGCAGAACATAATTGCGGACACATATTCGTAGGTTTTGTCCGATTTATTATAAACTCAATATTGTTAGAGTATTTTTCTTTATAATGTTAAATTTGCCCATGTTCAAGATACTATCATTTGATATAATGTCATTTTTACAGTGTATCATGATAATTTATTGCAGTGTAGCAGATTAAAATTCTCATCATCAACAAACAGCACAATTGCTTTGCCTGCAATGATCTCTGAAGCCCAATGCATTATCACACAATGGTGTCATGGAATGCAGGCTGGATAAGATGGTATGGCAGGGTTCATATCTGTGTTTTCTACTGTTTATGAGTGAGTTTGCTATATTGCTAGTTTCCAGCAAAGTGTAGTGCTTGGTACACAAAGGAGATTATTAAATGTTTCAATGTACAAAATGTTGTGGATAAAGACTTAATTTTGTATTCCTAAATCACTTTAAAAGTGATTAAAGTTAAATTACATTTATAAAGCTAGTAAATGCAGCCAAGGCTGAAATGCTAAATCATGGTTAAACTGCAAGCTGCACCAAAATGGTGACTTTTTCATTGCCAGTCATTTGCTCTCACCTTGGATACTCCTTTTGTGCAAGGAGAGATCAAAAGCAAATATCTACCCTGAAGCTGCAGCTTTAGAGTAAGAAGATAAATGTTCTTAATCATAGACGAGTGATTACTTTGTCAGTAAAGGCTCTATGGAGGCGTTATATAGGCATCAGTTGGAGAACTTACCAGGAAGGCAATGATGCTCCTCTGAGTGCTCTCCCACAGGAAACAGCTCTTAATGTACTGCAACGTATACAGAATGGCCATGCTGATCCTCCTCACACGGTAAATGTGGCGTGCTAACAGCTAATGGGCGACAAATCAGTAGTTAGTAAAATGCCTGGCGTGAAATAATGTTCACAATAAGTGAGGTGCATAGATGCTTTTACAAAGGACATTCTGAGCGTGATAAATATTAATCCGTCAAGTCCACTTTGGACTACATGTTGATGGGAAGCCATGTAGGAACCTACTGTAACTGTACTGCAAAAGATGAAGATCTAGTGGTGATCAGTGTACCAACCTTTTTATTGAACTTTGCGTTGTCCTCAAACTTCGTTTCTTTGGGACGGAAGGTTGCTTAACGTCGAGACTGGAAACTGTCCTTATCAAGTTTTGTGATTTTAGTCAACCACTTATATTCCTGTTACCATAAGTACATTAAACGTCACCCCTTCCTTGTTGAAATGGATGGGACACAATATACAAAATGTCCTTTGTTAAAATAATCTGCTTAGTCACAGTTCCAACCTATATGTGTACTTGGTAAAGAGTGTCCTACACACTGTCCTTCTACCACACTGCCTTCTACCCAAATACAAAAACACAAAAAAAAACACAGTAGTATTCTTACTGGGTTGTAAAAAACATTAATCTCCAGTGTAATGCTTCCTTTCGACACGTCTTCCAAATTGTCCTTTTTCAAAGGACTGGTTATTTGTTGTCCATTAGAGACCTACAAGATTAATGATGTGTGTTAATATTATCATGAACATATGTTATTAGGGGTATGCTCAGTATTCCTTAACAATGAATACTGAAAAAATGAAGATTTGTTATGTCATTTTGGATTCCATTTCAAAATATAATCAAAGCAGGTAAGTAAGGCAAAAATATAAGGCAAATTCTCTATTTCTGAACTTACAGTAAGCAAAGGAATAGCAACCTTCCCCAGAAAGTCTGGTGCTTTGTCTCCATCTTCACCAAAAACTGTCAGGATTAGGACATCATGGATGTCCTTAATTGGGCTGCGAAAGGAAAAAAAAACTCAAACTGTTTTCACACTAAATGATACTCTGCATGGCTATTTTGGAATTACGAGCATTTGAAAAGATCTTTGAATTATAAGCCTTCTTTATAAACTGCCTAAACTATGTATGTTTAATTATAATTAAATGAAATAATAGTATACATGTTAAAATTAAGTACTGAGTAAGCAATTCTGCAACAGAATGTATTAATATTTAACTCTGATCAAGGTTAATACCAGCTACTAATAACAGATAATGATGGTTTGTGTTGCTTCATAGGCCCAAGCCAAAATCTGTATGTTAATCTGCAAAGGAATAATGTGCCTCTTACAATGTAAAGGCTGTTCTCCATTCTGGATTGAGGGTCTTATAGATGGTTTGAGTTTGCAGCTTGCTGTTCCCAAGTTCCAACACACAAAATGGGTCACTCTTACCTGAACAGGTGAAAATAAACGGTTGCGGTCGTATTATTAACGGAGAAGTCTCCTGCGTGACTAATCGAAGAGTTGTTTACTCATGGTAAGTCTAGACATCTACTTTCCAGACGTCGGGCATTTTGGTTGACCTGGAGATAGCCGACATCCCGTAGATTCTCCAGCGTGTTCCGCAGACTCTGTGCATGAGACAAGCAGTACCATTTCAGTTCTGTTAACCAACAACTGTTTCATTTTATCCAGTCCGGGAATTAGAGCATTAAAAAAGAAGGACCAGACACTAACATATTTCTTCAGGGTGCTTTCATAGGTGCAGGGAATGTCCAAGGATGTGGAGCTCAGGTCAAAGATGGAAACTCCAGAACAGGGGGTGTGTGTGACCAGAAACACCAACCGACCTTTGCCTGTAATCACATTGTATGTCTGTGTTGTATTGGCTGGCAGCTGTGAGAGGTCAAGTTCAATCCTGCACATAAGAGCAGTTACTGTTAGAAATCAATAATAGGCCCTTTTGTTTTGTTTTTGTTTTGTTTGTTTTTTTACAAAATTACAAATATAATTTAAATAAGCTAAACGTATTTCAAACTTATTTTCATCCATGTAAATGTGTTTCGAGCAAGTATGCTTTTCTTTGAAAAAGAATCTTGGCAGAGAGGGGCGCTTGTCACTGCTTTGAGGAGAAAGAACTGTGGAGCTAAAGGTCATGTGTTTTGAACTCACCCTCCCCAGCATTCCACACACTTCCTGCCCTTCTTGTAGTAGAGCTCAACCAGCAGAACATCTGGCTGGCCATCCTCGAAACGGTTGAATTCGAACTTCTCCCTCCACTGTGGATTGGTCTTAGTGCACAGATACTGACGCAGAGAAAAAGAAAAAAAAAAGGAGTCATTGTTCTATGAAGACTTGAGGCAATGTCACTACTGAGGCATAACATTTTATTCTTTCACGCTAAGTCTGAGTATTGATGGGAGAGGAGGAGGCATGAAATGATCATTTTGGAGAACACACTTCTGATTCCTCCCTGGGATTCCAGATCTTGACACCAACCGATTAGAATCATCTTTGCTCAACAAACAAGCAAGCCCAAACACAGCTGAAGCTGTTAAAAAAAAAGACGAGAACACAAGACTAGCACTGGGTGGATTCACCAGGGGGGAGGCCAACGCACTGAGGTGGAACCAGATGAGCAATGCATGCTGGGAACGCAAATGAGCCTGGAGAAAAGCAGCAGCACAAGCATTAGGAGGGCTGCAGTGACAGCCACAACCAAAACAATGAGTCAGTGAACAGTGAAGCCTGATAGAGTGGAACCAGAGAGATCTAGATGAAGGACATATAGAGTTATAGAATTTGCTGCAAGTGAAACAAGCGTTTACATGACAGAGGATATTTAGAGGAGGAAACCTCACCTTACTTCGGAACCTCTGTTCCCCCATTTTGAAGCGGACAAAGACATCCCCTTGGCCACTTTCAGGCATGTCCTGCCCCTCCACAAGCACCACAGTGTATACTCCACTCCACACTTGGCTTTTCTGCATGGCAGCCGCTCGGAGCTGTCCCTGGAACCATCAGTGCATAAAGAACAGATAGAGAGCAGCTCTTACATCACATTTGCATACTGATATTTTTCGATTTCCAAACAGCAATTTCTGTAGAAAGAAGCCATAAAATAAGATAGTGATTACAATTGTAATTAAATTACCAAAGTGAAGCAAACATAAAAAATATAGCCAACAACTATCTCACGTGTGGCGAGAATGGCTGCATCCACGGCATTTCAGATAACTGCTCAAAATTGGCAAAGTCTTCCATATCGATATGCACGAGTCCATTACAGGCGGTGCAGATGGATATAGCATTGTGGTGAAGAGATAGCTTGCAGCTTGATTGCCGTGCACTTAAAAAAAATATGACATATACGAAAGGCTGGCCAGGTTTGGCAGAAATCAAACAGCAGAGCTGTTAGTGCAGCAAGGCTGGTCTGGGACGGAGCTGAGCTTATTCCCCATTAACACTTCTGCTTTAACTCTCAATGTGATGGTCATGTCTCCATAAACAAGGCTCTTTAAAAAGCGATAAGGGGGGAGGGCAGAGGGTTTGGGAGAGAGATAGAATGCTCATCTGAGCCAAGTCATCCCAAGTGTTTATTTTGGACGAGTAGAGTGATCAGCATGGCCAATAAAACAATTCCACTTAACAGTAAGTGGGCCCTAAAGAGAGGCTATTCCTGGTGCTAAAAGGGTCAGGGGGATTGACTCCATATGGTAGGACAGCATGGGGACGAGGGGGCCTGGCCCATTTGGCTTTCTATCCATCCACAGCTGGGATATTACATCTTAACATCTGGGTTATAGCTCACCATGCCTGGGAATGGGCCACACCATCCCACACTGGCAGAGTGCCTCGGAAAATGGACAGAGCCACACATACACGCACACGCACATGCACACACAAACACACACACACACACACATAGTGGAGCTCAAGCGACCCTGTCAGAGAGAAGCAGCACCACACGCTGTGTGTTAGTGCAGTTGCCAGCCTCCATCTCAGAGGCAGTGTGTGTCAGTGTGACTGTGATGGCGGGTGTGTGAGAGAGGAGAAGAGCAGATGAGAGGACCATCTTCCGCCTCTCCCGAATAGGTGTCAAATAGATCCGGGCCTCAGCTGCGCCAGCACAGACATGTGATTCAGAAGAACCATCAGTGTAAAAACCACAGAAAAACAGTCATCTTCACAAATAAGAATCAAACACAGTCAAACCTCATTAAAGCCCTGGTCCAGTCCAAAACTAAGATTTTCATCCTCTCGTTCCTTCTTGCACCTCCCTGTTTGTTTGTCATGTTTGCTATTTATTTTGTGCTAAACTGAAATTCTTTGGGAAAAGGTGAAAAATATAATACAAGCAGCTTGCAGGGACGTGAAATGCTGCCATACCATCACATACATGCAATACTGAAAAAGAGAAAAAACAAGCCTCTGTCCAGGAAGTGTAGATTTAAAGTGCTTCTTTACTCTGTTAAACAAACAAAAGCTACTGTATTTTGGCTCAAAGCTTAAATATAGCTTTAGTCCCTTTGAGCTTAACCGAAACGCAAAAAAGACGACATGACATGGTCGGATCAGTGCAACGTATCATTCAGTCCAGCAGCTGCAGTTTCTCAGTGCTTTGTGTCAAATTAAAGCTTATCATTATAAAAGCAGAATTTATGAACTGTAAGGTGAGGTTGGCAAAACAAGAGACATTATATAATGATTTACTGCCCTCCAGTGGCCAATTATAGAACAAGTGAACATATATTTTAATTAACAGACGAGAAACGTTTAGGACGACAGGCATTTCATTGCAAATACAAAGATAATACGCTATTCTGTCTCAGACGGAGAGAAAAATCTAAGTAGAATATGAGGAAGAACAACAGGAACATTGCAAAATGACATACAGTTATCAGTATGAAACATTCAAGAAGAAATCGTATTCTACCTTATTGAAGCTTCCTTTCCTCCTAAGTGGCCATTTCTGAAATATAAGCAAGAGACATGTTTGTCAGTCAATCTGTTGCTACATAAGACTACACGCTTGTTGTGCCTGACATCTGTTGTGTTTTGTTTTCAGGACATACATTTCGTTTGGTGGGCCCCTCACAGATGGACACACAGGCGTCTAAGATTATTACTCCCATGTCCTCTTCCAGACTGCCAAGGTCTTTCAAACGCAGGATCATCTCAGATGTTCTGAAAGAAACACCATCTTTATGGGTTAAAGGTCACTAGGTCGAGTTATTCTGAGACTGCTACAGTTGATCATGCCTGACGATGAGCAACAAGAAAATATGCAAACGAGCGTGTCATACTTGTCCAACTCCAAGTTACTGAGAGTGATGGAGCTTGAACCCATGAAGTCCCGAGATCTCAGATCCCGGTCGTACACCTGCAGCAGAATTAAAAGTAATTGGAAAAAGGTTTTGAGAAATTTATGTTGCGATAGGAAGCAATTTTACTGGTTGTCTTGTGAAGATCAGGGCATCTTGTCCACACCTTAACATAGACATTCTGTTCCAGGTCCCTGATGAGGATGGAGAAACACTCGTTCCATGTAGGATTAAGGTTCTTGTACACAACCTTGCTTTTGTAGACTGTCTTGCCATCTATTTTGAATTTGACATATGGGTCACTGGTACCTGTTGAAATAGTCAGCTTGTTATTTCAGATAGATAGATAGAGAGAGAAAGAGAGAGAGAGAGAGAGAGAGAGAGAGAGAGTCTCTCTCTCACGAGTTCATACTGGAACACAGAATATTTCGTTCACTACCCCATATTTTATACTGTTTCACAATACTTTAGCAATGATAGATAAACAAACAGATAAGCAATGAAAGAAGGACAGTCATGTGGTGGTGTATGTATGTGGTCCACCCAACTGGAAAACCACACACATGTACACACTAGGAGGTTATGTATGTGTGATGCATATCGTCGTGACGGTAACAAAGTCCTCTGCACAGTCTCGCACCCCCTCTGCCTGGTCACAACTCTTAATTGGTTAATTATAGAACAGAACAAAAACTCTCAGCAGTGTGAATCCAGCAGCATATTAAAACGCCTGAAATTAAGTGCAACCGGTGTTAATCTCCAAACCCTGTTAAGCGACTCCATCCTGCTCAAGCTGGACAAAGAAAAGCAGATGGACAGACCGTCTTTGTCTATGATATGGCATGCTGATTGAAGTAAAAAAGAAGAAGACAAGGGGAGGGGGGAAAAAAACAACAAAAAACAACATGAGCGGATAGAAAGAAGCCCGTGGCTTCGTTTGTATGGACGGATAAAGGGGGTGCTTGAGAAAAAGCGGCGGGTAGCCTGGAATCACATGACAAAAGGCCCTGTGGGGACGGGCTGTCAGGCCTGTCAGCGTGCCGCCTATCCAAATGAACAGCTCCAGGAGGCAGCCTGACAGGAGGAGCTGCGGCAGGACTGAAAAAACAGTGACGGCAGAAATTAACGGGCACAGAAGAAGGGAGGGAAGGTGCATGTGGGGGGTTTGTGGGCTTGTCGGGACGCTTTTTAGAGGACATAGAGGCGGTGTGTGTGTGTGGTGTCAGCCGGCCGTGGGCTGGGCGATAATTGTTAAGCAAATAGAGGCAATGTGGGGGGGGATGGAGGGGTTTACCACATCACCATTATGCCACCCTGTCACAGAAAGTGAGGATTCTACTAGTGAGGAGACACTGAAAGCCCAGGGTCTGAATGGGGAACATCACAACTGCAATTTTGATGAGAGCTGTCAGGTGCAATATGCAAAGTCCACCATGGTTTGACTGAGGTATTTTCTACTCTTTAGATAAAGTTTGAAAAGTAAATGGGAATGTAATCGGGCAAATCCATTATTGCTGAACACATGACATTTTATAGGTCATCATCATTTGTTAGCTATTCAATTCAATTCAATTTTTTTTGTACAGCGCTTTTAATAGTGCATGTAACATTGTCACAAAGCAGCTTTACAGAAATAAATAAATTCAAATTAAGTTAAAACACAATAAATTGTAAATATGTGAATTTAGCCCTAATGAGCAAGCCAGCAGCGAAGGTGGCAAGGGAAAACTCCCTGAGACGTAATGAGGAAGAATGCTCGAGAGGAACCAGACTCAAAGGAAACCCATCCTTTCGATCTGCGTGCTAGCGGATAGTACAATTATAAATAAATCCCTTCTGTAACTGTGTACTATATGGACAAATAGTGCAATTGTGTGACCAGTACATTCATCACAGTTTTCACATGAAGTCCTGTTTACTATCCACTGATGGAGTGCTGAGGACAAAGCTGCTCGTGGCAACTGCAGCCCCAAAGCCACCACAGCAATCTCAGTAGCAAGCCATCACAGTACAGCTCCCCATATGAGATCACCAAGCCATCTCCACTCCACGGCCCCCAAGCGGCACCATCTTAAACACCATCACACTTAAACCTGTAAATTGTACCACGTGCTGCTGACTTTGTGATGAAAGTCACAAATCAGAGTAATCTTTCATAATGACCACATAAAGTTTATCATCTCATAAAAGGTCAAAAACGCACTGTGCTAGTCCCAGTTTTCTTCTACTACATCCCCTGCTTCTCCGCCCCATGCCAAAAACATTTCCACACAAGTGTTTATTTTCACTATTGAACACTAGTAATGCACTGGTGACGTAGCACGAGGTAAATTGTTCAAATGGGAAATTAATGACCACACCTCGACATTAAAATAAATAATACAAAAATATTCCCGATGTAAAATCCTCTACACTAAACTGCATTATAATATTCAATATAGGAAAACAGAGGTTTCTGACACAGCCATGCAGTCTTCTGCAATGTTATTTCATGCTATGACCAGCAGATGGTGATGTATTTCAGTTACTTCTAAAACCACAATGTTTCTACCAAATTGAAAAAAAAAAATCTACTCTGTAATCTAGACTAGGCTGTCTTCATGTCCTTATAAGTGAGTATCTCTGTTTTGTAAGAGCTATTCTTCCTTTTATAACAGATGATTGTTCATTTTGGAAATAGTGGGAGATTGAACTGGCCATGAGAAATATGCCGGGTATATTGCAATTATGAGGAAATAATGAGAGGATGATAGTAATTAACAGCCTCTGGGCATACACCTGTGACACTCATCAGGAGAATTAGGTGCCCAATCAGCTTGGCAAAGCCTGCCACATAAACTGGCACTGGATCTGAAGAAATGTTTCTGGGCATCAAACAGAACTGCACTTGTTCCATTTGTGCCTAAGATTGAAGTAAACACATATCAAACCCAAGGCTGCTGGGAGGATTCCTCTGTGTCAATGCTCAGTAGAAAAACACTGAGGAACGTAATCTAAACCATGTTTCCAATGGCTCCTCACACAACAGTTAGGCCGGGCTGATCTCATATCCACTCTGCAACTTGGTTTTCCATTTAGACAACCCATCTGCATACTTTCTGCTCTGAAGCAAAGTCTCGACACCGCTGCATTTGTTATTTGACATCAGCATAACAAATGCATAACCTCAACCTGATTAGTTTGCTAGGTCAAAACACAGTGTCCATCGCGTGGACAAGTTGTTTGTGAAACTATGCTTTAACACGATAACAATTAGGGAGAGGCAATGAAGTCAGTGAGACTGTTACATTCTGGTCAGACCACATGCCTTGCTATTGTCTCAGGACACCACTGCCAGCCTTTAGCAGGTCAAAGGCATTCCATTCATTAAAAAGACGCACACCATGCTCAATCAATAGATACAACCAGGAAAAATAAGCAAGCATTGATTACTGCAAGAGTGATCAAGAGATTAGAGATTTAGTGATTAGGATGGTGTCGTCTGTTTTTTTTTTTTTTTTCACCGTCACTACGCAACAGTGTCACGTTTTAAACTAGCAACAACCGGAGAAACCACATGTACACACGTATATTTCATATGGAAGATACCCATAAAGACATCCAGGATAGGAAAATCTAAGTCAGAGCATATCCTTTCCTCATATATTTACTATATCTGACGTTTCTTTAATATTTGTTCAGTTGAACAAAAGCAATACAAGTAACTAATTTGTACCAAGTCAGGATGTCTGCACTGTCATAGACAGCACACAATTTTTTCACAGCTATAACAGGATGATTTAGCGTGTGAGGAGTTGTGTCGCCTATTCTTGTGTTTCCCATTTAACACTGTCTGCACAATGGTCTGAACATTCCCACAACATGTTCCATTATAAATACAATAAGTAGCCTGTTGGATCAGTATTTCCATGTGTGATCCAGAGAAACAGTAAACCACACACTGTGCTTTATATATCAAACATGCAAAACAGTGTAGCCAGACAATACCTGGATTAAGAATGCTGCTCTGCAAGATACCTTTCATACTAATTATGGCTCGTATTCTGCACATTATGTACTAAAATGCATGAAAAATACCATGAAATTTGCATTGACCAAGATCTGAGAAAGCCTTTCCAAAACTAAAACCATAGACAACACATCACCAGAAAGTGTTGCAATGCTGTTGAACATGCACATAAAAACTATTAACTGAACTATTCCATGTCATTATATGGATATGACACATGAATAAGAATTAGGTTTTATAAGCACAAAGCCCCGCACAGCCCTGCAGATTAGAGACTGAACATCAGCACATGATGACATGCCTACCAGAGCGGTCTTTGATGGCCAGGTTCCTTCCTTCCTTCAAGCTGATGGTAAGGAGATAATGGACCTTCTGACCTCCTAGAATAGCCTGACCTTCACTGCTGACTCCTGAGCTCTTTGTATCATACACACACACACACACACACACACACACACACACACACACACACATATATATATATATAAATGCAGTCTGTTCCATAAGTATTTGGACAGTGACACAATTTTTGTAATTTTGCCTCTGTACACCACCACAACATTTGATGTCCATGGGTTCCAGACTTCAGGCAGTCACTGTCTACAAAGGATTTGCCTCCAAGTATTAAAAATAATCCTAATATTTATGATTATGTTAGTTTGTCCAATTAATTTTGAGCCAGTGAAAATGGATGGACTTTGGGGGGAAAAATGGCTGTAATTCCAAAACAGTTTATATTTTTTGTTAAACCCCTTGAATTAAAGCTGAAAGTCATTTCATTTCAATATATTTCAATCACATCTTGATTGCTTCATTTCAAATATATATACATAAATAGAATAAAGTGTTACATTGTGTGTGTGTGTGTGTGTGTGTGTGTGTGTGTGTGTGTGTGTGTGTGTGTGGACTTATTCTGAATCAAATAAAAAAAAACTCATCCTTTGCAGTGAAATATTAATCTTGCTTTTATGGGTGCACACATTTAACCAATTTTTCAACCCTTTACTGGACATTGTTGCCATATGGCAACAATTTACAAACTACCCCCCTAATTTTTTTTTTAATTTTGAAATATATTTTTATTTCNATTTCTTGAACTAATTCAAGTAATAAAAATCCATAAAAAATAAATAAATAATTCATGCAGTAGAGGGTTAAATATGTGAGTTATGACTATTTGTGTTTAAACTTGTTTTACTTTGTGTGACTTGACATTGAGAGTGTACACGACTGAAAGGCAGCAAGCACAAAAGCTTCTTAAAGATGTAGCAGGTGCCATGAAGATTTAAGCTACAGCCAAGGTCATCCGTGCTAACCATAGCTTGTTTTTGTTTCTGAAGAAGAACTCTTTGCTCTAGCAGTAGCTTTCCATTTCACATGTGGCTGTGTTTCATTACCAGTGAGAAACTGAGTTCTTTGTTCTCTATGGAAATGAATGTGTAAGTCTGATGCTATAAAAAGTCTTGTAACCTGAGTCACGGTGAGACGCACTCAATGTGCTCTCCCGAGCTTGGGATATTAAGCTTAATAATAAATATCTCACTTGAGCAACTCGATTCTGTGTAATGTATGTCTGAGGAAGACTACGTTGAAGGTCTAATTCCATGACACCTTGCATTTCAGTCTTTAACAAGCTCTAAACTTGTTTAAACTGTTAGTTTAGTCTCTTAGTTCATAAATAAGTGAGCTCATCAACTTTTGGGAATATAGTAAGTCCTTCTTTGAGAACCAAGCAGGTGAGATTTTGTTGCTTTTACATCCTGGCATCTCATTGGGGCTCTCTCCTCCCTCCAAATGGATCAGTATCTTTATATCTTCTGCAAAAGTCTATAAACTTACAATTAGGATAGCACTTCATTTTATTTCTCTGCAGCACTTATGTTCTCATATAAATGTTGCTTTTGACCATTTTTTTTACCGACTAGACCATTGTAGCTCTTGTTTTCAATGTTATGAATCTTTATAGATTTTCATAATGTTGTACCTATAGCTCTTTCACTTTTGAAAGTTAAAGTTACAGTACAGGAAAATCTACCAAAAGAATAAATGTAAACGTTACAACTTCATGTTTCGTTTGATAGAATGCTACATTACATCAACAGACATCGACTTGTCTTCCACGACCTCCCATGAACTCTTCCGTGAAATATGATTAATAGGACAAAAAATGGACTGCACATTACTCACTTTCGTTTCGGTCCCTGAGAAATTGGTGTCATAGTCATTGGTCTCGTTGGAAACCTGCAAGCTTCTTCTGAACGACCAGTACTTGAACTTTGTTCTTTTCGTTTGGTAAATTTTTGCTATTTGGTTGACTGAAGTAAGTTGTCCTCAGCTGATCCGATAATAAACATCTCTGTGGACCTTGGTGTAGCAGGCTCTAGCCCTGTCAGGTCATGGTAAGGAGAGCAGAAGATGTAGGAGCGGTCCTCAGATGGTGTGCTACAAGCTGACTCGCTGTCCTCTATGTACCATGTGGTGTTTCTTTCCCTTTGCTCCATCCGTTTCTCTGGTTTATCCTTTGTGGCTGGTACACTGATAAATGCTGGCCTCTCTGATCCTGAACAAATGATTGTAGGTGGTGTGTTTGGAAGCATCAAGTTGTCCAGAGCCTTGGCTGAAGATGGTATGTATGGGGCAGTAAATTGGGACCTGGCTGATGACAGTGTATCTGGGGTAATACCTTGATCCAGAGATGTGTTTGTAGTATTGAGCTGGCCCAGGACCCTTTTTGGAACTGGGGAGTTTGGAACAGTGTATGGATCAGTGCACTTTGCAGATAATGCTGCATCTGTGACAGTGAGGCTGTCGGTTAGGCTGGAGGTTTCACACTTTGTTTCATCAGGACCAAATGAATAACCTGGCTCAACAAACGAGTCTGGAATTGAAGACTGAACAGTAGGGCTTAGAAAAGATGACATGGATTGATCACTTAGTAGGTCTGGTACTGAAATGCTCCTCCTGTATTTCAGGTGAGTCTTCTTTACTTTCTTCCCTATCTTCACATTGAACAGGGGCTTGGTTTTATCTCGCAGTTTGGATAAGACTTTATTCTTCTTAGAGTCCATTTTGACTGGAGATGAGTTCAATTATTTCTTTGATGGCTGAATGAAAACAAAAGTCCACAAGAGTTTTAGTCAAATCAGTTGCATTTCAAACAATCAAATCACATACAGTCTCCTCCAAAAGTATTGGAACAGCAGGGCCGTTAGAATATGAAATGACAAATCAGAATTTCAGTTTTCATTTCCTGATATTTACATCAAGATGTGCTAAACAACTTAAAACATGGCACCTTTTTATTTGAACCCATCCAATTTTTCAAGTGATTTTTTTTGGTGTGCTAACAACATCAAACAGGTCGGCCAAGGAAAACAACAGCAGTTGATGACAGAAACATTGTGAAAGCTGTGAAGAAAACCCCAAAACAATAGTCAGTGACATCACCAACAACCTCCACAGGGCAGGGATGAAGGTATCATAATCCACCATTCAAAGAAGACTTTGAGAGCAGAAATACAGAAGCACACAAGACACAAACCACTCATCAGCAGCAAGAATCTGAAGAATAGAGAGATGAGCCGCAAACTTTCTGGAATGAAGACTAACCGCTTCCAAAGTGATAGAAAGGCCAAAGTGTGGAGAAATAAACGATCTGCTGATGATCCAAAACATACAAGCTAAAGCACAATGGTCAAGCACAGTGGAGGTAGTGTCATGGCTTGGGTTTGCATGGACAGGGCTTACTAACCTTTACTGATGATGTAACTGATGCTAACTGATGGTAGCAGCAGAATGAATTCAGAAGTCTACAGAAACATTCTGCCATTTTACAGAGAAATGCATCCAACTTCATCGTGCAGCAAGACAATGATCCAAAACACACTGCCAACACAACAAAGGGCTTCATCAGGGGGAAAATGTGGAAGGTTTTAGACTGGCCAAGTCAATCACCGGATCTTAACTTCTGAAGAGGAGTCTGAAGGGAACGCCCTCCCCAGAACAAACAACAACTGAAAGAGGCTGTGGTACAAGCCTGTAAAAGCATTACAAAAGAAGAATGCTATGGTTTGGTAATGTCATTGTCAGTATGATGCAGTTATTTTAAGCAAGGGACATGCAACCGAATAGTAAGTGCTTTAATTTCCTTTAAGACTATCTGTTCCAATACTTTTGCTCAACTAAAGATTGGGTAGTCTGACAGCAAGAGTGCCATGTTCTAAGTTGTTTAACACATCTAAATGTAAATCTCAGGAAATGAAAGCTGAAATTCTGATCTATCATTTCATATTCATCTTTTGATCTCAAACCCAAATGTCTTCAGCGTATAGCAAAACTAAGAGAATTGGCTTTGCTGTTCCAATACTTTCAGAAGTAAGTGTTAATAAAGAGAAATTTGTATATTTATGCAATACATGAATTGACAAGCAGTAAAAAATCCCCAACAAGGAAGTGTGATGGTGTCAGGAACAGGAACTTTACTGTCACTGTTTAACACATGGCCTCTGTATGAGGAAATATGTTTTAACAGCCATAACCACTGTTAGAACAAAAAAAAAAAATGTAAAGTTAAAATGCAGTTATAAGCATTTAGAATAATATTGGTGTTTCCTTGGTACACTCCACTTTTAGCACCAAGTATTCTTTTGTTTTATTACATAGTGGGCATCCCTTTTTAAACCCATTTTACAATAATTGTAATTTACAATCCATAAAATACAGTTGCAACTGACTGTAAACCTGGCCATATAGTAATACTGGGGGTATCTGAACTATGTTTTATCTAGTTGAGATCTTCGTTCTCCTAGAATGTTGATTTTAGATTACATTCCCCTGTTGAAAGCAGAGAATTTAACTTATGGATACCATCAGTGGTGTATAGTACTGAAGAATACTTCCCTTATTCCTTATGTTACTTAAGTGTGTCTGGGTATATCTATACTTTACCTGAGTAAACTACATGCTTCTGTCAACGTTAGCTTTCACACTTTTGAAAATCAAACACCACAAAAACTATACTAGCAATTCATCTGATAAAAATGGTAAAACAACGGCAGCACAGGCATGTGTTTAATAAAGCAGTGTATTCTGAGATAATCTCGATGTTGTAGATTGGGCACATGAATGATTTAAATGTGTAATTTTTGCCTCAAAACCTTTAGAATGTGTGTTTGAGTTACTAAAACAAACACAAGACAAAACCACAAACGTAACGCATATTTAAATAGATTTCAACAAATTCCTGCTAATCACCCCACTATTCTGCAGTATGAAACAATGCTATTAGAGACTCCACTCATTACTACACTGTCATAAACTATAAACATTGTTCGTACCTACTACATTCTCCATTACATGATATTTGTAATGAGAGTCGATCCAAACACGTTATCTTACTATAGTGTAACGGTGCTATAGGTCACGGCAATATCACTGATTATATTATATTACCAGACCTGCTCTTTCTGCGTAGGAGCTCTGCAAAACCATCTGAAAATATAATACAAGTTATAAGTAAAAACAGGCTAAAAGAGCCAACTGGCATGTGAATCTGGAATGATCTTCGTAGGTATTTTGACCTCTCCAGACACTTCCTGGAAGCCATGTCCTTTTCCCCCCACCTTATGCACTCTCCCTTTCTGTCATGGTAAACGGACAATATTTTGAGTTTATTAATGTGAAATAAAATCTATCAGTGTAACATTACTGATAACAATAGATAAGGACATATTTAACATCGGTTTACTATGACTATATTTATTAGGGATGCCACCAAAAATTTTGGGAAAAAAGAAATGTCAAATGTAACACTTTATAAATATTAAATGGTGATAATTCTAAAGTGACTAAAGATATTTTCTTTTTTGACGTTTTGAGGCAGTTCCCTACTTCACAGCATTATATTATTACAACTTTCCCCTACTCTCCTTAAACAGGAAATGGTAGAAATGCTCGTTTTCCTATCGTCTTTATGCTAACGATTCTGGACGATTAAATTGTTGATCACAATATTTTAAAATGGAAAATTACGATCAGAGAAAAAAACAATATCGTACAAGCCTACTGTCAACACTACAATGTCAAGGTACACTATAAACCTTATTCTCCCTGCTAGTGTCAAAATGCAGTTTAAAAATCATTTTTACCATCATCAATATTAATGATAAACCTTACATTCACTACTACACTGTCATTGAATACTGTAAATATTACTCTTAGTACAACACTGTCAAAATGCTGTCAGTATTACCAGTACTTTAGTACTACACTATGGAACAATTGTATCACTGTCTCAGCACTACACTAACACATGACACGAACCACACTATAATCATTACCTCTGGACTGCCTTCAGTTTTGCATAAATGTGTGCAAATGTGTCATAAATTTACATAAAAACAAATAAATCTGCAAATATTGTAAATATATTTTTGTCAGTTTTGAAAAATGTTTTGAAAGTTACCTATTTAGCCCAGTCACATGGATGAAACTTGACCTGAACAGTATATATAATAGTGAAAGATAGTGAAAGATTAGATTACTCCTGAATGTGAGGATTAGCACTGGAAATGAAAATGTCTTCTGACTAAAGGTACTGAAATAATTGTCTTTGCTGAAAAGTGGCTAGAGTTGTTTCTTTGAAAACCATCACAAGCATTTAAACACAGTGGCCTAACCATTTTCTGACCTGTAATATATCCATTTGTCGGTCCGACGACACTTTATACCGATATAGTGTCCAGTCTATTTACTGTCCTGGTGTCACAACTCTGCGAACATGTAGTCTTGAAACAAAAAAAACAGGCAACAAAGAAAATGTGTCCTTTCTAAAGGTACAGACACAATGTTCTTTACTGAAGTGTTGTGGGAGCTGTTTTTTAAGACTATTACAAGTATCTAAACACTATGCTCCTCCATTTTCTGATGCGTGATATCCATACTAGGGGTGTAACAACACATCATAACACACTGCATCATGATGCAAAAATGTGACGATGTGCGATATCGGCATCCTATTAATCATGCATCTCATGCAGTTGCACTGTTGGAACACCAGAGATCCCAATCTGCATAACCCAGGGTAGAGGTAAAATATCTAGAGAGCATGCTGGTCATGTGATCACGTTCCTTCGTGGAGAACCTGCGAGATGATCCGTACTTGTAAAGTGACGGCTAGCCCGATAGCTCTGGATTGCAATGAGATAATATACTATATGTTAAGTTAATGTAAAATAAACATATCGCGAAAATTGTTACCTGTAACAGTGTTTAGTCGAGAACAGAAATATATCAATTCAGGATATAAATTTATCCCTAATGTGCAAGCCAGAGGCAACGTTGCCAAGCTCATGATCATCTGGGATGTGCAACTGGATAGTGCAGTTATAAATTATGTTATACGGTTATATGTTTACACGACCATGTTATAATGGTTAAACAGAGCACTTCAGTAGCTTTCAAACACCATCTCCATGCCTCTTGCGATCTACGATGCCTGAGAAAGAGGTCATGGAAACCGGTCATTTTAACCTTTGGAGCTCTATTCCTGCTACGGAGCTCATTATATTTCACTCAATGGTTTTCAAAGGCCCCAGGTCAGACACTTTGTTTATTCAATCAAAATTTTGGGGAGAATTTATAAATTTCTTTATGTACGAAAAAAAAAAATACTGCAAACCCCAAAGTGTAGTTCTTCCTCTGAGAAATGATGAACATGATAAAGTTGTATATTAAAGAGCATTTTGGAAACAGTGGCCTGTAAAGCCTGTCCTGTTCACCTGAACATGCAATGGAGGCAAACAGGTTCCACACTGGCTGTTCTGTACATGGCCCTCCCAAAGTCCACTTATTCCACCCAGGCCACTGTAGGGATATTATGTCTACGTGACATCAAAACAGAGTAAAATCCGATGATCATACACTTTGTGCACGTACATAGAATGACGTCCTTTTACAAATATATGTGATGTCGTGATAGCAGCCATTTTCTGTACTGCTTTCCTACACAGGGGCCCTATCCCAAGGGACGGCAAGCCAATCCCTCACAGGACACAATCACACACACCATACAAGTTAGAGATACCATTCATCCTATAACACACGTCTTTGGAGTGGATAGGAAACCCCCAAAGCACGGTGAGAACATGCAAACTCCACGGTTCAAGTGTCATGTGCTGTCTCACATTTCTGAGCTTTTCTGGTACTTCTGCTGCATAATTGTGTTTTCTCAGGATATATTACACTGAAATGTAGTTGAACCTGTCAGTTTCAGGTATACGGTTCAGCTCATGTAGAAGTTTCCTCTGTCTCTAAAGATAAAATGAAGCATGGAAGCTGGGTGGCTGCTGGCTTTGCTCCAGCACCAGCCCAAGCTCAAGCTCTTGCTCTGAAGAAGGTGAGATAGCTTCACCAGGTCACCTGGAAAGTAGCCAGCAGGTAAACACACCTTCAGAATTCAGCCTTGTGAAAAGGAAAACAACAACAAATTCTTACCTATAGGCAGGTAAAACTGTAATGCAGACTTGGTTGCAAAGCATGAATCCGATAAACTCTTTAAAACTCTGAAGCTGTCGGTCTCATTTGACCGGTTTGCTGCGTCACAGGTGGGCGGAGCCCAAAGCGTCATCACTGTAGTTCTGGTTTAAACGCCTTCATTTGACTTCAGGCTCCTGCTGAAAAATCCAGTCTGATCAGCTGTTGAAACACACACTCGAGCTGCTCACACGCCTTCACACTTCACCTCTACTAATGCAACATCTCCAAACTGGAAATAACAGCAAGGCAATTAGAAACAATTACTGATCATTTTAAGTCATTAGGAAGATGGGAAATAACTTAATAGCTGGTGAAGATGCTCAGTTTTGGCAGCTGATCTATTTTATCTCATTCACTTCATATTCATGATTTTTTTTTCCTTTCAAGCTTTTGGTAATAAAGCCAAAAAAAGAGCACATGCCGGTGACAATATTCAGTCGTATTATTCTAACTGAGGCGATATTATTATTATGATTGCATTGATGTGTTGATTGGCAGGAATTTTGTCTCCCTCTGCTGGACACATTGTGTAACAGCTGCAGTGGAGTCGCCGAGGTTTTGTCCGACGTTGTTCTCGATTTTGTCCGTTTACGATAGACTTTGACGATGTCATTCAAACAATATGTCCAAATATTACATCACTTTCTCATTAATACTGTAGACTGACTTACTGAGAATAGCCACATATAGATATTGCATTTTTATCTTTTTTTTTTACTTTGTTAGTGACCTGTGCCTAGACATTTTATGTTTATATGTATATGTATGTTTATAGGCACATGCAAAGAAATGCTGTAGAGCAAAGATGCCTTCAAAAATAATGAAATTAAATGTTTCTACATTAACAAGATACCATAAAGAGCAGTAAATAGTAATAAATGACACAAAGTCAATATTTGGTGTGACGATCCTTCACTTTTTTTTTAGTCTCAGGTACAGTGTGTGCAGTTGTATAAGGAAATGAGCTGGAAGTGTTACTGAGCATCTTGCAGAAGCAGCCGCAGTTCTTCTGGAGACTCTGACTTTCACACTCGCTTCTTATTTTTGCAGCGAAACCCAGCAGCCTTCATTATGTTTTATGGTCTGAAAAGTGTCTCTTATGTAATCTGCTGCTTTCTTTACTGAGAAACATTTTTTCTGTAGCATTTAATTTTGTGCTGGAAAACTAATGTTTGGAATCTAAAATGTTTCTGTACTGAATCAATAATGTAGAAGTCATACAATAAACATCTAATTTAATTTGACTGATTTATTTTTTAAAAGTAGGGTTTGCTTAATATTATTCATGTGAAAAGGAGTGAAATAGCAGCCGTTTCTATGTATTAAATATTGTGGTGTGTAGTCAGTTGGGTGATTGTATGTTGGAGAATTGTGGTCCTCTGTCGTGGCACCGTTACAGCCGTACGTTTCAGCTGCCACAGGCATTCATGAAAGACTTCACATCATAGGAAAAGGGTGTAGTGAGAAAAATATATAATAGCAAGGGGTTAGGCAGTAGGGAATGTTGTGAGGTCACAAAATTCATGTGTAATTAAATGGTTGTGTGATGTCATAAAACAGTCATGTGACTGTGGGGCTGTTCACCAGATAACCCCCAGGGGACAGTGTTTTAACACCTGGATACCTTCTTGTGTGCATGCACCGTAGAACTTGTGTGTGATTTAATGGCTGAAGAGTGCATGAATATCTGTCAGAAATATGAGCTGGGCTTCCATTTATCTTGAAAGTTCACTTTTTTTCTAACATTTGGGTGAGACAGCCCTGTCATCTTCACCAGGCAGAGTCCTCTGCAAGCACGCAGCGTACAGGCTTCCTTCAAAATGGTGCTGCGTTTTGAAACACGATTGAATACTGTAGGCTGCCTTACTGAGGACTGGCATGTGTAGATATTGTATTTTTATATATTTTTTATAATCCGTGTCTAGATATTTTATGTTCCTATAATATAAACTTATGTTATGATCATTTTTATTAGGGTTTTCCAAGTGGAGCACGATAGTAGCCATTATGATGTCAGAAAGCCCATGTGTAATTAAATGGCTATATGATGTCACAAAGCGTGTTATTAAAAGGCTCTGTGATGTCACAAGACTGTAGTGATGTCAGAAAAGATGGATGCCTGTGACAAATCAGAGAGGGGCTTCTATTTCCCTTCAAAGATAACCTTTTTTTTTACTAATATAACATTCAGATAAGAAAGGCCTATCATGTTCAGTTGTTGTGAGCAGACAGCGCACGTGAAAGAAAGAGATCACTGTAGGCCAGTGAGACGTTATGTGCCCATTAGTGTTGGCTGTTCTTAAGTACTTCCTGCCTTTGGTTAAAGTCAAATGGAAACAATCTAATCTCATGCAAGATCTGTAGGAATGCATCCAAATGCATTCAAAGGTTTCCTACTATCCTTACCATTAGCCTCTCACATAGGATTTGGTGAAGAAAGAATGATCACGTTCTAAAGTTTACCGCACTTTATGTAACAGCAGTTTATCCTTTTCTTTTCTTTCCCCAGATTCTGTCTAATGTTGTCTTGTTAAAGCTTTTAGCTTTACAGTTAATGAAGAAAATGATGATTACATTCCTGCTTTTAATCGAATATTTCTACACATTTCACCTGGGATTATAACTATTTAATCTAACTTGCTGTAGGACTCTGTATATGAATATTTGAATATTTAGGCAACCTAGTGTAACTGCCTGCCTGTGGCTTAGGGTTTATGACCGGTTTACCTGATGATCCTGGAACCCCAGTGGCCAACACCGCATCTGAGAAAATTCAGATGTCATGCTCATTCATCGTCACGTCTGGCTAATCTGCAGTGGCATTATCCTAAAGTGTTTCATGAGATGTTCGTGCCATGGTGAATGGTTTTCTGGATATGATTAAATGCTGTCTCTCCGTGGTTAAGGTCTAAGACTCCCTCAGCGTCGTAACAGGAAGGCACATAGAGTTAATGCGTGAGGTTACATTTAGGTTTTTAATAAAGCGGACAGTTTCTAAGGTTCTGCACTTCACAGGTGGACAAAGTCTACTCATATTCAGAGGTTTGTTCACTTCATTTTGTACAGAATAAGCAAGAGAATCTATGTTTACACAGTTAAAGCCAATATCTTTACTTAAGTGAATGCAGAATACAAATTTGTACAACAATCCCTAGCATAATATCTTAGTCATTCAATAAAAAGTTCACTAGAATATTTATTGTATAATGAAGATAAAACAACACATTCAAGGGAAATAGAATGCAGATTAGCTTAAAATTTTCTCTTGATTCTTTTTTTTTTTTGTTGTTTGTTTGTTTTTTCGTCTAAAACATTTCATTTCATTTCATTTCATTCATGGCAACAAAGTCCAGCTTGTGCCGCCAAACGGTTTGAGCATCCAAACCGCAAACAGCTTCTTGAATTGAACTAGTAACTACAAACAATTACCAAATACATAGTTCTGTTTTTAGAAAAAGCCATAAAGCAAAGCAGTGTACTCTTGCACAGCAAAGTGAAGTTCTACAAATTGTTTTCCTCCTGAAACCCTTCATTTCACATTCAGTTCATTTTGTGATGTCGTAAGCAGCACTCAGACCAAGACGAGCAACTTCCTCTCTTCAGATTTCCTATGTATTTCTTGCATGTGTCTGCTGGGGGATTGATAGACAAACTGGCACTTTGTCCAGCTTTGGGTTTTTTTTGTTTTTGTTTTTTGTTTTTTTTAACATTGGGAATGAAATTAATGTTAATGAGATCTATCATGCACAATTTAGAACTCTTTGGAATAAAGCTCTAACTGTGCACATGAGAAAAACTCCCTGATTCCTAATCTAGCTTGTGTGTGTGCTTGTATGTGTGNGTGTGTGTCAGTGTAAGTGCCCTGCATATCATTACTCCGCAGTGCAGTTTACAGCACTGCGACGGCATTATTGCATTATTGCTTATCAACCCTGAAAGGCATTGATTGTGGTAACACATTGGTGATAGACATCATCGAAATGGATTTCTAATGAACTTTTTTTCTGAAACTTCGCTTTTCAGCTAAACTTGTTCCCACACTAAGGCAGGGAAAGCTATAGACACCAGGGTCTGCATTAAGGTTACTCAGCATGAAATGGCTTTCTGTGGTACTTCGAAAGTAGCCAATAAAATAGTGTGCCTTCTTAATATACAAGCACTTAAGGGTTTAAGGTTAACAGTCATTTTCTCAACTGTGCACATACAGAGGATGCTGTTCATAAGCAAGGATATATGTCTTCAATGGGCAGATGATTCGAACCAATTTGAATTCTAACTCCTAACACTGCGAGTGTGTGTGAATGAGCCTTCCTGATGGCGCTGTGTGCTGGGCTGTGTGTTCAGAGACTGCATAGATTAACATCAGCTTATTGCCAGCTGCTATGGTGCCGGTTAGGGCAGAGAGGTATCTAAAAAGGGGACAAGAGCACACAAAGTGGGGGAAATAGATAGCAAATTTAAAGAGAGGAAGCCTTTTTTTTTTTTTTTTTTGCCAAACCTGACTGTACAAACATGTGCAATCCAGCAGAGAGATTGGTTTTGCATTGTCTAGCATGTGAACTGACTTTTTGCTGCTGAATCCCCTGATGCTTCTTCCACCTGAAGGGGGCAGTGAGGTGCGAGGCAGGCGAAAGAAGCATGGACAAAAGAGCCTCAGTGTGGAGAGATAGATGCGAAAACGGAGAGTCACGCACACACACACACACGTACACACACACACAAAACAACAGAGCGTCTGGCGCTTCCAGAGTGGCCTCCCTCAGTCTGGAGAGGATCGATATTCTAGCGAGCCAATTCACCAAACGAAAATGGGAGGTGTGTTCTGTACATAGTATGTATGTCTTAGGTTATATTATTTACAATAGGTAGATAATAATGGGGGCACTAAGTGACTTTGATGAAGGCTTCCATCAAAAGAAGCTGAGTGTATCAATCAAATTTGAGCAACAAAACCTGGCATTTGTTGAAATTGTGATGCGAGTCAGTTGAAGAAAAAAAAAATTCCATTGAGAGAAGATGCGTGTCACTAATTGGCATTTGAAAGGCCATTGCCTTGAGGCTCGAAATGAATCCTTGCTTGTGAAAGTAGGCAGTGTGTTCAGCAGCCGTGGCCAACCCCTCCCACAAAGTGTACAGTAAAGAAAGAAAAAGAGCTTTCCTTAATGTTACAGTAATCCTTTTACAAAAACAAAAAAAAAATAGAGAGAAAAGAGACAGTGGCGTTTCAAACTTACAGCACTGTTACAATTTCTTAAGGACAAACATTTACCATTATTAATGGGAACGCGACCCATAAAACATCCTTCTTTCAAATAAAAACACTTTGATTATTAATAGCAATAATAAGTCAGATTCAAAGAAAGTACAGTATAGTTAACAAAATAGTAAATATTAACCAGTGAATACTCTACTTATTAAGGATCTCGCCTTGTAAACCTGGCAGTAATCCACAAAAATATACTTTTTTTTTTTCTTCAATCCAGTGAAAGTACAATACATACGTACTTACACCGACGGTGATATATATTAAAGTTGCTATATACATAACAAAAGGAAAGGTTTGGCTCAAATCTTTAATTTACAAACAGAACACCAAGTGTTCATGGCTTTAGATATCTGTTTAAAGATCTGGTTTGTATTTTTTATCATAGTTTGAAACAAAACACTTTACAACAGAACTAAGAGGAAATGAATAGTGAAAGAGAAATGAGAATTTTCAAACCAAAACTTTAACTAACAAACATACTTTGGCTTTTTTTTTTGTTTTTTAAACCATTGTTTGAGCTGCATTTTAATTTAGGACTCTTGTCTCCAGTTCAACTGGGCTACTGTTTAACTTATTTTTTCATTCTAAAAAGAAAAAAAGCTGTGTTTCAACAACAACAACAACAACAACAACAACAAAAATAGCACAGACATCATCTTCCTATGTTAAACTGTGTAAGTGTGATCTCATTTTAGTCATGAACCTCCCTTTGTAAACCAAAACCCTTTTTGAAACATGGTCAATCCTGAATAAGTTAACAGTTAATGTAAGTGTGTATAAAGTTTGATTATTAAAGAGGCCAGCTGGTGAGAGCCTTCGAACAGCCGAAACTTGCTCTGGTTGTGCACAACCCTGCAAAATTCAACAGCAGAAATAGTTACTACAAGTGCCAGACCAGACCAGACTACACGATCCTGAAACACCTCCATACAGCTTCCGTTTTCTCTTTAAATGTTAGACGTTTGCTAAATCTGAACTGCTTAAAGTACCTGATAACAACTGTTCTACGTAACCCAATCAGTCTGAAGAACTGATTTCTCTCTCACCACTCAGTTGCAACGTTAATTCTGATATGTCAGGACAGCTGAAATTTCCTTCCGTGCGCCCGCCTCCTTCCAAAACAAGTTCAATTAAAACAAGTGAATCACAACAGTTATTACCCAACTTAAATTTCAATATGTTGGGATATCTTGAATTTTCTTTGCCACACCCACAGCCTTCCCAAACAAAAATGAAGTTAAATAATAATAATAATAATAATAATAATAATAATAATAATAATAGTAATAATAGCAATTATGACCCCTCCCTGCTTCTGGCCTGTCACTCTCTCTCCCCTGTGTGGCCTGTCTTGCCCTCCCTGGTCATTTTATGTTACCCAGGAGTCCATACGCATGCGTTTGACAGAGGGGCTGTGGCGCTCGTCGGCTCCAGGTCCGAGGGCTCGGCTCAGGCCAATCGGCGGTGAGTGGAAATCGGCACGTGGGTCCTCGCGGTCGCTGCCGTCATACGAGGAGCACGAGGAGCTCAGGCTGTCCACCGGTGAGCGGCCCATGTCAGGACGGCTGGAGGAGGGAGGCTGCTGCAGTTGCTGTGGGAATCCGGACGGAGTGACGCGCTCACGTGGAGGTGAGATGGGCTCTGACTTGATGGTGAGGTTCGGGCTGGTGTTAATGGACTGGTTGGAGCCCTGAGGTAAATGACCACCACCCCTGAGAAAAGACAGGAAAAAATATTAACACACACACACACACACACACACACACACACACACACACACACCCATATGAGGGAACTTTAGACACACACCCACACACACAGCTGCTTACACTTTTGAGACAGAGCACGACATCAATTCCATGTAGGAAATTTGCCAGCATGTGCATGTGACCTTATGGCAGCTTGTAGGCTTTTGTGTGTATATGCATGTGTTTCTGCATGCTGTCTGTGTTACTCACACCAGCGAGCTGAGAGCTGCTTGGCCCAGTTGGTGCTGTTGCCATGCCGACATGGAGCCCAGCGAGAGCCCTGGAGAACCAAAGCCTTGCAGTGAGGAAAGCTCAGCGCTGCTCAGGGAGTATTCTAGAACAACACAACACGGGTCACGAGTGAGCACAACACACACCTCCACACCTCAGGAGAACACACATCACACTCCTCTGCATCTCACAAGAGCACACCTCACACACCTACACACCTCAGAGAACATTCTGGGCGTAGCAGATGACTGTGTGTGCATTATTGTCATTTTGTAACATCATTCTGTCATGAATCATTACTTGCTATGCCCTTTCACAGGAATAAAGGAATGTGTCTGTGATTAATGAGAACTGCGTGTGTGCGTGTGTGTGTGCGTGTGTGTAAGCTCACCGGTGTTGTAAGCCGTTGGCATGCCGGAGTAGACCAGGCCTTGTGGTGGTAGACTCGGGGTGGTGACGGACACCACGGGTGTGGCAAGAGGCTGGGTTGACTGGGAGCTGCTTATCCTCTGAGTGTTCTGCACACACACCACACCAAAGCCAGATACACTTAATAAAACACACACCTCTGTATTTCAATATCATGACTTGTGATATTAAGAAGCATGATTTTTTAAATGAAGATTTGAATTGCTTTTTCCTGACTGCCACTGACAAGCTTTATGGATTGGAGCACATGGACATGGATTAGACACGCCTCCACAATATATCTTACAGGCAGTGACTATATAACTAGCTAACACATGTCCTAGGAATTAAAAAAAAAAAAAAAGTGCTAACAGCTCAGACTATCTCTGCATGGAATTTTTGCCCACCACAGTGGGGCGCTGTAGCTTCATCAGAATAATACAACACACTGTATTGCTTGGATCAGTGCAGCTCACCAGCCAACTTGTGCTCAGAAGGACAATACGGACATGCTCCACATGAGAGGTGCGATCAGACAGCTACGGTTAATCTGTACCAGAGCTCACATTTAAAACATGTTGCAAAATTAGGTGACACTTTAAACAGCTTGTACTAATTTAAACAATTTCTTGTACTCTTCCTTTTAATCTTCTGTTTTACCAAGCCAGAATCATTGTAGGCTAATCTTTTTTTCAGCTAATAACACCTACACTCAGAATAAGAAGGTAGAACACCGCAGTAGTCTTAGACCAGAAGAACACACTCATCCATAGCTGTTACAGTCATAGTGCATTTGTAAAGTAGATTCTTTTTTTCAGCCAGACAGATTAAATTTAAAGTAAATATGGGGAAGATTCCTTTCGAGCCTTTACCTTGAATTCCCCAAGTGCTTTATTCAGTGTCAAAACAACCCACTTGTCTGGTGTGTTTAAGGTAATGCAGTGACTTGTTGTGAATACATCTCAGTGTGGTGACAAGCATGCGATGCAAGCATTCCCTCACTCCTGGAAATTATGGTCATGCAGTTTATACACACTCACACACACACACACACACACACTTTTGGCCCTTTCATTTTTTTTTTTTTTTGTAAGCTATCTTCCTCATTGAGATCTGCCAAATTTCCCCACAAGGTCAAAACTGGCATATATTCCTTTCACTGTATGGACAATTAGTCCCCATAAGGACACACACACACACACACACACACACACACACACACACACACACACACTCACTCGCTCACTCCAAACCAAACACTTAGGCAGAGTGCAGGAATAATAAATGGTCAATGATTTCACGTCAACGTATTTTGCTTCAACTTTCAAGTTCAGCCTCTGTATATTTTCAAAGTGGTTTAAAAGTGAAAAAAAAAGGTTAGTGTGCTTCCCAAAAAAGTCATTATTCTACAATATATTCATACAAAAGTTATGGGGGAAATTATTCTGTTTGAAAAATGACTCACTGAATATGCATGTAAAAGACCTATAGGCATCTCTAAAAGGAGTCGCACATCACGGCTCGGTTAATATCTTCCTATCTTTCTGCATAAACCTCCGCTCTTTTCTGGAGGAAAAAACACTGCTAGCTGTGGTTGGCCTCTCCCTTCGACAGGATGACATCATTCTGGCCTGTGCTCTATCTTTGTATGACATCATCCCAAATGAAGTAACCAGACTCTAGAAAAGGAAGAAAACTCACTGGAGAGCAAAAAAAAAAAAAACTGGAAAAACTAGAGAGCTACACGTAAATACTGAAATTATTGATTAATGGGTCTCAGGAGATTTATTTCCCTGCGAGTGATCTCACACACACGTGCACACACACACAAAGAAAGAGATAACAAGAGACGGAATGAGAGAGAGACCTTGCAGCGTGAACACACGCACGGGAAGAACTGAGACAGTCTGTGGTAGTTTGGTACTTTCAGGCGTAACCTGACCAGACTGAAGAAAACATGCGATGTGAGTGAGAGCTTAAACCANAGCTTAAACCAGACTGCCTTTACACAGCACACTGGTAAACACATCCAGAGCTCAGCTTAGCCAGGTTTAACCGGCATCCGGCTCAAGCAAGTGCACTCATTAGTCATGTCTTTTTTTTTTAAAAGCAATAATGTGCTGCTTTGCTAGTGTAAAAGGTGAGGGGCTGAAACTCTTCATCCAGGCAAACTGTGCAACTCACCAACTCCATCTCCTCCTCCTCAGACTGTTCCCAACAGAGAAAGAACAGAGGACTGGATCAGTATGGAACGGAGCGCAACACACACTTATGCAAAGCACTGCTTGCTTTTTCCAACACCATACCCCCCCCCCCTCTCTGTGCACACCTTTCAGAATAAACTCATTCAAATACAGTGAATTACAGAGAATGGAAACGCTACTCGAGTTACCTGTAAAGTCATCCTCCAGTCAAATGAATCGCACTCTCTAGTCAAATATGTCACCACTGCTTCTAGCACACTGAGGCTTCAGTTTGGTTGTGTACGAGAGCTATCTAAATGGAAGCTTACAGCTGCCTTCATTGGTATACAGCAACCTTTTCTGTGAGACTCAACAGTATGGTGGCCACTGAACCCAAAAACTACATGAAATCCTTCACTTCTCCTTTATACATCCCTCCACTTACATTACCAGATCTTACTGTAGGGGATGGTGGGTGGGGGGGGGAGCGACACCACAGGGGAGTAACAAAACGCACTGGGCTGAGGATGTACGGAAAAGTGACGGCTGATAAAATTAGCAGCTAAACAGCGTTGGTTTTAAGATGCGAGAATACTGCTAGTACAACTACTCTAGCAAAAGTCTGATAACTGTGGAGAAGACAAAGTGTTAAAGGTGTAAAAATATGTATGTCAGTACAAAGGAGTGAAATTTAGTGAGGTGTTCATTAGTACAGATGTTTATCCATATTTATCTGCGCGCTACTATTCTTCTTTCAACCCTGTCTAATAGACTGAATCCGCACAAGTGCCGTCAGCGTACACGGACCTCAGAAATGAGGAGTGTTAATTGGAAGGAGATCCGAACAAACAGTCGGAGATCTGGCTTTACTCGCTGTCTGTTGGAGTTGTATGGAAGCTGGTCTTCCATTTGTGCCCAGGCCACAACTGTCTTAACACTCAATCAATAACATTGAGGAGACACGACAAGGGCGACAAGATATTATCTGGCTAGCACTCTGGGCTTCTGATTAAGCCTTCATCCCCACTCTGTCACACTAGGGATGTGATTAATTTAATGCCATTATATCCTAATGACAGGCTGTCTGCAGGGCACACCGCCTGCCCCTGCATTAGCCTGTCTGTCTGAAGCACACAGAGGGGGAGTCCTCAATCCTTACACACACACACACACACATACACACACACACACACACACACACACTCTTAACCACTTAATCCACCAGGCTGCTAATATCACCAGCCTGGAATGTAGATTCTATTTTGACTCGTATACAAACCCCACTACTTCCAGATGCTGGAAAGCAAAAACACACATACTCACATTTTACACAGAACAGCCAATGCAAGAGAATGACCCTAGGTAACCTTGGCAATATTTCCCAAACAGCTCTGTAAGAACTCCATGCGGAGTGGCACGCAAGGCTGAAACAAGCCCATCATGGGCCAGTTCTGGAAAGCTTTTTTTTTCCCCATTTTCTTTTTACATTTGCAGTGATTTATGAAGGCGACAGGCTAGCATTGCCTCAGGTGTTGAATGTGGTCTGAACTGTCAGGGCCTTAATTATAATCATTAGAGAGGCCCTCTAATTTCTATATAAATAATTGAGAGAGTGTGATGGCACCTGGGCCTCAGAGATATTCCACTCTGCTGCTTCTTTTGCACCTACACCCCTACTTTTCTCTTTGTATACACAATAGCAGTGTGAAAGAACTTCACTGACAGTAGTAACAGGAACAGTACACGCAGTCCAACAAAGCTTCATTAACAACAAGAGAAAAACAAAAGTAAACCTAGGAAACACCCCTGTGTGTGTCCTGTATTACATTTATACCAAAGATGGAGAGAAATAACATTGGTCATTGATACTCACCAGTGGAGGCATCATTCCCTTACTGGACGGCGGTATGACCACTCTCAGGTCCGGCTTTCGGTTCCCCATAACCATGTTTCCCCCTGGCGGAGGCGGGGATTTCGTGGGCATAACTTTTCCCAGTCCATTCCCACTGCTGGTACCCAGAAGTCCTGGCGAGCCCCTGGGGTTCACAAAGCCGTTTCCTGTGGAGACACACCGAGATGTAGTGCATCATGGGATGTTGTTCCAATCATCCGATTCCCATCAGCCGCAAGCCGAGTCGACAACACGCCATTACGCAGCTGCAGTCATGGCATAGAGTGGCATGCAACGTTAAGCGTTCCCAACCCTCTGGGAAAGTTATAATAGACTCTTTAATTATCCCGCACATTTACGAAAATAAAACGAGCGTTTTAGAACTGATGAGCCCTCGGTTCTCTCAGTGAGCGAACGTATCAAAGCCGGCTTTGTGCGTCCATGGGTGAGGGAGGCAATTCGGTTTAACAAATGTAGTGTGACTTGAGCTTTTTAAGATGCGAATGGCTAAAGTCGTTAGAGTTGAGCACAACCACTTACTGCCATAAAAAAACTATTAAAGCTCCACTGGGAAAGAAAGTAGAAAGCATTACTAGTGGCTCACTGCAGGTAGAAATCAAGTTATACTGTACCATTCCTGAACAACACCCTGGCCTTCTTATACTTACAATACTTTGGACCGGTCCAAAAATGGAATATCCTGGACATGGGATACGTATTTCTGACGCAATTAGCTTATGCAACTTTTAACATACAAACTAACTTTAAAACAAACTTTTTTTTTTTTTTTTTAAACAAACTATTAAGCGCTCATAAACAGCTTTACAACCCACCAGCTTTGAAACTGTATAATATACTTAATATACTACACGGGATCTTGGCTGCCTAAAAAAAGAAATAAATAATAAAACAATAAAAATAGTTCAAAAGTGGAGTTCCTGATGAGAAAATGAGTGCGATCTATTGTGACTGCATCTTTATGCTTGACGTCATGGCCAGCCATATATTCATTGCCGGATTTTCCAGCTCCCTGTGTGAACATCAGCTCGTTACAAAGTTGTCTTTCGACCATCTGCTGGCCCACATTGTTGGAGTTTCCTTCACACGGCCGCATGACTTATTCTCCAACAATCACGGGTCACTTGGCCACACGAACGTGCAACCCCGGCAAAACAAACACAGGAATTACTACTGGCCACTGAAAATAACACCATCAACACACAAATGTCCACTGTACGCAGTGGAGGCAGAGCATGCCTCACTTGCTCGGTGAAATGGGAACAGGCACTGTTTTCCTGTTGTGTGTGATCATACTGGTCAGAGGGTCTCGCTGGTTTCGACTGAGCAACCAAACAAAACAGCTTCTTAAAGCAAACACGTGAGAAATCCATTACAGGAAAAGAATCGTTGCATTTCCACTTGCTTGGCGTTTAGCACGCTTAGCAAAGCATGACGCTATTTCCAGAAGCTTTTGCTCCATGCTCTCCCTCTCTCTTGCGTTGATTTTCTGGGAGAGACAGCTATGGGACAGAGGGAAAGAGTGTCATGGAGAAAAGACACGGAGACGCCTGACCAGAGTTCAGGATTTATCACGCTTTTGAACATAACTTTATCTACCGTTACGCGCTTGGGCGATGTACTGTACTGTATATATGCATGAATAAAGGTTTTATCAGGCATTGCCTGCAAAAGTTACTCTTTACTGCCCAAGACAAGCCATATGACGTTGTACTGTGTTCAGCTAAATCTGGCGAAGAGTTTAGCGTCTGTTTCAAGTGCAACTATAAAAATACATTCCATATAGTCAACATATTTACCCTGTAAAGTCTTGATCTTAATTAATTCTGAAATTGTTTTTTTCTCACCTGTGAAATAAATTGAAAAAATTATTGAAAATAATATAATAAT
The DNA here is from genome assembly GCA_037577455.1 of Pangasius macronema. Taxonomy (NCBI): domain Eukaryota; kingdom Metazoa; phylum Chordata; class Actinopteri; order Siluriformes; family Pangasiidae; genus Pangasius; species Pangasius macronema. The sequence continues at coordinate 14,099,875 of CM074950.1, read as the reverse complement.
CAATAATTCAGAACAATTTTCCCATAATGACTGACGTTTTTAAATTAAATACTGCAGCCAGAGATCAGCTTTACACATACATGAATATTTGAAAAATAATAAGCAAAATTTGCCCCAGTATGGCCCTTCATTCAAGACACACCACAAACCCCTTAGTGGATACTTCCAAAAATTCAGAAGGGATCTATAAGTAATGGGGAAATGTTTTTATACACCAATAATGAAGGAGTCAGTGGACTGTAATT
>CM074950.1:14085003-14099530 GCA_037577455.1 Pangasius macronema | reverse complement strand
AAAATTCAGAAGGGATCTATAAGTAATGGGGAAATGTTTTTATACACCAATAATGAAGGAGTCAGTGGACTGTAATTTTACTGAGGGCTACATGCATGCACATAGCTCTACAGTATGCAGGGATGATGCATTTAACACTACACTATGACTTCTGCTAACTTTATCACTTTACCAAAAAATGCTGAACAACAACAACAAAAAAAAATGCTTTCTGAAACTATTCCCTTGGCACAAGAAACACACCACACTGCAGCACTTGCTGGACCCACAAAACCTTTACTAAACAATATAGCATTTGAACAGGAAATCTAAAGTGCATGTGCTAGAGGGAGTACGCATGTGGCTGGTAGGAGGGGTCTGTGCAAAACTGATGCAGAGAGGAAGGAGCATGTGTCGATATTACTGTAAAAGGCACAACATCAGGCAGCAGCATCTCTGATAAAGATCAGAGGGAGGGCTAATCTATTATATCATTGCCTTGAAGCAATCCAAAAGTTCTGCTGTGAAACTTGGAGGTGTTGCCTTGCACGCACTAACCGAAACTCAACAAAGAAACAACATACTCATGTAGTTGTGTGGTGTTAAACCCACACTTGGCTCGGCGTTAAAAAAAAAAAAAAAAAAAGAGGCAAACACCCTTATTTGGCGCAGTGTTGTAAAAGAGGCTGATCGAGAAAAAGAAAAGCTTCTAGCCAACCCGAATGCGATGTTCACTGGATATTGACCAGGACACCTCCTTAAACTCTACAGCGAAGCAGGTGTAAACAATCATTTCACCCAGAAGCCTCTGCAGTATTGTGTTGTATGTATTATTAATATTGATGTATGTATTATCTGAAGGATATATTTTATTACAGACTCAAGTGAAATTGTTATTTTATTCAAATTTAACTGAAACATAACTATAAAAACCTGCATTTAACTCATGTGTCCATTGTTTCCATGGTGTATTTATACATTAAGATATCTCATTAAGGTACATTAAGGCACCCAGTCCCTTTATATCCTTTATTAACGAAACATAATAAAGGTTATATTCCTAAAAGCACACAAAACTCATTCTCTCATCAGTTTCTCAGCATTCATTGTGGAGAATCACTGCGCAGTTATCCCATACTTGGGCTGTTAGAAAGAAAGGTTTAGATTTGATTCATGTTGGATCCTGTCCCATCGAGTGAACCCGGTACAAAATTGTCCATAAATGAACACAGAAGATGGAGGGGATGCATTATTAGGTTGCACGTAGCCAAACAAAGCCTCTTACAGCTCTGAATAATGCAACGTCCTTTGGGAACCCTCTTATGTAATGGCTTGGCTTTACAAACACAAACACTTTGTTTTCTTTTGAAAGCGAAAAACAAAAAAAAAAAAAAGCCATTTCTCCAAAAAGCACCACGAGGCGCTAGATGAGGCCTGACTGCTACTGAGCTATCATTACCTTAAGCAACTGTAGCATGTTGGATGGGGGGAAGCCAGTGAGAAAAGTCTAATGGATTGCCAGAATCAAAGCTTTGCCTCCCTAATAGATTAAGTGGAAAACAGACCAAATTCTAATTATAGTTTTAATTAATGAGGCTGAAAAGTACCTCCTTAGTGGGTGCAGACGTATTGTTTTGGCTCAGGAAACTGCGCAGGAGAACAATGCATGCCTGTAAAAAAAAAAAAAAAAGCTCCAACAACGGTCGCCAAGAAAATTCGATTTATATTTTACTTGGAGAGACTTCTAGCACAAAAATAAATATCATTTAAATTGCATCTACGCAAGTTAAAAAGGTTTAGGCTTGGAAACTGGATACAGTGGCAGTGATGGTTATAGACCTCCTGACAGGATATAACACGCACAGAACGGTTTCTCCCAACATGTCCTAAGTCAAACCAACAGGCCTTATAATTGCTCTTTAACACACTGGAAATCCTCGGTGTTAGTCAGGGAAACTGTTACGCTTCGGGGCATGACGCACAGCTGAGCAAATTCTTAAAGCTTTTTATTGGTAAACCAAAAAGTTACAAAGCACGCCATGTTTAAGGCTGATCACGAAATTGTCTCATGGATCACATTATCTCACTAACTGGTGCTCATCACAACGTTCAGAGCATACTTTATAACAGTTAAGTGCACGAGTGCCGCTTTGAGCACGGTCACACACTGCACACTTGTCTATATGAGGATGTACCGGTACACGTGAGTCACAGCGCACTGTGGTATTAAAGCTAAATTATATAAAATGAAAACGTGATAGTCTGCTGTAACAGATCTGAATCTTAACAGTCATACGGTAAGTCACGAACAATAACCAGAGGAATAAACCACCAAGTTAAACCAAGAAAGTCAGACGTCGAAACAGATGTCCAGAAGGGCACAGTTTCACAAAAATATTTGGCATCATGTGAGATTCAAGGACAAATCCGAGAGGCCTGAACCATCTTTTGGAGTCATGTGCTTGGCAGTCACTAGTAACCTTGGAGATGAAACAGATTCGCAAGAATCTGAATTCGTGACATTTCAAAGAATAAAACATGCATGAAGAAAAAAATGTAATGCAAATTACAAACGAGCCAACCCATTTCCATATTACTCCACATAGACTTCATTACTCTTTGTAGTGGAAGTAATCATTCGGTTAAAATAGACACACATACAGCATCCTCCAGTCCAGCAAGCGGGACACACACTGCACAGTCTGCTGGGTTTAGATGAAGAAAAAACCCTGGTCAGCATCCAGAGAGAACTGTCTGTAACCAGGCATGGAGGAAATGTATACATTGGCAGCGCCATGCAGGCAAAGCGCAGCCCAGTCCAACTGAGCAGCTGTCTTATTCTAAGAGGCATTATATCTGTGATTCCTGTGATTCTGGTTCTTGTCTCTACACATATGATGTGTTCCTTCCTGTAATAGTGGTTAGACCAGACTAATAGTTTGCCCAGAAAGGAATAGTGTCCCCTAAAATTCAATTGAATAACAATACATTCATGCTAACAAGTGCCATTTTGGATTATATAACCATTTCATACAAGTTATCAAGTTAGGGTAAAAAGATTCCTCCAACGTTCTTCAAATTTGACACGAGTATCTGTCTGCCTTTTAAGGAGCCACTGTATCCATCTATGTTAAATGGATTAGTTGGGTATAGTAATGTAATCCTTGTAAGGAGAACAGTATTTTCTCGCAAGCTATGTTTGGAGCCGCTCACTCCGCCATGTGTGATGAGAGTTTACTGCTTCACGTGAAAATTTGGTGTGCCAATTAAAAAAAAAAAAAAAAGAAAGAAAGAAAGAAAGAAAACGTAGACGACTGGCATAAAGCCATCTGTTCTTTTCCCTCACATAAAATGTGAGATGCAAATGGAAGAGCAGCGTCTGGAACACCAGCATTCTGCAGCAGCAGGAGAACTAAGAGCAAAAAAAGTAAGCCATTTTGTTCCAGAGATGTGATGAGTCACCCTGTCCTCTGGCAACTGTACACATGGTTAAGTAATGCACCAAAATGCTGAAAAAAGCAAGACAAATCACGCTCGAATGAGAGAGAGAGAGAGAGAGAGAGAGAGAGAGAGAGAGAGAGAGAGAGAGAGAGAGAGAAAAGATGTGCTTTCAATTTAACAGAGCATGGCAACATGAAAAGTTGTATTTTTTTCAGAGCGAGGTGACCATTACAGTTTGATGTATGTTTTCCATCCACTGGGTTTAAGGAGTTATCCCTGAGTGTTTTCCAGCACTCTCTGATGAAGTGGTGTAACCAGCAGTGCTGCTCTGAACTGTCCCTTCTCCCTCCAGTACCTGTGGCTGGAGAGAAATCCGAGGTATGTGTGGAATGGTCATTTTACAGGAGTGCTGAATTTGTTCATCTTCCAGGCTGTAGCGCTAGTTCAGGGTTCAGTGGAACAAACAACAGCTGAGCTGTGTGGCCAGAGAGCCAAAAGGCTGCGAGCCATGGGCACGAGCTCCTCGCCATACCCTGCAATGGCTGTGCTTAATAAGCATGGCTCTAAAGATTAACAGAGGCCCAGATATCTTGCTAAGAGATACTGCACTGGTGGATGCTCTCATCTCAGATGAGTAATCCTTGCTAACGCGATGGCTGATTAATCAGGACTACACTCTTGCACTACTGTACAACTGGAAATGGGTCAGCGAGAAAGCATCTGTTAAGTAGAAGTAGGCGATATGACAAAAAAAAAAAAATCATATCATATGATGCCTGAAGGCATCACAATAGACGGAGTTGCTAACAAACTGGCAACTATTTTACTTCACAGCTCCGGTGTCTTGTGTCCCATCCGCTGTCTTTTCCCGGCTCCGGAGACACTCTGAGCAGAATAAAGTGCCTAATGAAGTTGAACGATTGAATGAACTAATGTGACATAAATTATAATCATATTGATATTGCAATTGTCATATTACCCGGCCCTACTGATAAGTAATAAAGTAAAAAGCTTCGACACCGAATGATCAGCAAAGCAACGGCTTCTCTGAAAACACGCACACGCACACACTGAGCTGTAGTCTGTGAAGGCGATAACGCACTACACTGCATATAGATGTCACTCCTCATCATCACGTGTGGGTGTCCAACCCTAACACTCTCAGGCTCAGCACGCAGTAACAGACTATACAATGTATNCACACACACACACACACACACACACACACACACACACACACACACCCAGGCAGACGGTCAAAAGCCACCTGTCTCTGCCAGTCACGTACTCCAAGTGCTTCTGACAGCCAGTCTGATCATTGTGTACGGAGGACTTAAAGGGATGTCATGGCCCAAATGCTTGGGTTAGGTTATCTTGCAAGCCTGCACCAGCCATATAAGGACTGCCGCAGTACTGGGAAAAACAGATGCACATGTCAATAGGGGAAAGAAAACTCCAAGAGGGAGGGAGCAACAGAAGGGGGGCTTAAAATAAAACAGCTAGTTTACTTGCCTGTCTGTCGGAATTAACTGTTCAAGCATTCCAGGTGTAAAGACAAACAAAATGCTGAGCGGCTCGAAAAGCTGCTTTTACCAAGTACTTTAAAACCGATTCGTTACAGCCGTCATAACTCACAGACACAAGAAACATGTTCTTCAGTAAGGCCACACAACATAGTGGCATTATCTAATGTAAGCAAGAAGTGCTCTCTGATGGAAAGAAAAAAAAAAAGAAGAAAAAAAAAAAGCAGCCATGCAACAACACTGTCACTGAGACAGGCAATCCTACTATTTGTAACTGTCAAAGAGGAACAGTTGGACACATGACCTTGTGCACGTCCTTCAACAGAGTGTGTGTACACACAAGCAGCGGGGCAGAGGGACACTAGCAGCTGCCACCACTTTTTGAGTATTCCACTGTTTATCTTCACTCTGTTGAAAACACAACTGGACAAGTGGACACACCTGACTGGTGAGACTCCGCTTTCTGACACGCAACAGCTTGGCCTTATCGTTTATAGCCCGTTTAAAAACTATTGCACTCAGAGTGGCCAACAAAATGCTAATACTCACTAGAACCCCAAGTAGCCGTATGTAAATACGGTGCTGGTCACTAGCCCTGATCTACCACATCATTGTGAAGTGTCCCTTTTCAGCTTTCTTTGACGTTAGAAAGACGTTAATGCAGTCTTAGCAAGATGCTTCAGACACTAATCCTTGGTGACCTCCTTCTATTGTCCTCCTAAAGGACAAAGTCACTTTACCATCAATCACAAGCTCGTAACCAAAGTGAGCGCACATGACCTAAATTCCCAAATATGAGTGGAAGGAGGAGAAATGCTAGCGCTACTGTACTCCATTTTTCATAGAACAAAGAAGCCAAAAAAAAAAAACAGCTGTATAAAGAAAGAGCGCAGGGATGCCAGTACTTCTGCGCTACCCTTATGCTGAGCTAGAATAAGCTGAAACGTAAAAATGACAGTTTTAAAGGTACAGTTCCAGCAAATTCATATTACACGATATCACTAATAGTCACTAGCTCTCATCAGCTGTTACGCAAGGTAGCATTACTGGTCAGATTAATTGTTATAAGTAAAATAAAAGGAATAAAATCCACACACAGTGGCTGAAGTGATGAGCGGATACAGTTAGCTAGACAAAGACTCAGAGGTATGGGCTAGACACCTCAGTGCCTTATTCACAAAACGAAATATTAACCCTTTGCATCAAATGCCAGTCAACAACAAGTCTCATGCTGGTAGTTAATTCTGCAGATTACAGCAGACAATCAGTTTTACTTCACTGTATTGGCCTCATTTAACGTTCATATAATAACTAGCGTGCAGTCTCATGGCAACTGGCACCCAGACCGTTTTTTTCAGCTGTTTTCTCGACACGACTCTTAAATCTGGAGCTAAACGACTAAAGACGAAAGGCACTCTTGACAAAGGTGTTCGTCCTGTCTTTAATACTGAATAATAGTGAAACTCCTGATTTCACTTCATGGATTAACTCTTTATGTGTGACTGCTTTATTGGTGTAGTTAATGTAGAAGTGGGCGATATGACAACATCCCAGGTCATAATCTGTACCACTGTGCCAAAGACTTAGATACCCTTTTTCTTTTCTTTTTTTTTTAAATACTTTAAAAAATTTGGTTATAGATGTTTATTTTACGACTTCTGCATTTCCAAATATTACTTTTCCCACCAAAAAAATGAAATGTGACAGAAAAGCGTTTGAATGTCAGTACAAAAAGCAACATATTACGTAACAGACCACTTTTCAGACAAAAATTGTACTGATGTGTGCAAAAAAAAAGAAACAACGTCTCCAGAAGAACAGTGGCAGGTTCTCTAAGATGCTCAATAAAGCTTACCAGCCAGTGTCCTTATAAGACTGCATAAAGCGCAGAAAAAATATAAAATAGCAAAAATTATTTAACACCGAAAAAAGCAATGTTAGCATTTTACTACTTTAAAGATCCAAAGTACCAAATTTATCATTATTATATAATTTATAACGATATGGACATTATATGGCCATATGGCCCAGCCCTACTTTAATGGATGGACATGCTTTAAAAATAAACAGAGAGAAAAAAAAAAAAAAGTCTTATATTACAAAAAAAAAAAAATAGTTTGCTATGTAAGTTTGTCGTTCAATAGACCACCAAACGTGCAGTATACTGTAATAAAAAATGCACTTAATATCGCTCATAAACAGCAGAAATGAAACTTCAAATATGAAACACAGCTGCAAGCGTGGGCTGACAGGAAGTGTGTACCATATGTGTGTGAGAGCGCTTGGCCAGAGCTGTGGTCAGTGTAGGGGGTTTTGTGGCAACACCTCAGAGGTGTTCTGCAACACTGCAGCACAGGCAAACTTCCCCTCGCCTGCATCTTTAACCGTGCTTTCTTTCTGACCCTCGGCACTGACACACACGCAGAACACTGTGGCCTCACACTCCTCCTGCAACGCTACACTTTAACGGAAATATCTATCCTCAAACATACTAATTCGGTTGATCTTTCAATATTTATGATATATATTGTCAATATGTGCTTAGCAAAGTCTGGTGCTAATTTGTTGGTTGGTGCTGTTCCTGTGAGAAGTTAGCAATCGTGTGTCGCACTGATGTCTTCAATGATCTCAAACATATGGGGTAATGGTCCGATTTTGCTGTTAACTCCTAAAAACGAGAGACACGAATGGTAAAAATCCGATTGAATTACTCTTCAGGTTGTGTTCTTCATCACCTCTGTTGTTTTAGACCTGAGATCAACACAGAATGCAATGCATTTATACGATGCAGCTGCACTGGCTTACAGAAGACTCGACTCCGCTAGTCCCTAGCCATCTAGGAGATGACGACCAGAATGGGTTTGATCGAGGACAGCAGTATTACTATGAAAGTTGAAGCTCTGGATCCTCATCTGTTTGAGCGAAGTGTATAGATGAGTAAGTCTAAGCGGTGGTCACGCTATAAAAAACAACTGAAGTGTCACTGCATTTATAGAGATGAAGCAAATCCCACTGGTGCTACTATAAACAGAAACCATTAAGCATAATGCAAACAGACCAGCATCATCATAAAATAATTCTTCTGCTTAACTGAGGATCACATATTGATTATAAACAGTGATATATAAGTGAAAATCCAGATCACTTTAGCTCCCATATGCAGCTGTCAAAGAGACCACTTCCTTGAAATTAGTTTGATGCTAGTTACTGAGATATTTGAAATAAAAAAATGCCCCATTAACGAACAGATCAAATTGTTGACTGGCAGACAAAAATAGCTTTTCCTCCCCTCGGAGCTTTAAACCTCTCCACAGGTTCATCCCTCAAAGCAGAACGGCAGAAGAGAATCAGGAGGAAATATGGCACCAGTGATGTAAACATGAAATCTTTTTTGCACTTAGACCCCTAAGGTGCGACGTAACGCTCTACTGACCTGCGCTGCCCGTGCTGGGCGGCCTGTGGGGGGTGCCAGCAGGCACCACGTTTCTTTGAAGAGAGGTCTGAGGAGGGGACAGCATGGTGGCTTCGCTTAGTGAGGCTGTGGCAGAAGCTGGCAGGCCCTGGCTACTCAGAATGCCCCCAGGGTTGTAGCTCATGGAGTTGGGGTTTGTCACCGGCACGGCCACATGCATGGAGAAGTTCTGCTGTGGCAAAGCTGTGGGCTGCAGGGAGGAGAACCAATGCGCGCGCACACACACACACACACACACACACACACACACACACACACACACACACACAAAGAGGTTTAGTGGCTCTTGATCAGAGAAGCTATCACGTACAAGCACACAATACTACGGAATAATGTAAAAATCATAATTCCACCACAGAAATGAAGGTGGATTTTAATCATTTGAATTATTAATCCAGTTACTTTCCAATTCCAATTCCAGAGTTAAGCTTCATATTAGCTATGTATGTGAGCACATACATATCTCCAGGCCACTATCAGTAGTGAAAGACGACTCCTGGCCTTTAGTGCTTCTAACAAACAATGGGGTAAACCAGAAGATGGATAGCACAGTGGAAAAAAAGGTAACCTCAGGAGGAAAAAAAAAAATCTCAGGATCACCTTCAGCTATCCAGTGTAAGAAACACAGGCGACTGTCTGTTTTTGCACGGCGCACACACAGACTTAGTTTTCATCCAGTCAACACGCATAAGAACACAGAGATACTGTATACACAAATTAACATGCATATATCAGTATGACATCACCATTCCAGCATGGCAATAGTCAGCACTGCACTCTGCTAAAACGGATATTTAATAAGAGATGCAACTTTTTAAGATCAGACTTCTACCTATAGCATATGCAGCTTGCGAATCCTTACAAATGATTGGAACATTGTGCAAAAGCTAAGCTATTTACCCTTTCAGCTGCAACATATAAAGTGAACATATAAATAGTATACTTTTTTTTTTGTTTTTTTTTTAATAAAGTACAATATAGAAGGACAGTGCAGTGCTGATTAACCTCAGTGAATTCTGGGTGGGTCAGTGTGAGCAGTGAAAGTGAAACCACTCCATTGGCAGCACACTACAGTGAGCACGTTAGTGATATTATTAGTGTGTTAATGGCACAAAGAAGTGGTGCTTTGTTCATGTGCAGATTGGACAGTGGAGGTGGCTCGTTTCCTCAGAGTCTCAGGCGCAAAATGTTATGGTCACCACTCACAATAAGATCACCATTGTATCAAGGGGGGGAAAAAAAAAAAAAAAAAAACTTGTAAAATGTAAAATGTCTTCTGCTTGTATAAATGTCTTCATATTAGCGTGGTGGAGTCTGGAGGTAGATGAAACAGGCTGATTGGGGGGAGCGATTGATGCCTTTCAAGGACTAAAGGAATTGGCCAGTCGAGGAAATGGGTCTCTAATGAGAGAACACGAGGCAGAGAAAGAGACAGATTGCTTATGTTCTCCACAATCCTTCTCTCTCGCACACGACCCAGGTATAATGCAGCTCTGAAGGAAAAAGATTCAATTTCCAGATCTACAAGGATGCAAAGAAATTCGGCATGTGGAACAGGACGCATCAATCACTACAGCCTTCATATCTGTCTATGTTCATACTACTACAGCGAGCTAAAGGAGACGTCCCGGGGAAATATTTTTCATGGCACGGCAAACCTGTCTCTGTGGTTAAAAAATAACCTCATTATATGAGGCATTCAGCTACAATTCAATGAGTTGTTTGATTAAGGCAAAAGCCTAATATTGTGGAATTAGCTCTGCAGTCGAGCTTTCCAAAAGGGTGACACCTGTCCAAACAATGTGATCTTATCGGGGTGTACAAAAACAGCGGAGAATTAAATAATGAACAGAGGAAACCAAAATACACTTCCAACTAAAAAAAAAAAAAAAAAAAAATGTAAAAGGTTAATACTTAAAAAGGACTGCATAAAAATTGTGGACAGAGGTTGTAGGGTGGGGTAATGAGGGGAAAAGAAGAAAAACAAAATAGGGAGGGAGGGAGCATCCTTTCTGCCACAAAGCCAAGCAAAAATATTACATTTACTTACGATTTTATGATTTCGCATCATATTATCAAACTCCTCATTAATTTTTTTATATTTTTCTTCTGTGTGGGGTGTGAGGACATATGAGGCATCAGGGTCCGGGCTATCGCAGCCTCTGTGTTCTTTCTTGTTTAAGGCCTGTAGTGAATATCAACATAGAAACAGGGATCAACAAAAAACTGCAGAAGAGAAGGCAGTACTTACACCAGAGCGCTTGTATATTATATCACTCTCTTCATTTAGTTTGCCCAAACGGTCATCCATGAGGGGACTATGGCCAAAACAGTCATCAGGATCAGGACTGGCACAGTCACTAAGGCCTTTGGTTCTTAATTTCTGCAATAAAATTGGAAAATTCACATACAATGCACACAGGCACATGCAAACACAGTGAGACTGCAGAGACTTATGTAGGCTTACTGTTCTGAGGATACAAAGTACATACGTATACACAGTTCATTACCTACCTTATACACTGTATCTACTGGATATTTAACACAATGGCACTATCTGTATCTGTTTGGTGTCCAAACATCCCTGTCCATATTTGTATTTGAACTGGACATGGGATTTGCCTATACAGGAAGCCTTTATTTATTTATTTTTATTATTATTTTTTTTTTAATTAAATGTGAACCCTACAACTATTCACCTGCCTGGAAACACTGGAAATACTGAAAAAAAAAGCAATTGCAATTTTTCATTCACAAAAGAAAATACTAAATCAGGGAACTATTGTTTATGGTTGACAACAATAGCCACTTTATAATATATTGTTCCTTACTATTTGGAAAATCAGAAAAGTGCGCTGGACATGATACCACGATACTGCTACCAAACTGGGACACAGTGCTGATGTGAGTCAAAATGGGCTACTTTAAACAGAATTTCATTACATCTCCTTTAGGATTTTTCAGGAAGATTTTGGTTAAAACAATGATGGAAAAAGCTCATTGAAACACAGTGGAAAGCATGCGCAATGATTGTGTAAGACCCCAGCAGAGATATGCTGCCCTGAGCACAGCGAATGGGCTGCTTGGTTCCATAAATAAAAGCTTGTTTCTTTTGTGAATTTCAGCCAGTAGCTCAGTAAAGCAGTATGTAGTTTAGGATACTGAAACAAAGCTCTGATGAAACAAAAAAAACTAATAGTGTGTCTCCTATTCATATCTGTATCTGTATCTGCTTGGAACACATCATCTGTCCATTCTGAATAATGTATCCGTATTTGGTTACAGCCATGATATCTACACTGACCCTATGTACAGTAGATGTTCTTTGCAGGTCTACAGTTACTGAATGCATCTCGAGCTGCATACAGTTTGTCAGCCTCTATCCCATCCAGTAATGAAAAGGGACCATCATGGGACCACTGACCATTATCATTTGGGTGGTGGATCATTCTCAGCACAACGATAACAACTGAAGGTAACAATTTAGAGGGTGTGGCATTGGTATAAGTGCATCAAGCTCAGCAGTGTTGCTTACTGGCCACTTTATTAGACACACATACCCTAGTCAGTCCACTTTGTGAATGTACAGATAGAGAGTACAGTTATCCAGTTTCTGAAAGGACTGCTATTGGCTGAATTTTAGTTGGCAAACTATACAAGATATTACAAAAGAAAAAAAAAAGGACTGATACCACTTTAACTGCCATGTCAGTACCCATCAACCACCATTATATATATATATAAATAATGGAGACAGTAGAGTATTTTGAGTTTACACTGTAGTCCAGTGTAGCCAGCTGCCCAGTGACTAATTTGGTAATTGTATTTAATACCATGACCATCCACGGCTCGTGCATTAACCGCTGTAGAGGAAATTGTGAATTCTTATACTGTACTTTAAAAACATTTAGCTCTGGAGAAGCCAAATCGTGTTTCTTTCATTGTCTGTCTATATCTCTCATACACACTCACATTCCTGCTTAAAGTGTGTGTGTGTTTCAATACATTTTTCATTATTTTTCAGTTAACATAAGCCACCCAGCTGGATGGCAGCCTCACATAAGAAGGTCCCACAGCGCAGCCATTTGGAAGCTGCTTTGAGTTTCTTCCAGCACACTTGCCACTCACAGAGCATGTCAAGTGCTAAAATAATGGATTGTCATATCTGGCCACTAATGCTTATTTGAGCATGAAATGGACTGATTATTCTAAGAGAAAAAGAGTGCATTTGTATTGATCTTATTACATGGAAAAGCGTTTCTTTTGTGCATGTGAGAAAGGAAAGCCCAGGGTGAGAGTGTTTAGAAAATTGGCACAATTTTGTGCTCTGATCAATATATTGCCCTGTTAAAGAGATATGCAGTGTAGGTTAAATTTTGTTTCTGATGTCATATTTGTGTTATTAAAGGAATTGAAGCAAAGTTTTACACACACCGTGTGTGTGTGCGCGTGTGTGTGTGTGTGTGTGTGTGGCACAGCTGTCATTCTCAGGCAGGTATGTAGCGGGAAGGTGACACTCTTCAGCATTTATGATGCTTTAATTCAGAATTCATTTCATGGAAACAATCATATGTTTTTATTAAACATAACGATGTGCAGCCTGGTTTAATGTAGTACTAAAAAGTTCTTGAAGCAAGAATTTTTTTATGGAATGTAATCACAAGCTTTAAGGCTCCTACGCTGGTCTGACTGGGACTGTGCTGTGAAAGCCATATTTGACTCCTGCTGCTTTACCAGAGTTTAACCAAATGTCTGTCTGTCTTGCAAGACACACACGCATATGCATACACATGCACACACCCTGTACATAAAGAAATTTTAAAACACCACATCCTGCAGTGTGCAATGTCCACTAATGGTTTGCTGCTAACAACTTCTGAGGTGCTCGGCTTGCCCATACAGCTATGGGTGGGTCGGCATGAGTGGCTTTTGCTCGCTCTTTCCGAGCAACGCCTTCCTGAGTCATTTCCTGTTTATTGAGGCCTCTTTGCACCCGAACGCCTGTGTTTACCCGAGAAACTATGCACTTTCTCCCCAAGAGTGCCACAGATTCCATCAGGACCTGCAAATTAAAGTCCTAACCTGCTCATTATGTGGGCAGCAGTGTGGTCGGGCTGGAGGACCGGAGGAGGGATAAGGACAGGGCAACCTAACCCCAGTGGCACACCCAGTGCCTCTGCCAGAACACAAAGCAGGAGCACATAATGCAGGTCATGAAATATGTGACACAGAGACACTATGGCATGCCCAAACAATGAGGGCCTGTTCATGCATGCCGCGGGGTGAAGGTCTATGATGGATGGAGCTGCCGCATTTATTTTGTGCTGGCTCAAGTGCTAGAACTGGGAATAATACGTAAGGGTGAGATGTGAAGAAAACCCAACACTATATATGTATATAAGAGCTGAGACAGGGAGTGTGCTTCAGACCGAGGTGTGGGACGGCGCACTTGTAAATCCTTCTTAAATGACTTGGCACGTTTTGGCTGTCCTGCAGACTCTGCCTGCGGCTCCTAGTAAACGGATCACTAAATCAGCACATGGCTAAACAGGTGGCCCTATCCCCAGCACCTGCCAACCCGCCTCGCTGCCCAGCCCAGCCAATCAGCAGCCTCCGCACACCAACACAGCCTTAGAAGGGAGCCTGAAGGTCATCAGATATGACCCTCTGCAATACCTCCTGCCCCCAAACAAGTACCAACCCAACCACCACACTTGTTGTCATCTGACACTTTACTGGATCCACAAACGCCCCAACATTGTATGAGGTGCTGCCAAGTGTTAATGCACATGGATGGATCTGTTTCCAACTCCAAACACAAGGAAAACGGTGACAAGGTCTTTCATAAGTTTGATTAAGTTTGATTTGAATTGCACTTGCGATTAAATGTGTAAGTTAGTACAACTGTAACAGGCGAAGGAAAGGGGGAAGCACATATGTAAAAGGGTCTAGAGAGAACAGTGATGACCTCCATCATCTCTGATTAATATAAAACAGCCACATGTCTGTTACTCAAAACATACAGTTAGGTCCGGAAGTATTTGGACAATGACAGAGTTTTTGTGATTTTGTCTTTATACACCACCACAATGGATTTGAAATAAAACAATCA
>CM074950.1:14071654-14084903 GCA_037577455.1 Pangasius macronema | reverse complement strand
CAATGGCCAAGTCAGTCGTCTGATCTCAACCCAACAGAGCATGCTTTTCACTTACTGAAGACAAGACTGAAGGCAGAAAGACCCACAAACAAGTAATCCTCCCCCAGAAAAAGAGAATCACACAAAGAAACTGCCATCTCGCCAGGAGTATTTGTTTGTGAGAGGAACAAACAGAGAGAAAGACAAGCACACTAAAGTAGACTGTTTTATGGCCCTACTCTTAGCAGTACTCCATTCCAACTGATTTTTTTTTTCCAGCGACTCTCTCTTCTACAGCTACTATTCCTTTATATTCACTAGAAAAATAGAAACAAATCCCTTGTAACACCCACTTTTCCATATGCACTAATGCACAGACTCACATATCTCAGGAAAATATCCATAAGGTGTATGAAACTGTGAAAGCTGATCATAACAGGCCCATAAAATCAGGCCAACACGCATTTGTTTGTTTAGGTCAACTATTACTGATCAAATTATAATCTCAACAGATTTTTGGGAAGCTAAAAATAACATTCAAGTGAAGCTCTTGCATAAGCCACCTACATTACCTGTTCACATGATGTACTTTCAGTGAAATGGCTGGGCTCTATGCTTTGAAACACCATTAGCCTGCTGCAACCTTCTTGTGTCTAGGCTTTTTAAGTTTGACTTATTTATGTATTGTATGTGAATAAACGTTGACTGAGACTGTAGGTCGAAAAGTCTAACATCTGAAATAAAGGCGTGGAATGGACATGGGAAGAAAAAATCTGGGGAAGGGACAGAGGTAGAGAGAGAGAGAGAGAGAGAGAGAGAGAGAGAGAGAGAGAATAAAAGACCTGTAGAAATCTAGAAATGGTGGAATGCCAATCCTCTGCCTATGATTAAAACCCAGAATGTAGTGATACAACCATGTGTATTTATTAAACTCACAAATCAGAACAGAGGTGAACCTACATACCAAATCTGTTCTAAATCATGTGTTGGTCAGTTTTCTTGTCAGTATGAAAGCTGACTACACTCTCTCATGCCTAGGTTATATTTTTTTCTCTGTTCTAATAGACCCTGTGGATTAGAAGTGAAATGGTGACCACATGGCCACATAGGTAAGCTAGCATGCTGAAACTTATGACATTGCTGCTGTGTTCGGGCAGAACTTCCACCTGCTGTTCTGTCTAAGAGGCTTATCAAAGCTTTTAAGTGTGGAGCAAAGCAAAATAAATTGAGTACAGCAAGGTGGCTAAAAGGAAGCCTTTTATCTGCTTGACAAGCATTTCTGCCTTGACATAACATCTGTACAACTTACAATGGAAACATGCTCCTGCTCTTATTGACATAACCAGAGAAGTGTGTATATGTCGTGCTTTATCCTATTTGCTAATGCTAATAACATGTTTTGTCGAAAATCTCAAAAGCCCCTGACAGCCTGGCTGACCACACTATAGAGCAGGAAGTGACTTCATGCTTGTCCTTCCTGCTGAGGTGCTATTGTCCACTAGCTGTACTCACAGGAAGTGTGATGGTGGGAGGCTCGTTTCTTTGGTAATTATGATCACTGTCTAGCTGTACAGAAAAAAAAAATAAACTCCTATATGTCTCCCCAGGATGCTGATGTGTGCTCACATCTCAACTCTCCACATGTAAACACAACAAATGGATTTATGCACACTTTGGGAGTCTGACTGATTGATCTAGGCAGACTGTGAGAAAGAGAATGCCTTAATAATGACTCAGCCATATATGGGAGATAATTACCAGTGGTTGACCACTGAGATTATCACTTTTATGGACATGACAAACTCCTATTAGCTGGTGTGTTGCACTGCAGGGAGCAATAGATACCCAGATAAGAAAGGCAGCTGCCCAGAGACAAAACACCATCAGACTCGACAAAGCTATTAGTTGCCAGAGTGAGAGAGAACACGCTTTTAGTCAGGGGGTATTTTGAGACACCAGAGCAGACTGGGAATTCAACTCAGAATTGAGGATGAAGGCATCTCAAAGTCATTGCATGGGCTTTGCAGGAGAATGAAATGGTGCAAACGACATGGCATTAAAGTACGCCTCCCATCCCCACTGACCTCAATATCTCATTCCCAACTGTAAAACTTGACTTGTTCTACTGTACTGTACAATAAGTGAAGAGCAGAACCTCTAAAATAACAGCATTTCTTAAAGCTTGCTTTTAAGCTATCCTGGAAGAAGACATCAGGTCAGATAAACTGTAACCTCTCTCTCTTGTGTTTCTCCTTTTTCCTACCTCTCTTTCTCCTGTTCCCTCACTCCATTGCTCTCTGATTCCTTTCCCTCCCTTAGATTGGATCATTAGCCGTTAGAACCTTGAAACCACAGCATTCAACCCCCCCACCCCCCCATCTCCGCGATTCCTGCTGGCCAATAAAATATTCATAAAGACAATTAGGGGTTCCGATAAGGCAAGAGAGAGGGACGAGAGGAGAGCAGGCAGGACATGCCAGCACTACTGCAGCACTTTATACCTTATCTGCAACAAAGAGTAGGCCTCATCAATCTGTGGCCAGACAGATCTCTGCAACACACAGCCTTCTGGCACTATCCATGCCACTCAACCTTAAAAATGACCTAACGCCTTGATACAACGTACGCGTACAAACATGTACATGAATCAGTGTTATGTATCAGGCTGTTTAGGTGTAAGAATGAAAGACAGCCTAACATTTGCCCTACCACACCCAGTAAACAAAGCTCTGTAAAATCTAGGAGAGCGACCATTTGCGAGGGTCACGCGTGGCTTGGTGGTTACACCTACCTCAAGCCCTCAATGTAAATTCAGGTCACAAGCTGTAGGGCTCAATAAACCACCGGGCATTACTTTGGTAACCCTCATTCATATCCTCATGTGAAAGAGGCTGCCTTGCTGTCATTAGCAATTCCAACCAAATTAGGTCAGCTGATGACATACTTCAAGTTCTGCTACACTAAACTGCCAAAGTAACCTTGCTCTGAAATGTGGGGTAGCATAGCATACAGGGATATAAAAATAATAATAATAATAATAATTAGCTCAACAAGACTAATCATTATTATCTTAATGCGATCATATAAAACTTAAAATGTTCATTTGGTAAAGAAAAGTCAAGCTTTTATCTTTCTCTCTCTTTTTCTCACACAGTCTCTCTCACTCTCTCACTACCAAGTGCGAGTTAACCTTTTCTTGGCAACTGTTACCATGTATGCTCTTGTAAACACCTGCGGAACAGGGAAAAAGGACATGATGGAATGATTTTGTCTCTGCATATGTGCGTGTATGTGCACAGTGTGTGAGGAAGTGCACAATGGAGCTGAAGACAGGTTGATAATGGAAGATAGATGAAGTGAGGGAGCAGGCATGTACGGGTATATATCCAATGCCTACGGAAAAAAAAAATTCTGTATTTTTCATTAGTTCCTTACACCTTGCGATCGGACACTGGTGGATCTGTTACCAATAAAAGCTCTTTAAAGGCTGCCAATAACCCTCCTCTTCTTCTTAAGCTAAATCAGAGTAAATACCTAGCCAAAACTTCCTTGAGTGGTCCATAAAGTGCTGGAATCAATGAAGCGCAAGTAATAATCCCGTGGAACTTTTAATCAAAAGAATAAGTGTGTCGCCATGGCACAGTTTGTGTGCACTTTCTAAACAGTTAATACCTAACCTAAACCTGAGCCAACAGAAATAATCTTTCACTTCAGCACTACAGAGGACACTTGAGGGAAACTCAAGTGAAACTGGTATAGAGAGCGTACGCCAGGACGACTGGAGTAGAACAGGAGCGGATAGGGAACGTGTGTGTGTGTGTGTGTGTGTGTGTGTGTGTGTGTGTGCGTGTGTGTGTGTGTATCAGGGAACATGAGACATAGAGATAGATAGAGCAAAAAGAATAAACGTATCAGAAAGGGATGGATAGAGATTTATTCTCGCTTTTATTGAATTACAGTCAATCATGTTTGGCTGTGTTGGTGATGCCCCCCCCACACACACACACACTCACTCACACACACACACACACACACACACACACACACACACACACACACACACTGGAGAGTAATCAATAACTTAAGAGCAGGCCTCCATTAGTCCTCGCTCTTGCTATCTGGGGACTGATTCTGAGAAAGGAAAGAGGCAGAAAAAAACCAGGGGAGGTTGGTTTAAGTTGAAGTATCCTGGTGAACAAAGCATTGCACTTCATTTTGTTACCCATTTTGTTTCGATTACGCCACCACAGCCAGCATCAGAGCAGAAAGAATAGCATGCGGCCTGGACTTAAAAGAGCCAGAAAATTTAATAGTGATGCAAAGCAAATCTCATTTCCAATTATACTTGATTTCTAACCGCAATTTGCTGCTTGTTACAATTACAACCAGCATTTCCAGCCTTGCGACTCTTTTGCTTATTTGGACTTGTGTGAGAGCGAATTACACAGCTATAAGTTACATTTCCTGGTAATATATTAGAGCTCAGTCAGCTCACATTACAAGAAAAACTGATAGTGATATTTTGCTGTGTCTGCATGAGCTTTCGCGGTTCGCATTGCGCTAATATTCTTCTGGTTTGGTGTAGGGCTACTGAAAATTCATACACATGTATGGAGTGGGACAAAATGTTGTGCAGAAAACTTGGACAGTAGGATTCCTGTGTCCACAGCCATCAGTAGTTCTGAACTGGTCTGGTGTTTAGCTCTGCACACAACTTGCTTTGAGTGAAATTAGCCTGTTTTTCAGACCTTACGCAAAAGAAGAAAAAAAAAACACATAAATAACTTCATTAACATTCAAATGGCCCTCGTTGCCTCATGGTATCAAATAAAAAAATATGAACCAAGACAACAGCGTATCTCTCAAAATAACAGGCTAAAATGATACAGCGAAATGAGTCATTTGCTCGTGTTGCACTTCCCTCTCATTTAATTTGTGAAAAAGCATAAGGGTTATCTGCACAGAGTCAGCAGGGCCTGCACTCAAGCACTCAAGATTAGAGGCTGCCTCATTAGTCTTATTCATGATTAATATTTACAGAGGACAAGACTTTGTCTGCTGTTTTTGTCCAGGCGTCTTGAAGAATACTCGGTTTTGAAGTGAGAAATATCAGACTCGTAAGAGAAAGAGAGAAAAGAGGCTGAGGAAGCAGGCAAAAAAAAAAAAGCGAGTCACTGACGTCAATGAGGCATGACATGCTGAAAATAAGACTCTCTTGGCAGTAACTAGGTAACAAGCGTTGCACTCAAGAGGGCAGAAACGCTCTGTAAGAGCTGAGTATGAGAGGCTATGACACATGCACACATACACACAGCTACACGAAAACACACACATCCCATCACTGCTAAAGAGCTTTTTAGACACAGGCTATTAAGTGATGCATCATAGTACTAATGGTCAACAGAAAATGAGGAAAAGGGCACCTGGAAATGAAAAAGTGCAAGATTGATATGCTGTGTTGCTTGTGTTTTTCTCTTTACACACTATTTTTTCCCCTGTTGTCTGACTCTGATCTTCGTAGTGCAGATGAAGAAAAATCTGAGCCGTGTTTCTCACTGTCTGTTCTCTGTTAGGAAGTAAACACGCAACAGTGTTTCCACAGCAACCTTCTCACACTTAACATATGAGGAAAAATTACCATGGCTTAAAACCTTTCCTCGAGTCTTGTTTAAAACAGCAAGCACACAAATCACTGTTTTGGTTCAGATTCAGAAGGAAGAAACGGGATGTTCGGAATGAGAGCTTCGGTCCTGTCCTAGTGAAAACCCAAAGGAAAGGGAGTCCTTGTCCTATAAAAGAGGGCACTTTGAAAAGCAGTGGGAGGCTCAGTACAACACAATTAGTGCTCTGGCCCTCAGCATGGTATATTAAGGCAGTGCTTTTTAAACCTGACACACGTACTTCACCCTAGCAGAAGAGAAAGGATAGTACCAATTCATTTACATTGCAAATGCTGTTATACGGCTTTCCAAAATGGAAATGATCAATTTCATGAGATATGTTGTATATTGTATTGAGCCTTTCGGAGTGTAAAATTTCAGCCAGATCTAAAGCCCTGCCTATAACCTTTGTAGACAGAAGTACATTCATTCATTCATCTTCAGTAACTGCTTTATCCTGGGCAGAGATGAAATGAATCCAGCGAGTATCTTGGGAACACTGTGCCTGAAAGGCAGATATACACCACAGATTGGACATTAGCTCTTCACAGCGGACACAAGTATTACAAGTGCCACACATACTGTATATATGGCCATAGAAATGGCATACCATGACCTGTTCTCTCTTCAATAAAGACTTAACAACCCACAGTAACTAACCTCCCTATGACCATTCTCTCCTAGGAAAATAAATCTGGACCTTCGTCCAAAATGTTTATGTTTATATTGGCTTGTTCGTATAGTAGCTCACAATAATTAGGCTCTGTTATACAACGGGGCATTTTTCTGGCATGGTTTGGGTCCACCTGTCCCCTTAGAGCGAAGCATCGCTGAAAATCAATACAAAGTTATTCTGATGGATCACCTTCATCCTATGACGATACATTGCTTTCCTTGATGGGAGTGGTCTCCTCATTGGCCCACTGAATGGTTTGATGAGTATGAAAACGATAGTAATAATATTCTGCGGCTTTGCAGTTTCCAGAGCTTTCTGAACACCTTTGGGAGATGTTAGTGTTGGACAGTGCTCTCTACCACTGAAGCAATATCCTCTGAAAGAATGCTGATTTATGCCTCTAGTACATTTACAGAAACATGCCAAGGTGCATTGAAGTTGTTCTGGCAGCTCATGGTGGCCCTTGTTTTTCCTCTACTTCGTCATGCTGTTGTTTAGAAGCTTTACAGACTGACAGAAAAGGTTAATTAGACGAGCAAGCTTTACGTGTTAGACCAAATTTGGACCGAGAGAATGGGGATGCTACAGCTGATTTGTTGTGCTGTGACGTTACATTAACAGCACACCACACCGTCAATCCAAATGACTAAAAGATGTCTTATCCGGCCAAACATAGAAGGCATTCCCAGACAGTGACAGACTACTGTACTTCTGTACTGTTGTAATGTGTTATAGAGTCTTGGCACATCTATTCTGGCCTTTGCTAATTAAACACCAGACAGTCCTGATGCACAGCTGAAGCAAATAAAAAGCCATTTACATTTGTGAGACACGAAAATTTCCTCAGATAAACATGAAGATCGAAGAAACAAACATTTGCCACGTATCAATTTTACATATCCTCCCAGTGAAACTTCGGCTGATCTCTTACGATGATGGAAAGGTGAAGATTTAGAGAAGCTGAAAGAAGTCAGATTAATTACAATACTATTTTGTGTGTGGACTTCAGTGCACACAACTGTAATTATTTGTGGCTGGAACCCATTATTAAAAATACCTCCGCTACACCCAACTGCTTCAAAAAAAAAAAAGAGGCTCAGCCTTGTGTCAATAGAGCTGACATTTGGTTTGGTTTAATCGCTTCTTTAATATGGAGACGTCTCAATGTGAGAAGGAAACGGGTATGAAAAGACGTGTGGTGAAGGGAGGGGGTTAAAGACTTGCCAAGGAGAAGACATTAAGGAGTGAGCGCTGGGGAATTGAGCAGAGACGGAGATGAGGATCGTTGAAATGAAGCGAAATGTTACAGATCATGAGGGAAATTAGACAAGCTTTAATAACCGTTACATCAAAAAAATAGTGCCAAAGTGATATCTGAATCGAACTGACAGCTGTTAAAAAGAGGGCTGCTAAGATGACTCAAATTATCATGTCAGAAACTTTCTTCCAGTGTACAGAAGGACAAAAAAAACTTTTTGTCATAGTGAGGCTCATCTTAAGGAACTACAAATAATGGCGTCGGTTTGTACAGCAGTTCGGTTTCTGTGCATGTGTTATTTTATTTTATGTGTTTACTTTTTGAGATATCCATTTTTTTAAAAAAAAGTACAGAGGCAGCATAATAGCATTATTCAGCTTTACATTACGAACAAGGGAGACTGCACCTGATCCTCCCAGAATCAAGCGCAAGGCAGTGTAACTAACCAGGCAGACCCGTGAGCCTGCTCAAATGTCAAGCAAGGCTTTAGCAGATCATACAGCAAACCTGGCCTGTGGCCAGTCACAAAGTCAAGCTGCTAAGTTAAGCACTTACCAATTAAAATGTAATCTTACTCTCCTTCCGTCTCTCATGTTGTCATCTGTGCATATCAAACACAAATTAAACCACGCCCCCTTTCAGATTTATCCTTGTAGATGCGAGAGAATGGCTCAATGACTGCTTGAGTCAATGGCAATGCTGTACATTGCAGATGTGTGTGTGTGTGTGTGTGTGTGTGTGTGTGTGTGTGTGTGTGTGTGTGTGTGTGTGTACAGGTCCTTAAGGACTCAAAAGCCCCTAGTTTTCGCTGAAGGAAGGGTTCTCAGTATAACTGTCCTAGCCATGATCTGAGAATTTGAGCTCATTTACACAACACTGTTTCAGGATTGAATATACACACACACACACACACACACACACACACACACACACACACACACACACTTAAGAGAAATACTTACAATACTATAACTAAAGACCTATTAGTTGAAGTGTACCCTTACTCCTATTACTGTATTTTCCCTTATTGTTATTATTATTATTATTCCCTTACTGTATTTTTAGTTCTGTCATGGGATCCACGCTTCTCTACACATAAATAGCAAAAACTGGAATAAAACACCACACACTACTAGATCCTGGTCAACACTTCCAGGAATTACAGTTCAGTAGAACTTTAATAGTCAATTTTAATTCAGTAATTGCTTTAAAAAAAAAAGTGCCACACCTCCAAGAGGAAAATCTACACCAGTTTATTTGGTTGGAGGCTGGGAGCTTAATGCCATTACGAGAAGCCTGTAGGGTAGTGACAAGCCTGGATGGTGCCAGCTCCAACAGCCTGTGAGCGATGCTCCATTATCTAGGCACGTCAAGATCGCAGATCCTCAGCACTCCAGGCCTGATCTGTCAGCGAAAGAGCCCAGACAGGGCCCCTCTGAGACTCCCAGCCCCCTAATGTTAGGAAAATGAGTTTAGCCGCTAAGGCCGAATCAACAGCGGCGTATAAATAATACCCCTATTAAGATTGCCACCCCTGCCTGCTAAAAGAGAAATGGGTTTGTAATTGCCACGGTGCTAACAGCGCATGTTGTGCTTGCAGAGCACCCCGAAGCAGTCTTTGATTTAACAGTCAGGGAAATGGAGACAAATGGCAATACAAAAGACATTTAAAATCATGACCATTCACTGTTCTTCTTTCAGCTAGGATTAATCATTTTAAGCACAGAAAAATCTTAAGGAACATATGTGCTTTCTTGGTGACATTGTTTAGTTGGAACACTAGCTGATAGCACGTGTAAACTCTTACAGGATGGCATAAAAATGACAATCTGTAGAGTCATTTCTCCGAAAGATCCAAATACACACAGAAATCTGAGTGCTCGGTTTTACCTACTGTGGCACCAAGTGCAGACAAATGCAGCAGACTTTGCTCAGATCTTCCGCCAAGATATGAAAGCTACCTTTATATTCTAAATTCACAGTGAATTTAAAGACTGAATCTTTTATAAACGATGACTTAAGTGATTTAATCATCATCAATTTACCCAAATGACATTTAAACTGTATTTTAATGGTTGACCTTAAGGGATTTCTTGCCCTTCTACTCCTCACAATGCTGCTGCTCTTTCTCCTCCTTTCTCCTACCCAACACCAGGAGGAGGATAATTGATCAATCACGCTAATTGAACAGTCTGGCCAGCCAGCGCACAGAAGCAGATGTGCCAATTTGCATTCATTAAGACAGACTGGGGGTCTTAATCACTATGCCCGCTGTGATTGACAGCACAAACAATTCTGTTTCTTCCTCCCTAAACATAAAGCCCATGGCGTGCCTTCACTTACTTTGCTATCAGCGTAATGATGCACACTGACATGTGAAGGGGCTTGTATCAAGCTGTCTTTTATAAGACGGCAGAAGTACGTTTCATAACTCTTTTGGATCTAGTAAAGCAGTAGCAATTACCTAACTCTTGTGGCATTTCTACCAAAAACGAAGCATGGGCATTTCGCACAGTAGTCAAGTCACTGAAAAAGTCCCCCGTGACATCATGGCATCAACTACACCCCTCTCCCCACGCCTCCACCTTCCCTTGAGGCTACAGTGATGAAGGAAAGTCCTTTATCAGAAATATCTCCCAGGGCCAGACATTCAACTCAGCCCCATTTCCTTCCTTTCCTCGCCCTCACTCCCAGACACTCGGTCTTTTTTTTTTTTTTTTGTTTAATCCAGCATTCACAGCTTTACTCACTCCGCCAGCTCATTGTCAATGGGACCTTATGGACTCAGATCGCTGTATAATGAATATGTATGCTATAGAAATTCAGTCATTCTGTTGTTTAGAAGCTTTGTATGCCAGTTTAAATGTTCAGCTTCACAATCTCAAGCACAGGGACCAAGGGACATTGACAATTTTTTTCTTTGGTCCCATGCTTTATGGAAAGACAATGGTGCAATTCATGTGGAACAGAAGTGGAAATTCGCGGAAAAGAAGAAAAAGGGATAGCTGGCATTTTAAAATGGTCAAGATTTACATATCATGCAAATTTTATTTTGACCATTAAACATCCTCAGAAGCATGCCCTTAAAGGACAGACAGTTGGTTCTTCTTCAAGGACTCAAAGATCCATTAAAATCCATTGTAAAGATGCTAGCCACACATGCCTCTCATTCTCTACAGAAAATGACTATATCTGTTTCATACTGTATTGTATCTTTTTGGATTATACCCCAGCTCTCTTAAATTCTCAATTCTGATTGGTTTGAAGGTGTTGATTAATTACAGGTTTCCATTAATCAGTGCTATGATTTCTATAGACTAACACAGAGACTTGTATGGCTAATGCTCCACATGAACGCTCGTAAGCACTGATATAGTGAAGGAGTCCCTTCCAGTGTCTGCACTTGGTAACAGTCAGAGCTAAAGCTGCTCCTTTAGGTGTTCATGAGACATGAGAAAGTCTTCAGGACAGTCATTTATTATTTATATATCAAAATCTCTTAGCAACAAATACAATTCCACCTTTGAACATGTGTCAGGCAGGAAATAAAGAAACATTTGTATCTTAAAACCGCAAGTTCAAATGTCAGCCTTACATGGCCTTCAAAAAGCAGACCCTGCATTTGCCTCTGATTTGTTTAATATACCAATAAACAGGAGATACTGAACGCTAGCTCGACTCAGTCTAAACATCAACCAATCAATGAAGAGCAATCATTTGTTCAATTATCATTAAATCAACACCCAATGTGTTAAAAAAAAAAAAAAAGATTCCCGTTATAAGCACATATGCTAAATGTGTGTGAAGTTGCAAGGAATCTGTGAGTCTGTGTTTGGACTGAGAGAGGAAGCCCCTAGAGCGACTCAGGGAAGATTTCATTACTTCAAGTCATAGACCAAGAAGAGTAAGGATGATTGAATTATTTTAATTACCTGCAGCAGCTTTTTCATTTGCAGTGCAAATAAAATTGAATTTGAAACACACAGGAACAAGAGCAGGAACTCCAGGGGTCTTGCTACAGTGTGGAAATCGCAGAAAGACTGATTCGGTACTGCACTGCCTACTTTTATTATACGCATTTCCCATATCATGTACATCGTAAATTAACATAAATGATGTGAAAGTTCCTGTCTACGGACCATTTAGTATGCACGGATATAATTCTTTTGATGAGAAGTAGTAGCAACTGAGTAAAAGCTAATAATGTTTTTAAATGATTAGCATCTTTGTATTTTTAAGCAGATCAAACAGACCAGGTAAATGCTCAGGTCATGATTTTGTCCTTACTTTCCCCACAGATCCTGTGTGCTGCTCTCCTGGCTAGCAGTTCTTGGTCAACTAGGCATTGTATGATCATTTACATCATCATAGCAGGCATAGCACAACAGCAGCAACCGCCCTTATTCTGACAAATACCCTTTGCTGGATGTTCGTCTCAACTTGTTCTTATTTCTAGTAAATCGCTTTCACTTTGTATTTCATCCTACTTTATGTTCAGCCTTGTTTAGGGTTGTGTTGTTATGGTATATCATAAGTATGTGTGTGTGTGTGTGTGTGTGTGTGTGGTTCTTTCTCCTAGTTTGTTCATTGTACAGCCCAGAATCCTCCCTTGACACACTGTCCGGTTTAGGTGCTGCACTTTCAGCAGAGTTTGGAATCGTAAAAGCACTTTAGTTTTGTTTGAATGGTGGTCACAGGAATAGTCAACAAATATTATTGAAATATAACCAGGCAGCTTCTCACAACCTGTAATTTTACAGTATGGTGGCTACTGTGACAGTCACTTATACATGCTCCCACACAGACACTGCATCTTTTCAAAATGGGCAGCTGAATGCGCTTGGGAAGACAATATGACTGTTACTGCCTTTCTGATTGCCAGGGGAAAGAGGAAAGCTATCCTTCCCACCCAGTGCGTAGGGACAGTTGTTCTCTCTTGGACTTCTGGCTACAAATGGCTGTGGCATCATCAGAATTCAAAAATCACCATCTTCCAACAATAGTGGGAATGTTTAGACACTCAGGACTTCGTCATCCACTATCGCTTTGGCCAAGGCACAATTTATGAGCAGAATTAATTATACAGTTACGACACTAAAATTTTAAGGTCTAGCTTATTTAACACACGTGATTTAACTCATCATTTAATTACAAAGGCCACCATGTGCTGAACTGGTGTGTTAAAGAAGGAAATATACACATTTCTGTAAGGCTGTAGCCCTCCAGGACTGGAGCCTGGCACTGTGCTTAACGTCTTCAGGCTGTCCTTTAGGCTGTACTTTAGGCTTTCACATGAACAAGAAGTACCCTGCTGGAAGTTATAACTTTCTGGCTGATGACTTGAGGTTTTTCTTCAGTATTTTTAGATCCTTTTACTTCCTTCCCCATGATGCCATCTATTTTCTGAAGTGCATCAGATCCCTTTCCCAGCAAAACACCCCTACGACATGATGCTGCCACCCCCATGCTTCACAGTTGGGATGGTGCTCTTTGGATTAAAAGCCTCACCCTATTTCCTCCATTTATAACAATGATCAATTTTGTGTTTCATCTGACCAGAGAACACTCCTCCAAAGTGAAGTGAAGTGAAGTGACTTTGTGGCCAAGTATGATGACCCATACTCGGAATTTGTGCTCTGCATTTAACCCATCCAAGTGCACACACAGTAGTGAACA
>CM074950.1:14052487-14064505 GCA_037577455.1 Pangasius macronema | reverse complement strand
GAAGAATGGTCAAAAATTCCCATAAACACACTCCTAAACCTTGTGGAAAGCCTTCCCAGAAGAGTTGAAGCTGTTATGGCTGCAAAGGGTGGGCCAACTCCATATTAAACCATACGGATTAAGAATGGGATGTCGTTAAAGATCATGTGCATGTAAAGGTAGACATCCCAAAACTTTTGGTAATATAGTGTATATTACTATGGCTGTGATACTCATATGAAATCTTCAACAGATAGAGATGTTTTATACAAGTATAAAGGTTGCATTTGTCCGTCCTGCAAGACCCAGGAGAGGAGAAAGTTTAGAAACACTGGTTCTGACTGAGCCAGTAGAGTAGGCAGTCCTTTTGTACCTGAGCATTCCAGGATGAAGAGTAAGCTGAGAGCAGCCAGAGAGCAGCCTGCACTGCGTGCCTCTTCATCCCAAGACCCAGTAAAAGCAGCTCGTTCCCAGATGTCATTAGCCTTACTTTCTCTTCCCCCAGCAGAAAAAACACATAGCTGTGCTAATGTGGCAATGCCAATCTTTCCACATAACACAAAATCTCCCTGGATCAAATCTGTGAGTGTAGAGTGTAAAAAAGTCACAGAAGATAGCTATAGAGGAACAGTGATCAAACTCACGGTAAGGTATTGATTCTAACACTTTCATTTGAGGTTCTAGTTGTGGTTTCAGTCATGTAGTTAAGTTTTAGGAACCACACTGTTCATTGTTGTTTTATTTTATTTTTTTTTTAGAAAGCTTGAAAAAAGGGCAGCTGAGTGAGAGTATAGGTATGCACCGGGACCGGGCTTCCATGGGACTCAACAAAAAGTAGTGCGAGCGAACAGACATGAAGCTCGCATGATAAACAAAGACCAAGTAGAGTCACGAGCACATCTCTAGTTAGGACCCAATAAGAATTTGAGTGATGCAGCTAATGTAGTTAAGAAACATCAGAGCCCATGCTAACGGTGCTGGCGTCTCTAGCTAAGGGTTTTCTTTTCAATTTTCCAGTGTTTTCAGTGTTTCTGGGGGCATGGATTCATATTTAATAGAAAAAAGCCTCCAGTTTAGGCCATAAATCCAAATACAGATTGCATTACACCTCTAATGGGAGCCAGTCTAGCAGGCTGAAGCTGGTCATGTCATTGGAAGAACAGTAAAAGCCTGCTGTGACGGACTATGCTAGGACATTGCTCTGTCCAACTGCTGCTCAG
This sequence comes from Pangasius macronema, assembly GCA_037577455.1. Lineage (NCBI taxonomy): Eukaryota > Metazoa > Chordata > Actinopteri > Siluriformes > Pangasiidae > Pangasius > Pangasius macronema. The sequence continues at coordinate 14,063,306 of CM074950.1, read as the reverse complement.
CATGCATGGGACTGCTGAACCACGGCAGAACTTCATTCCACCTGCACAGCAGGTCACTTCAGTGCGCCCGAACGCGAGCATACACACACACACCGACACTCTCATGTGGCAGACCACACACAGGAAGCATATCCTCCCAAGCCAGACTATAAAGAGGAAATATATTTATGACATCAATATCAGCATGACAGTGAACAAAACCTAGAAGCGCTCCGTCAGTCCTGATGTGTTTTAGCATAATCACTTATTCAAATAATAGAACAGTGCTTCAAGCAGTAATGTAACTAATGTTTTACAATGCCACGAGGAAATGACACTGTCAAACTTAAACCAAGACACAGTTTCATGACCATAATTGCATAAGATACAGCATATATACATATATATATGTAGGTCATGATATTGCTCCCAGACAACACCCCCATAGTCACTGGTGACTGGGAAGACAGTGGAAAACCACAGAGATTCTTGAGATGACATGAGATGACATTTGCAATCACTGAAACACACGCACGCAGACACACCCACTACATGCATGCTGGTCAGATGTAGTTCAGCAAATGTGATGAAAATTATGAATGCCTTCAAAATATGGAGATTATACAGTATAACTAAAGAATTAGATAGAAAGTTCATCACTACAAACCGATTTAAATATTTTGACCCTAATGAAAAGACATAACCTGTTATGTGTTTTGAGAGAAGGTTTGAAACGTTCATGTGTCTGTGTAAAAGACAGAGGCATAGAGTATTGATGTTTCAAAGGTCCAAAAGTTTTGGTCAATACAAAAAGATATCTTGGGAACAGCTTGATCTGACATCTAAGAGATATTGAGTAGTTGAAACAAAGAAGTCTAACTATGAGTCACGTACTGTACACCAAACTTCCCTCGTTCTTTTCTAACTTTGCTCAGCCTATGATAAGGTCACTCTGATGACCTGCAATGCCAGACATACAGTAATTATATTAGCATTTCTCATCTAATTGTATGCCAGGAATGAAAAAGCTGACCTTTACAGAACTCCCCCCCCCCACCAAGTGAGCAGCTTTCCAGTGCTTACTCAGTTCCAGCTACAAGCTCCTCTGTTTGGTCTCTCTCTGGTTCACCCATTCTCTCATCTGCTCTTCTCTCTAGTGCCACACAGCAGGTATAACTAGATGCTCATCTTGTGAATGAAAATGGATGTGNGAAGGACATGGAATTGCGGTAAAGTGAGCTAAAAATAAAGCCTACTTAGTTGAACGGAAAAGGAAATGGGGAAACATTTTGCAGTGGATACACTTTGCAAGCCCTGTACGCAGTGATTGATTCTTTCCTGTGGATAGCAGTGGGGCATATGGATGCGTTTTATGTAAATTGCGTAGATGGAAAAATATGTTTCATACTTTGTGTATTTATCTGTTTATCTCACTACATCAGTGGGTATGTATGAGCAACACATGCTTGTCCGCGTGTCCGTGGATGTCTGTGCGTGATTTTTTGCTTCTAAAAAAAATGACAAGGACTGGCTTGTCAGTCAGGCACTGCATCACAAGCTGTCCTTAGGGATGACAGCCAACATGTAAAACAAGGCATGGTGGGCTATAACAGTCTGGGACAATGAAGGTGATGTCTGTGTCTGATATCTAGTGGGGGAAAATGTTGGAAAAGCAGGAAGTGAGAGAAGATGGATCATAAGTGGTACATGTCAATTCCAATCTTCGGATGGAAGCAGCTGCTGCTGTATGAACCCAAGTTTCCTGGCAGAAGGATCACAAAAAAGCAGACACAGGAGTTCCTCCTCTCTGTCTGATCAGATCAGGCTCAAATGAATCCATGGGTCCACAATTCATGGCTGAGTACTGTAGTTATGGAAGCCCAGAGGGCCGAGCAGACCAGCTGTGACCATGGCGGGTTGACCTTGGTGTCTCTAGCACTCTCAGTTGGTGTGAGTGAGGTGAAGGGGATCTGGATTGCAGTTAAATTTCATTAAAAATGCATGCTGTCTTTGTCTTCATCATGTCTTAATCTTCAGAATCTCTTGCTATCTTTTAGTATTGAAAACAACACAACCTCACTTTTTAAATATGATTAGTTAGTATACCAAGTAATGTGAAAGAAAATGCTTTCTACCTAGCCTTAAGCCAGACTTCTAGCCTTTGCTATAATATACATGTTAATAAAAATGAACAAGAATCTTTTGCTTTCACAGGAAGAAGCGGCTTAATTTTGATTGACATGACAGATGACCGTCCACAGACCCACAGGCCGTCAGCAAACTTGTGAGTGTAGCCGCTTCAAGCAAAAGCTCTTTAATAATGGGATTTTGTGCATTTTTTTCAGCCCAGCGACTATATTTTTTCACCAAAAAGTTCACTGTGTCACAGTGCTTTTCCGCTGGAAACAGGTGCAAGGAAGCGCATATGCACACGAGTGCAGATAGCCAATCAGACTGCCACCTTCAAGATTCTGAAGTGTGGCCAGAAAAGAGTACAAATGTTGGCAGAGTGTCTGAGGTTACCGGATCTTCAGATCAGTGACATACACTGCATGCTGAATTTGACAGTTTATACCATGGCCACAGGAAATACTTCTAATTGCCTGTCACCAATTTCTGTGATTTCACTAACTTCTCAAAAATGCCAGACACATTTGCAGTAAAGTGGGTAAACCTTCGATTAAACACTATGGATTCAGTTTATATTTGAGTAGCTAAGTTAACATAAGAGAATCCAGTGCAACCATCATCTTCATCATCTTCATGTGCTAATAATTGGATATGATTGAGATAGACATTATTAGCATGTGTTTATTCTGTTCAAATGGGGAAAAAAACAAATCACAAGATAACATTATTGCTACTGCCATGCTGCACTTGTTAATTAAAATCAAAAGCCACAAGCGTGTGGGGGGAAAGAAATTCATGACCACTCACTAAATGATATAATCATGATCTGATGCACTTAGACGATTTTGTTTTTGCTATTACAATGAATCATCAGACACTACACTGTCTCTCAGCTAGGAAGGGAGGTGGGGGATGATCTAAATGTTGACATCAGCCAGAAATTACACACAGAAGCCACCTACACTATTTCCCCTCAAAACCTACTACTGCAAGCTAATGTAATTACACTAAAAACAAAACTCACTTCACTTGAAATAATCCACTATAAATTAGACAGGGATTGCACAGCCAGCTATCTACGATCCGAGCTAAGGCGAGCTCAGCCTTTTACTCAGCTCTTTCCTCCAGCTCTCTCAGCCCTCCGTTCTATATCAGGCGTGTTTTTAAGCCATTAAAAGAAAACCGTATTAGCTCGAGAGCTTTTATAGACTCAAATTGTGTGAGGAGGAAGGGGGTGTGCTTTTCTCTTAAACTGCTGAAAAACACATGATGTGAGATAGATGTGAGAAAGAGAGACAAAAAAAGAGAGAAAGAATGAGAGTCGTGAGCACGGCGCGTGCCTACGTCAAAGTGAGCCTGAGCGAGGGCAAGCAAACGCTCCTCCCAACAGCGAAATCATCAAACTTTTAATGACTTGAGCAATTACACCCAGTGAGCCTGCTTAATGGTGTACAGAGGACGTTGTTAGGCAGGAGGATCACACGTGCACACACAATTTTTTATTTATTTATTTATTTTTAAAACAGGCTGCTGAAAAGATACCCGGTACAATCCCTTTCACCTCTCATTCTCTCTCTCTCTCTCTCTGTCTCTCTCTCCACTTAAACAGGTTCCGTTGCATGCTTTCACAGAACTGTCCCCTGGAGTCCTTACTTACAATAGCACTTACAATATTATGCTCTGCTTTCCATGAAGAGAAGCGCTGTCACTACACAATCTAGCAAACTGGACGGCTCTTTTTTTTTTTTTTTTTTTTTTTTTTTTTTATTCCAGGAGATTCATCTCTCATTAGAACCTTTTCGAGTCCACTAGAGTAATTAAGACCTACTTGATTGCGGGAGCTAATTTAATAGCACATTTGTGCCCAAATATTTCATGCCGTCCAGACATGACAGGTGCACGTCATTGTCGAGGCTAGTAATTACAGGCTTTTGAGAGCTTGAGAAGTAAATCGGAGCTCAAACTGGGGAGAAAGACGGATGGGCAGAGGAGAACGGAGGAGGAAGAAGCAGGGCTTGTTACAGGATAATTCTGCCCTCCTGCACTATTATGGCAGAAATCCGCCCCTGCACAGCTTTGCAATTAGCTTGTCAGGACCAAGCGGCGCTGTGAGACTCGCCGCTTTCTTTCGTTCCCTTCTTTTCCTCCTTTCCTCCTCTTCCTCCTCCAGGATGCGTGTAAGGGGCAGCCAGGGGAACGTTCCTGAAGGATAGGGCGGCATGCGTGACAGGATATACACCTCTTCCATTTTTAATATGGTTTAAGTACACAGCATGAAGCCAAGGAGAGAAGAAGAGACTCAACTGGCATCAGTCCAAAATACTGTTAGGGTTATACTCAGCCCACTCACAGACAAAACAAACCCAATGGCTCAATCAGGGAGAAAAAAAAGTCATTCTAAGAGCAGAACAGAGCACAAAATGTCACCCTGAGCCCTCCAAACTGCAACAATATCAGAGCTGCAACAATATCATGAAAGATGGTGCTAAACCGTGTCCTGTCCTGCTCTTTAAGAGAAGCCATTTGTTTTGAGTGATTTCGCAGTTACGGACCGTCCAATCCCTGCCAGCCTCTTCCGTATAAATCCTAACAGGTCAACAAGGCTTTCTAGAGCACATCCCATAATGCTGGAAGAAGCAGTGTGCAGCATTGCCAGTTTATTTAATTAGCCTACTTAAGGTGCTTTCTCGATTCAGTGCTGTGAATGCAGACTGGTGACAGTACAGCTATACACATAAAGATTTAAACGGATCCATAATAAGCCCAGTATGCTAATAATCAGCTTTAGAGAAACAACAAAGTTCATNACACACACACACACACACACACACACACACACAGTCCATAATAAAGGAGTTTGAGGCATCTGTCTAGTCTCCAGTGAGAAGTCATCTCTAACACCACTGATAACCTCTAACTAAGATGCAGATGCTGACATGTGAAATCTGCTGGATGCAATAACTATTAATTACAAGTCAGTGAGCGGTGTGTGTAGAGCTATGGTTACATGTAAAGACTCAAGTCCTGCTGAAATAATATGTTCCCAATGATGACTCGCAAAGTGGTGCATTTTAAACAGCCACTCCCTGCCACTTCAGCCCATATTTTCAATTAAATTAGACTTGAAACTACTTACTCCAGCATAAATGAATACATTTCATTAATTCTGGGCTAAAAATGATTTTATACTAACTTTTTTTTTTCCTTTCCTTGTATTTCTCTGTAGTTTTTTTTTTTGCTGATGTTGTAGGCCAGGGCAGAGAGTGCAGATGCAGATGCTCTTCACAGCCGTCTCTCTGTCTGCCTGCCTCCGTGTTTGGATCCCACCCAGCGCTGGTGTTATGCTGATAATTGGCCTGTCCTGTAAATTTGGAGTTTCTCACTCGAATGAACTGCAAGCTCCACACTTGCTGTCGGAGAGAAGGGGATGAGCGGGAGCGAGCCGGAGGGCGGGAAGGGGGGAGATTTGTGTGGGGGGTGCAACTGGCTGTTATGTTATCACCCTCAGGAGAGCGAGCAAAAACCTCAATTAGCTTTCCGCCAGCGCGGCAAGAAAGTTCTTTCGCTGGCAAGACGGTGCAAATGATATTTTGAGAGGGTGTGAATGGGGCACATCCAGGTTCTGACGCGGTACTTCTTTTTCCATTATTGTATCCTTAAACAGGAGCCCTCATAGTCTTAGAAAAAGCTGCACATGCAGTATAATACCTGAATCACATAGACCTCTGTTGCTGATGGATGCAATGTTTTACATCAGCCCAACCCAAAAACTCATGTACGCCGTATTCTCCTTATAAGAAAGAGCACTGAGGAGTAGTTGGTGGAGACATCCGTGAATGAAAGGGATGTGTGTGGGAGGCAGTGGTGGAGCAGTGCAGACTGAGCTAGCTTGCGCTGTTTATATTTAGCGTGCGCAGACTAGGGTGAATTCCAGCCTGTCTCTGTGGCTGGCCAGAGTTGGCACTTTTTTTTTTTTTTGCAAGAGAGCAAGAGGGAGACAAGAGACAGACAGAGAAAGAGACAGAGAGAAGGATGCTGTGTGTCCTGCTGACCCTCCCTGCTAATGAGAGGGTGCTGTGGTGCAGTGGCCGCTCCTAATTACTAGCAAGCAGCTGCAACCACAGGGAGAGCAGGGCCCCCTCTAGGGCCGGAGCCCTCCACTGAGGATAGAGAGGAGAAGAGAGGGAGAGAGAGAGAGAGAGACAGAGAGAGGGAGAGAGGCTGCAGTCACCCCTCTTCACCTCATTCACCTCTTGCTAGCCTCTGCTTCCATCCTGGCTGGCTAACACCAAGCTTTCTGCTGCCTCATCAACTTTCCCATGGACTCAAATTGTAGGGTGGCGTGTGGGAGCCACGTCTGTATATATCTCTGTAAACGTGTCCTGGTCCCATTTTAACGACTGTCTGTGTGGTAGGCGTAAGATGGGGCAGTCTAGGAATGTTGCAGAGGAATGCTGGGGCGGTCATTTTAGCCACTGCACTACTGAACTTAACAAGACCAATAATCAACTTGCCTCTCTGGTCATTCAGTTTTGCCCTTTGTGTGTATATTAAACCTAGTGGATGGTAATAATGAGTACTATGCAAATAAGTACTTATAAATCCCTCGTTAACGGACGACAGAGACATGCTTATGACATGTTAAGCCCTAAATGGTTTAGCTCCAGCATAATTTTCTGTGGTGAAGCTGTGCAGCCCATCTCGAGGACTTCACTCAGCTGACACTGGCCTACTGTTAATCCTACATACTTATGGGGAAAAAAAGGTCCTGAAGGGTTACTTGCTTCCTGAATATATTTGGAATCCCGTCTGAAAGGGAAACATTCTGTTGTATGATTCATTTAAGAACATTTAAGAGTTTCCCCTTAAACCAAACCAAAAGTATAGGCTTTTATATTTTTCTTTTTTTCTAATATTGAATAATTGTTTGTAGCTTAGACAGCAGAAGTTTCTTATATGACCTCTGAACTCCAGAGAATATTACACTAAACCTGCAGATGCTGTGAACCCAAATATTAAATATTTACTCAAATAAAATAAAAAGCCAAACGGATAATAAAAATATTTAGTTTCATGATTTGCTGTAAATTTTGCCATATTCGCAATGAATCATACATTTATTAGAATTTTATTAAGATTAATGTTTAATTTATTATAAATATCTTATATTATATAAATCATAATTATTATTACTTATTATATTATACTTTATAGTATCATATAAATACCTTATTGTCTGTCAGTCTTTCAGTGTAAAACAATCTGACATTTTGAACTTAAAAAGTGCTTGACAGACATACATACAACAGACAGGCAGGCAAAGAAATAGCTAATATGTATATTATACATATAATATTAAATTAAATGGTTATAATATAATATATATTAGTTGGTAGCACTGCTGCTCCAGGGCCCATGGCTTAATGAGCTCAGGGTACTGACTGACTGGGACTGTGTACTGACTGTGTCGAGTTCTGCATGTTTCCTCTGGCTTCTCCAGTTTCCTTCCTCCACCCACCTCCCAAAAAGATGTTTGTAAGAGTATCGCCAAAGCTAAATTACCCTAAACTAGGTGTAAATGAGTATGCAAATATGTGTATGTACGCGTGCTGCCCCGGTGCCCTAACTAGGGTGTATTTCCAAGTTCTGTTCTCCCCATGTCTGCATGGGTTCCTTCTTGGTTCTCTGGCTTCCTCCCAGCTCCCAAAAACATCCCGGGAGGTGGACTGGTTAAACTAAACTGCCCCTAGCTGTGAATTTGTGGCATGTGTTTGTCCATGGTCCCCTGCGATGGACTCATGTATTCAAGCCTGCCCAGGCTAAAGCGCTTGCTGAAGATGAGGAAATGAATAATAATAATAATAACAATAATAATATTGGCTTTATACTGGTCAGGGTTGTAATGGATCTGGGAACACTGGTCTCAAAGTGGAAATACACCCTTAACACCAATACATCGCAGGGCACCATGCACACACACACACACACACACACACACACACACACACGCTCGTTCACACATAGCAGCAATTTAGCAATCTACCTACTGGCATGTTTCTGGGAGACGGGAGGAAACCAGAGAACCCAGAGAACATGTGCACATACACAAGGGCTCAGGACTGATCTGGAGGGCTGCAAGGCCACCAAGCTACCCGATTGTTATTAACATACTTTTTGTAGTATTATTATTATTTTTTTTAAATCTCTTCAGTTTCAATTGTATACATTCAGGTCTAGATTCACGTTAAATTTCCGTGCATTTATCTATTAGAGTCTATTAGAGTCTATTAGAGTCATGACTGCTCACTATCATTGGGGTAAAGGATCAACAGTCTCACACTACAAGAAAAAAGAAGAAGTTGAAAAAGGCATACCTGGCGGTTCCTCTCATCCATAATCCGGGTGATCTGGATCTTCTTCCGTCCCATCTTTGCGTCCTAGTCAGTCTCTCTGGCGCCCAGAGAATATCAGAAAAACACCCGCGCTTGTCTTCCTCCGCTCCACTAGCACATTGTACACTCTCTCTTCCTCTCTCGATCTTCCTCTCCTTCTGTCGCTCCTTCTCTTCCTCTTGAAGTACTTGCACCACTATCTGCAGAGAGCGATCGAGAGAGATTGAGGGAGAGAGAAAGAGGGAGTGAAAAGAGAGCAGGAGTTAGTGACATTCGAACTCATAGGAAGTGCTGCAAGGCAGATGAAAGGAGACGAGCACTCTGTGTTCTATTGGCTGCCATTCGTGGAGAGGATATGAGAAAGAGGCCCATGATAATATCTTTATTCCACACCTGCATCTCAGAAAACAGCTGGGGCTCAACACAAAGCCACTAATACAGAGCAGTAACACAAACACAGCACAACACAACACAACACAGTGCAGTTCATTCATGGCAGAGTGTGCGAAAGAATGCGGTCTGTCCGTTATTAAAATGAAACGTAGATATGTGGACGGGCAAAAAAAAAATGAAAACTCTACCGGAATGCAGTGCTTTTCGCTGTCTGATGGACTAGCGCTTGATTAAGTGGGAAGTGAGATCTTGTAATCAATACGACACCAGAAAGCAGACCAGATCATCTGTCTGGTTTCAGAATGTATACTACCCTGAGACTGCCTTCTTGTGTTATGTGTTTGCTGTGTGAGTTTTGTTTTTTTTTTTTTTAAACTCAGTTCCCTTCCTTGGGTCCAGGTTTGTCTCCCACTGTCGTGCTGTAGGAGATAAACACGCACACACATGCATGCCTCCTGAGACAGCCTCATTCTCTCTCTCTCTCTCTCTCTCTCTCTCTCTCTCTCTCTCTCTCTCTCTCTCTCCTGCTGCCGGCTCTCACTCTTAAGATGATTAAGAGTGCGCCCAGTCTCAGGCTGATATTAGCCTTAAATCCTCAGGGCCCTGGATGAGGCAATTCGCACTGTGGGCCAGTGCTTCAGAGCACGCTTTGCCCCCAGAGAGCCCGCCGTCTGCCCCTCCTCTCTCGCCCTTGCTCCTAGAGCCAACCTGCTCACAAAGAACCCCGCCGCCGAGGCATTCATCATCTCTGTCCAAATAGAAAATGCCTAGGTAAACACATCTCTGATCAGAGAGTCGCAGCCGAGAAAGCCGGAGAACACTCACTCTACTCCAGAGATGGAGAGGTGGCATGAAACAGTCGTCCTTTTCTTTGTGGCTGTGCTCTGGCAGAATGTGATGACCAGGAGGATTGAGACGGAGCAGAGGCACAGAGGACCAATAATTAGCAGGTTAAAACATAGACGGTGTCTGGGTGACCATGAGTCACTGTGTGAGCTTCGGCACTGCTGAAAAGTTTCGCACGAGGTCACGTCCCTGGGAACTCACAGTAGGAAACTGTTACCATGCCAGAGCCAAATGCGAAATTTCCCTATGGCACCTCTGAATGGGCAACAATGTTATTTATCAGTACACCATGTCCTACACAGCTCACACAGGAGTGCCATGGCCCTGCGTCCTATTCTCACAACTTCACAATTCTGTTTTACATCAGTTTAAAAATGAATAATATAAACTCAGTAGATACAACGCAATTTGCAAAGAAAGTGAGGGAAAGATCTGCATTATTTATGATTGAGTTATACTCAGGATATGCATTAACAGTGTGAAAGCTCAGGTTCGTTATATTAGGCCCAGGTGAGGTGACAAATCCAGAATGGACATTTTTCAAATGTTCCTTTAAATCCGACACACCGCTATAAAACGCCTTGGAGCCACGCACGTTGCGGGATTTATTCTCCGCTAAGTTTAGTGTACTTCAAAATCGCAGAAAGTGCAGCGCTGTCATTTGTCTACATCTGTGTTAATTATCTATATCTGTGCTGAGCTGCGTAAGTTGAATTTCTGACCGTTGTAGAGAATTTAAAGTACAGATGCACAATTCATGCCTTTCAGGTTGCTGTTTTTTCCTTATGTACTGTACGTTTACAATGGTATCTACACCAACCTCTTTAAATCAAGCATTTGTTTTTAGGCCTGAGGAGATAAAAAAAAAATCCAAATATGATAATATACAAATGAGAAACAAATATGTAAAAGGAGTCAAATACAGTTAGGTCTGGAGGTATTTGGACAATGCCAGAGTTTTTGTGATTTTGCCTTTATACACCACCACAAAGCAGCAGCTGAAGGTGGCTGCAGTGAAGCCTGGCAAAGCATCTCCAGGGAGGAAACTCAGAATCTGAGTTTTGAGAACATGGGCTCCA
>CM074950.1:14030737-14048224 GCA_037577455.1 Pangasius macronema | reverse complement strand
ATCTCAGCCTCTACCTGTTCTGGAGAATGCCTCAACACATTTAAGCACACAGAAGCCTACTGGCACTTCTAGTCCAGTTGGGAAAAGGATTTCAGGGTGTCTTACGAGAAGGAGAAAAAACACTCCGTAGGGAGTTTTTTTTATAGGGAGAGTAGGGACGCTGCCGGGATAAACATTGCTGTTGTCACATAGCATAGCTAGCTAGCTGACATAGCTATGAGGAGGATCTGCTGCTTGTTGAATGTGTCATGTATGTAGTGAAGTGTATCAGAGCAGTCGACTATCTGTATAACTGAAAATTGATCTTCTTAATGAAGCACAGACAAATAGCCAACCTTTCCTCGTAAAAGTGAAAGTGAATAAAAGCAGGCGACATAAAACAGGCACAACTGTCCTCTTAGTCCCTCGTTTCTCCTGCTTGTAAGTTCTGGCCAGAATCTTGTGCACAGCCATAACACTGGTACGTCCTGTGGAGTTCCACATCACAGGCCATGGGCAGAGCAGAGCGCTCTCCTACATCCTGCTTTCCCACTTCCTGTTTTTCAGACCACTAAAGATGACCACTAACAGGCGGTCGTACATAAGACAGAAGGAGAAAAGAGAAACACAAAAAGCTAAAAAAAAAAGAAAAAAAAAGGCAGCATGCCTGTGGGACAAGCATCCGCTCTGATCCTTCCGCTTTTTATCTTCCTGCCTGTAGAGTCAGAGACTAAACAACAACACGAGCCCATCTCTGGTGGATTCTCGAGCCATGTTTTGCTGTGTATACAACCTGGGATGGGCTTTCTCGGCCATGCTTTCACTTGTTTGACAAAACAAAAAAAAAAAATCTGAGGAAAAAAGGCAGACCTTCCCTTATGTTGGCCTTGGCTGATAAGCAGCAAAAACATGCCCCGGCTTACATAACAGGGAATAGCCATGCAATAACAGCAAGAGACCAAAGAGGTACTTTCTGAGTTAGTTAACTGCTGAGATAACCCAAGTCTGAATCGGATGATGATCCCCACTTGACTGCATACTATCATATGGAAATCTGAAATAAAAAGCTAAATGTTACATGCTACTGTATAAAGGCTGACATCAATGAAGCATATGATCCGAATTTATATATATATTTTTTATATTGTGGTGGAAAACGAATAAGACATAAGAGAAAGTCTCTTTTAAAAAAAAAAATATAGCAGTTTCTGTAGACAAGTCTTTTAACACATCCATTACATCTGCAGTTTGACAGTCCATAGGTGTAAAGAAATAACTGTGATACACCCAAAAGTGTGATATTGGGCTGAACAATTTTTGGCCACATTTTTTAAATTTTTTCCCACTTCACCAGCTTCACTTGAGTTGGAGCTACAAATCAGCAGGCCAAGTACAGGAAGGATGCGTTAAAATCACTGATCAGTGCAGCTTTGGAGACGAACGGTAAGAAGCCATTAAGAGAGTCTGAAGAGAGGAGACAATGAGACAGAAATTTTGTCTCTTCTTGACATGTTCACATGAAGAGAAGGGACAAAAGTACTCCTCTCTCTCTGAGTTTAGTGTTTGATACTTCTTTCTCAGTAGGCCTGAAGCAAGGCCTCAGTTCCCACAGGTAGCGCTACTGATGCTAATCTAACACTAGCCTGATCCTACTGGAGCCACTTCTCTCTATTCTAATCTCTCTTGCTCGATCTTGTTCCTCCCTTCATTAACTCTCTCTCTCTCACTCTCCTCCTTCCATTCCTCCTTCCCTCACCTGTTTCCAAGGCAACTAATGAGATATAATTAATAAGATCTACCGAATGGAGGTGGATGGCTGTGCGCAGAAATGAGTGAGACGGAGGCTTCAAACAGAGAGTGTGAACTCAGGCGGAACAATGTAAAGCGCCGCGTCTATCTTCCGCATTTAGGACTGTTCACACATGTTCAAACAACTCCCCGTAGCTGAACAGAATGTTAAAACCCATGGATTTCAAGCACATTCCGCAAGGTTTAACAGGATATGAAACAATGTAATAAATAAGTGAAAAGAAAATTATTTATCCTCGCTTCAGACTTCCGGGAGCACATTTGAATCATAGCATCGAGGTTAAACGAGGACTGCAATTTGTGCTTGACATCTATTACATCAGAAGCTCTACACCTAGGTGTGAATTCTCACACTTCAGATCTTTAAAAATCTGTGAGAAAATGCTAACAGTATTTTGTTTACAATGATCAAAGGGGACATTCTGGAAAAAAAAAAATTGTTGGTTGAACAATAAAAGCTTTATTTAGCAGCTAGAAATCAAGACACTGATCAAGATGCCATTTTTACGAGGTAAAATTTGCTCATTCGTAATACGTGATGCTGCCCACGATATCTTTGCTTCTTTTAGATGAATTGTGATTTCACGTATGTGTGGTGGGTGTTGCTGAGGGAAAGGGAAGGATGAGGTATGGTCCAAAATAGCACGGTTTCATTTCTCCAAAATGGACAGAAATAGGTCCTGACAGCATTTCCTCACACAAAGAGTGTGTGTCTATTACGGAGGAACTCTTCGAAATCTGCCTCAAACCTAATGGTTCTGAGAGGCAGGGTGTCCTTGCTTGACGTTGATACAGAGGTGTGTCTGCGAGCTAGGGCCTTTTTATTGTCAGGAACCCGTAGCACCACACTGACAGCTACACCTGTGCATTCCGCAGCAAACTTCCCACACCAGGTAAATGTAATGTAAACATAACCCTTTGCTGAGCGGTGGTGGAGAACTGTGGCGGTATGGCCGTATTCAGATGGAGGCGGAAACTGGATTTGTTTCTTGGCCAGGCTATCACACTGATCATCTCTTTATCAAGAGCTCAGATCTCGCACGCAGGCCTGCCAACAGGGTGAATTTGTGTATCCTGAATTGTAGGCAAAAGGTATGTATGCGCATGTGCTAGTGTTTACAGGCAAACTGTAGTTCAGCAAGTGTGTGTGGGAGAGAGACAAAGTGAATGTTTTGTTGAGTTCCTGTGTCCTGTGACAGTTGTACAGCCAGCCCTGCTGACTATCACCACTGTGAAAGCAAGAAGCAAGTGGCTAATCTCTGCCAGCAAGTGCCAGCTCACTCCAGTTCTCCACTAAACACACTGTAATCCCAGGCTGGATCAATGCTGGTTTAGGCAAATGCCTCTCCTGCTAGCACAAGACCCCGACCAGCTACACAGCAGGACAGAAAGCCACTTATCACCTCAAAAATGCCATCACCACATTCAAAACTCCCAAGATGGAGAAAGTCCCACAGCTGCCTGATACACAGAGCACAGAGCCTGATAGCTCATGATCACATACCACTGAGCAAACCACTGGCATTCGTCATGGACAAATATTCAGTGGAGAACTGTTCTTGTAAATGATATTATATTGGAGGGACCTGTAGCAAAAATAATTTCCGAACATCGATGGATAAGTACACTACATGGCCAAAAGATTGTGGACAACTGACCAGGACACCCATATGTGCTTTTTGAATCTCTGATTCCAGAATTTGCTCTCATTTATAATACCCTCCAGTTTTCTGGAAAGGCTTTCCACTAGATTTTGAAGCATGGCTGTGGGGATTTGCTCATTCAGCCACGAGAGCATTAGTGAGGTCAGGCACTGATGTTGGGTGAGGAGGTCTGGGGCATAGTCGGCATTCCAATTCATCCAAAGGAGCTCAGTAGGGTTGAGATCGGTGCTCTGTGCAGGCCACTCGAGTTCTTGCTTTGTGCACATAGGCTTTGTCTTGCTGGAACATGTTTGGGCCACTTAGTTCCAGTGTGCGGAAATTGTAATGCCACGCCATAAAGAGACATCCACTACAATTTTTCACTGCATCCGCTTCCAACTTTGTGGCAACAGTCTGCGGAAGTTCTGCATATGGGTGTGATGGTCAGCTGTCCACATACTTTTGGCCATATAGTGTATGTGTGCATGCAGAGACTTGAAGATGGCTAATGGGATGGCAGCCTTCAGGATTCTGAAGCTTGTGGCCAGGAAAGTGTGCAGTACATATCAGATGCTTAGCAGGCCATAGGCAGAAATCCAGCATGGCCACACACTTGCAAATTCATAACAATTCAGGTAACTCAGTTTGATTAAGTATTAGGATTAGAGGCACTGGTAGCATTCATACCATTTCTCTATAAATCTAAAATGCAGTCATAAATGTACTGCATTCATCTATCATTTAAAAGAACTCAAGCAACACTATCAGCTATAAGCTCTAAGGCATACTAAGACACACAAAAAAATTTTTAAAAATCATACAAGCAGGTTTTAGAAAATTGAAAGCAGCAATATGAAAGGAAACAAGGTCACACTGGAGTAGACATTTCTACAATGAATTATGGACCTGAGCAAGGGTATGAGCTGGGGAAGGAGAACTGCACAAGGTGCTTTTGACTAGTCCTGATGCCTCAAGGGCTGAGATGAAAAAGCCATCGTGAAAACTTCAGTATGGCTCTGAAAATCCCGGCGCTGCAATCATTTATTATGTCTCTCATACAGAGGCGTCCTTATGATTTTTTTTAACTCCATTCTTGTACGACACAACCTGTGTTCTAATACATAAGCTCAAACTTAATAGGACAGGAGCCCGTTTAGTGAAATCAGATCTTAGGTTGCGCAGCAATATGGGCACTGAGGCCCTCAACGGACCCTGTTTGGTATTTGCACATCATGCCTTTCTGTTTCGTTTAGGCGAAAAACTTCAGACGGATAAATTAGTACAGAGTCTCAGAAGGACTGCAAGAAGGGCCACAGACATAATCAGGATATTTACAGTCTGGATCTGGTCCTCAGTAGAGATTAGACACCTTACCTGAGACTGACTTTTCAAACACAACTTCTTTAAGGCATGTTCTTCCACAAAGCATGTAAATGTCACAGTCAAAACTGGGTCTAACCTCCTGGTGTAACACAGTCCTAGGTGTGCGTGTGTGCGTGCGTGTGTGTGTGTGGAGTGAGTGAGTGTGTGTGTGTGTGTATGCGTGTGTCTTTATATGTATGGCAATAAGAAAAGGACATGCGATTAAAAAAAAAAAAAAAAAAGCTTGCAGTAGAACAAGAGATGTGCCATCACTGCTCCCCCACCTCACGGTCGTGTGCGGCAGAAGCGTTGTAACATAATTACTGCTGGGACGCTCCTATTCCCAGTGATCCATTTGCGTCAGTCAGGTTTCTGAGCCGAGCCGATGAATGGATTCTCAGTTTCTCAAGGATAAAGTGATGACCCTCAGCGTATGGTTAGATCCATTTCACACAGGAGAGGCCATTCTCCTGGTGGAATTTTTGTTCATGCTCACTGTGGCACATCTGGCATTGTTTTAGCTCCACAATCATACAGCACTGTCTAGCACCAGTATAATGCACATGTGCACATCATCTTCTTGAAAGCAATAATGTGATTGAGTAAGATTTTCATGCGCATAAGGCCTAAATTAACAGCACGTTTTAGCAGATGCCAGGAATAGCTTTCCTTGAAACAAACTCGAGTTCGTTTATATTTGAAACAAATTCTGCAGCTAGGCCAAGGGTGGAATCTGAATTTCTGAAGAGCTAAACTGATTCTGTCAGTTTGTTACAGATGGAAATTGAAGGTGATGGAATTGACATGACTTAAGCTGTTAATCTGAAGAGTAATGACATTCCATGCCCAAAATATCAGCAAACGGAGTCTGACTGCCTTTTCACATCAAGCCCAAGATTTCATTAGGTCTCGTCATTTGCATCAAGTATCACAGCGTGGAGAAGGAACTGTGATCTGCACTCCAAAATTATTTTAGCTCATAAAACCTAAAGCTAACGTCAAGGCTGAATGTCAGTGTCATATGTTCTCCTTGGAGGAACATTTTACGTTCATTTCTCCAGTCTGTTCGATCCTTTGTCTTGCATTTCTAAACACATAATCAGGATTGACGTGCTTTCAGAAGCTTTTATGAATTTGTCAACAAGCGAAACTGCCCTGCTTACAGCAGATCAAACAGATGACCTAAATAAAGATCTTACTTTAAGGAATCGTGTTTTCTTTCCCTTTCAGTTCCACACACCCATATGTGCATGCATGCGGCACTTAGATTGCTAGAAGTGAACACAAAAGCATTCTTTTGGTACATGTCTGAAATGATGGCATGTGTCCATGGCTCATTCTTTGCAAGGCTTTTCATTAGCCAAGTTAGACAGGAAGAGATGAAGAGGCAAAGGAAGAGAGGCTGAAAGAGAGAAAGCAGCAGCACCAGCAAGAACTAATCCCATAAATGCATGGAGGAGTGCCTGTCGCCTCTCCCATGCCCCCATTTTGGCCCCAAACACAGCCTACGAGTTGTGTTAAGTGGCATGGCAACCTTTTGATGTTATGCCGATCTTAACTCAGAAATGATAAACAGAGCAGATGAATCGAGATCTTCCTCCTGAGGGAGCAGAGCGCATAAAGATATTAGAGATGCTTCAGATTATTGCGGTTGGTCTCTTCACACGCACACACACACACACGCACACGCACACAAATAATCCACTGACTCCAGAGGTGACACAGCCATGTGTATCAGCTGCTAGAGAGCTCGAACATTATGCCCTGTCTTCATGTGGGAAGAGATACTGTAGTGGAAAAATAGCCACAGTGGTTACATCAGGGAACAACAAGAAATATTCTCTGTTTGAAACAGACCAAAAAGACATTATTTTTATATCTCCAGGCAGTTACGTCACGCTTGTCGGTGGGTCAGTACTTCTGCTTTTCATGGGAAAACTTTCTTATGCCTTAGAATAAATATTTGATGTTATGCTCTTCCCCTTAGACATTTCAATCCTCTTCATGGTGGCTGTGTTCCACAATGCTGTATTATATAAAAGGTTTATGCAATCCAGGCAGCATGGAAGCCTGTGACTCACCAACTGGGAAAGGTTGCGAACTTGTACAATAACCTTTCACCAGCTTTACAAAGATGCTGTACATGGTAGGGAAAAATAAAAGATATGTAATAGTACCTAGTGGATGTAGTCGGTAAATGGTATATTACCGGCTTGAAAAAGATTTAGTGAGGAACATTTTTAAAAATGGAAAAAAAAGCAGTGCAAGCTACAAATCGGTCTTGATTTTACAGTTAAAATAAATGAGCATGACATTTTTTAAAGCCAAGATCACAAAACATGGAATGTCCAGCCAGTCCTTTCAGTTAATTACAGGGTACGAGGCTGTTTACTTGATGTGGAGTTGAGACTCTGGAGTTAAAGCATGTTAAGACTATTAATAGCGAAAATTGCAGGAACTTTTGTTCTTTTCCTCTCTGCATTTGGTGTCCGATCTAAGTAACAATTTCCACGTTAAAATACAACCAAGTCTGTAGATTAATACATAAGTAAGCAGTGCAAGTTGAAAATACTTTGTGCTTTGTACAGTTTTGAAGAATTGATGTACGTATTGAGATGGAACACTTCACAATTCGCTATATGGCCAAAAGTATGTGGACACCCGACCCTCACACCTATATGTAGCTCTTTCCCAAACGGTTGTCCACAAGGCTGGAATCACAAAATTGTCTAGAATGTCTGTGTATGCTGTAGAATTAAGATTTCCCTTCACTGGACGCAGACATGTTCCAGCATGACAATGTCCCTGTGCACAAAGCGAGATCCATGAAGATATGGTTTGCCAAGGCTGGAGTGGATGAACTGGAATGCTGACTGCACACCAGGCCTACCAAATCCAAAACCTGGTGGAAAGCCTTCCCAGAAGAGTGGAGGTTATTATGACAGCAAAGGACATGAGATTTTTCCAAAAGCATGTATGGGAGAGATGGTTTTCATTATGAGGTGTCTACATACTTTTGGCCGTATAGTGCATGATTTAAAAGGGGCTTTTACATGCTTAAAAGTTGCCTTTGCTCCCCGTCATAACTGACACATTCAATCCACGCCAGTTATTTGTCCAGTGTGGCCAGATTAGGCAGGATCCACCACAACTGGCACACTAGAGCCTGAGCCTCAGCCATTTCCTTAGACTGTTAGTTGTAATCTGTTACTCTTCAGGGCTGGGTTACTGTCACCTAGGGTATGTTTTAAATGATTGAAAGAATTTCGATTGGGAGATGTTTCGATTGGGGCAGTGGTAGCTCAGTGGTTAGGACGTTGGGCTACTGATCGGAAGGTCATGGGTTTGATCCCCAGCATTGCCAAGCTGCCACTGCTGGGCCCTTGAGCAAGGCCCTTAACCCTCAATTGCTCAGTTGTATAAATAAGATAAATGTAAGTCGCTCTGGATAAGGGCGTCTGCCAAATGCCATAAATGTAGATGTGTGTACAACCTGGCAATCCACTGTAGGCAGCTCTTAATTTGTAAAATATGAGTTACCAGATTCTTTCTAGCATCTTATTCTGCGCTATCACTTTGGCGTACTTCTTTAAGAAATGACACCAAAGTCAGCTGAATTTTTTCACCATATTCATGATGCGTAAACACGTGACTGTTAACACGAGTATTCTGTGATTACTAGTTACCAACTGGTCATCATGGAAATGAGACGATTGTTTTCCTGGAAAGGAGGTGACACAAAGTATGATCTATTAATAAGATGATTTCATTATTACCATTATTATTATTACTACGACTACTTTATTTAACTGTATTTTTTTGTTAAATGAATAAAGGTGTAATGGTTCCAGATCTTGAATACAGACACTTTGCAGGAAATCTTAGACGTGCTGGATCCTGTTCAGATACGGTCCACCACAAATTAAGTACTGGCTGTAGACAGAATTTTCAGCTGGCGTTTGAATAATTTTCACGTGTGTACGCTACACCATATTTTCCACCATAGCCGAATCCATATGGAGCATGTGTAATCAGACCATGACTTGTGGTTCTTTGGTCTTTTTTTGTTTTTGTTTTTTAAGCAAATTACATTGCTGTATTAGCATTTTGTGTTGCTGGTTGAAAATGGAAATAATTATCAGTGGTATTGATTGCATCAGCTTGTAGATTTTCAATTCAATTTCATTCATATGCATAAATAAAACTTTCCAGTGATTTCTGCAAGACATGAAAGAGCTAAGAAAAAAACTCCAGCACGTTTTCCTAGTATGTCCCCAAGAACGGCCAAGAACGTTTCTTTCAGTGCATAAATAGATTGCAGAAGTGCTTTGGCTCTTGCTTAGACTACTTGGTGCTGTTTAAAAGTGTAGTCGCCTCTATCACTGCTGTTCCCTGATAGCTTGTAGCTGTTGTTGAGTTGCTGTGGTTTGTAATGTGTCTGCTCTTTTCCATCCTCCCAAAATCTTTAAGTCCACAATTGCTCAGGAAGTTGGAGTAATGGGAGGAGCTCAGCTTAGGGCCAAGCAAGAACAGCGAGACAGATAAAGCCCCAATGAGCAAGACACTCTGGCCAGAGTAGGGCCAGACAACAGCTGAGATATCAGTAGCCCATGTTCTACTGTTTCACCTGTATCAGGATACTATCTGACACAAGGGGTAGAGAGAGTAAAAATGCTGAGAGAAATGCAACATGATGAAGAACCTGTACATTTGCTAAAAGAGGCACAGGACATCGTGAGATAATTCCTGGGAAGCTTTATAACTAGGAACATTTAGTGTCTGGATATCTCGGTTATCTAGGAGTAATGGATAATGTTTATATTAAAAATAGGTTTGGCAAAATCCACTACCTGCATTTTCACTCTGGCCTATTTTTAGGTAAATGGGAAGCCGTTCATCGTGTCATAAAACACATCCATCAAGTGCATTTCTCATTTTCAAAGTCTGCTGCACACTGTGATTGTGTAATTGCACTCTTTTCCTACAGGGAATGGTATCGTGTTTTCCTTGGCTCACAAGCCCCAGTGCCTGTTGAGACCGTAGGGAGACTGATGTCATGCCAGTGAAGTTGATACCTTCTTGTCCCAGCTTTCATTTCTTGTCCTTACATGGCAGAGGTCAACTGTTCCGCAGCAGGCTGGGAACCTTCTCATCCGCCTGCCTGTATCTCCCGACAGCCTAGTGACGGATGGCAACTGCTGACCCCTTCAAGTACTGATCTGTGTTCGATGGGAGTAAAGTCAATGCTCTGGTTACAGTGTACAGGAACTTAATAGGGCTGGGTTGGCTTTTAATGACAGGAAACTAACTCCTTCTTCTCTGAGGCTAGAATCCATAAAGAACTTCATACCATGATGCAAAAATGATGAAACAAGTAGCAAATTTGAGACAAAGTTTTGGGTTTAGATGGACCAGTCAGTCATAAAAATTAATCACTGTCAAATTCAAATGAATGTGGACCCACAGAAGAGATTTTTTGTCTGAAAATCTAAGCTAAAGACACCATTTTCTGTCCAACAATAGCGATTTACAAGCGCACGGGACCACCTCAGAAGCACAGGAGGCCATGACAAATCACTCGACTCATATATTACATGAATTACAACATTAAAGGGATTAGGGTAATTTAAAACTCCCAGGCAGTCAAAAGTGACAGTATCTACGCAAGCACTGTATCAGCAAGCCTATGAGTCAGCAAGACCGTCTTTTAGCCTTGTGTCTTCCAGATTCTATGCCCACCTTCCCTTAATACCTTCCCTATGCGTCGATCCATTTTGTGCATTAATCATGGGCTTTAATCACGCATTTCCTCAGTGTTGGCAGATTTAAAATCTAAGCATAAAGCAATAAAGCAAATGAGGACATTTAGCAGGCAGCTGAAAAAGATGAAGATATCCTGGATATTCAGCCTCGTGTATTCCCTCAGCTCAGCAAGTCAAGTCCACCCCATCTTACATCGCTTCAGTCTGCTTTATGCTTCCTCAAAACTGCTTATGAGAGCCATCTGGAATGAACTTTGGAAATCCCTGAGCATTCACAGTGTAGGATGATCTTACCTGTCCATCAAACAATGAGGCTGTTGGTAAACAGTGAAGCCTGCTATGTGAAAGAAACGATCGGCCATGTCTCGACTGAGACGAGAAAGTTGCCATTTATGCTGCAGCCTCATCCAAAGAAGATAATAAATCACATCGCTTAATGAGATACGTTTATCTGAAAGCATGATTCTAGGATTCTGAATTATACTCCGAGCTCAATTATGGTGAAACGCTTGTACTATGACTCTTCTCATACCTATATAAGGATTTAAACGTCAATGGACAAACCGATTGAAAAATGCAGTTAAGTTGTTAAATTACAAGTTAATCTACGTCGACAAACACTGCGCTGCCTGGAATTAGAGAACGCTGGCTCCTAAACGACTTGTAAGACTATTTTAATGATTAGCTAGCACAGTGTTTCATTTTCTACATTCATCAGTACAAAAACGTGTTGAATCCGTTAAGGAAATGCAATGATGTAGTGGTCATCTGTCTTGGCCAGTAAAATAGTTTCACTAGTTACAAGCTACCATTTCCCCTAGTAGCTGTAGATAAATTCATTCACACGACTCAACACTGATAAGCACGTCTGAGGAGAGGGTGTCCACCCCCAGCTCATTCACACGTCTCTACTGGCCAGACATGCTCCAGTGGATCCATCCAAAGTGTCTTTCCAATGCTTTGCAGGCAGTGAAAGCCTGTTTTGATGGAAGAAAAAAAATTGAGCTAAAACGCCTTGACTTGAACGCTAAACTTTCTGGTAGCTAAACACAGATCAGTCTTTTTTAACTCCTCTCCAAGGGCCACTTAAACAACTGGAAACCCCACACTTCCTACTACACAAGAGGCACCAAACTCATTTAAAATCATTCAAAACAAGAAAAAGGATATACCTTTGGGCTACGCTGATTTCTAATAGATATTGAACTGAAGCAGGAATATTTAAGAAATAAACCAGACAGATAAAATGTTGATGTTGAAACTCAGCAACAGCTTTGAAGTTGAACAATTAGAGCATGTCTCTAGTAGAATATGATGTTAAACAAAAAAGTCACACCCAAGAACAGTGAATGTCTTGGTCTTTGTTCCTGAAGTGCCAAACATGTTTTCTGCTCTGGGTGACGTCAGCCCGCTACTGAGGAATGTCTAAGAACTCAGTGACGTGATCCGAGTGAGAGCTACTAGTACCTAATAAAAATTCTCCCTCCCCGTTACAAGCCTCCACAGAGCTACGGTGAGAGGGCCTTGTTTAGGCGCGTATGCTGATAAGAGAAGCTGAACTACTCATTTCAAACAAATGGCAATGAAATCATGGAGCAGGCTTGAGGAATATGTCACTCATGAAGTGCACACTTGACAGAACACAATCCAGCTCAGATATTCTGAACATGCAACGTGACATGCAGCGCAAAACACAGCTGCGGTTTGAAGCTGCCGTAGCTCACAGAGCAGGGGTAATGAGACATGGGGGTGCAGAACACAGGTGCAGACTGCATCGTGCAGAGCCATCAGCCCCTTGTGTGTGTGTGTGTGTGTGTGTGTGTGTGTGTGTGTGTGTGTGTGTGTGGGTGGGTGGGTGTGTTTGTGTGTCAGAAACTCTCCTGGGAGCACCTCAGAAGCCCCATTTCCTGCCATGCAACTATTGTGATTGATTGTATGATATGACCCCCAGAGCAGATGAACTCTTTGCCCTTTGTAACACATTATATGAAAAAAATATATATAATATTTATTATGCATAATAAATATTAAAGTTTGTCAAATTAATACAAGTGTATTTGATGATCTTTATGTTTCAGGTTTCAACATTTATATGCTAACAGTCTTCATCTCAGGACACATAAAATAATCATATGCACCCTCAGTGATTAGGATTTGAGACACTTGCAAATAAAAAAAATATGTATATACATATAGGTACTATTTGTACAGTAGCATAATAATAATAATAATAATAATAAAGTAAAGGCGAGTAGAGAAAAGGAAAACTCAGAATTAGCTGCTTCATTCAAACTTATTGAAACTTTGCATTTTTCCGTATCCCTTAGTGACACATTTTATATTTACTGCCCATTCCTGCAAAGCCTGCAGTAATAAAGGGACATAGAGAGGCTTCTAAAGATAGTGGGCTGAGTGTCGATCCCCTGGGACTCACTATGAAAACAGTACGAGAAGATATGAAATAAAGACGGGCACTGCCTCTCAGCTATGGCCCCCACGTCAACACCATAAAGCCACATTTCACTGGTAAACAGTTTTCCTGCTAAAGTATCAAACCTGGCCTCCATCAGGAATGCCGAAAAACAGAAGAAAGAAAGAATTAATCAGAACTAATCACAGCCTATGTTAACACACAACGATTGTGTCTGCTAACATTGACATTAATGCTTATGTTAACAAAAACTCAGCTAAAAGTGCTTACAGCAGTAGATGCAGCATCAGTTGCACAGATCAGGCCAAAGGCAAGTGCTCGAGTGGGGAAAAATGATGTAATCTACACTGAGTCACCCAGTGGTGAACAAGGCCAATTAGCTCCTCCGTGTTTTCGTTTTATTTTGGCGGGGCAGTGAGCAAAGCCCTCTCTCTCTCTCTCTCTCTCTCTCTCTCTCTCTCTCTCTCTCTCTCTCTCTCTCTCAACCCGGAGATGAGCAGCAGCACGAGGAGGCAGAGAGGAGGATCGGTGTGGGGTGCAAAAGAGGATTAGCTGCAGATTTGGACCACTGTTCTGGCTCTGAGTTTAAACACACCTCTTATACACACTCTTTGACATCAGAACAGACACACTGCGCATGAACTACAGGGTGAGGACAAGACCTGCACTGATATTACAGCCTATCCTGGGAGCGCTGGGAGCGGGACAGGAAAACCATGCACAGACACGCGCTCGCACACGGGGGCAAGTCGTGCAGCACATCCCTCTTATACGCCTGTTTTTTTCCGAAGTGGGAGGAAACCGGAGAACCCAGAGGAAGATCACGCGGACACAGGAAGAACACACACAGAAACTCAACACTGACATCCTTTTTTTGGATAGGACTGAAATGGGGACCCTGGAGCTGTCAGACAGCAACCGTAACCTCTGCTCCATTACCGCAGCACCCGAAAATGCCCTCAAACAACGTCAGGAAACATAATATGAAGAAAATCTGAATATTTAACTACTTAAATATTTATTCCATTTAATTATTTAATATTTAAATAATTTAGAAATATTGATATTATTTCATTAAAATGATGTATAAATAATTTAAATTATAATTTCAATTATTTAATACAGAACAACTAATATAAATATAATTCACATTATTAATCACATTCTTCCATCGGGGTTTTTTTTTCTCTTTCAAATTCTCACATGATGGAATTATGAAGTCAGCTTTGCAGAGATGCTGTCATACCACAAAACTGGAAACTTTAAAATATTGCTGCCAAGTGGAACAGTCTTTACTTTGAGGGTGTAAATGTTGCCCTCACTTATTCTCTACCTAAATGACTGCCACAATTAAAGGAGACGTGCAACGGCAAAATGTTGACGTGTGGGAAATATTTGAAAGAAAGTACTTTCTAATAATCACTGTAGACTGTATAGCTGATTATCGGTGCATAACCGGTCACCTAGTGAGGACACTTCCTTCACGCCTGCAGGAAAGGAAGGGTAAAGAGGACAGGACAGGAGAGAGCACATCGATCCCTAAGCTGCTCTTCTCCGCTCAGCAGTGCATGTGCTGATTGAGCCGTATGAGATGGCTTACAAGCGCGGGTCAAGAGCAAGGGCAGTCGAAAGGTCAGGAGAGACTCATGGTTTCGGCGAAATGCACCACCCTCGCTGCTTAGCGGAGT
Source organism: Pangasius macronema (assembly GCA_037577455.1). Taxonomy (NCBI): domain Eukaryota; kingdom Metazoa; phylum Chordata; class Actinopteri; order Siluriformes; family Pangasiidae; genus Pangasius; species Pangasius macronema. The sequence goes on along the minus strand of CM074950.1, from coordinate 14,033,550 downwards.
GCGTAAACGTCAGCTGCTCCTGTGGATGGTGTTACATGGGGATTTGTGTTCATTCTTTTTAGTGCATGTGACAGAGCCGTGGTGTTTCACAGGTCAAATTGGGTTAGCATGGAGGTGTGGAAGGCAGCAAGTAAGTCATGAAAACGTCAGCCTGCCTGGCAGAAAGGAGTACACAATATCAGTTAAATCAAGCCAAATTTACAAATTAAATGTAATGATTTACAAAAAAAAAAAAAAAAACAAGGTTGTACATGTGATCTAAGGAACAGTACTTGTTTTTCTATATAAAAACATAATAAACATTCTTGACATTTTTACACAGTGCGTCTCTGGAATTGTGCGACCACATGGATTTTCTAAAAAAAATAATAATAATAATAACTATCAACCCTCCAGCATTCAATAATGCTAAATAAAGTCAAATGGTTTTGCCCAACAAAATGCTCACATATCACAAATTCTTTCGGCGTGACGTACAAACAAAACACGCTCAGCCTGAGATGTTGTTTTTCAGGCCTACAAAAGCCACCCCTCATTAAAAGCATTTGGGTTTGTCTGTTAATTAAGCCATCGTTCTTTACTTGTTCCAACATGCATTTCTAAATTAGGTTCTTAATAAGGCAGATGACCATCAATGCGTGACTATCTAGAAGGCTTTTCCAGGTATACAAAAATGGAGCAGCAAAAATATATTCAGCTGACACGGGTCTAGCCAGATAATTTGCCACTGTGAGTCCCTCTCACATGTTCTTGTTTAATTATAACCCTGCGCCGCCCAGATTCCCCACAAGAAAATGTATAATCATTGGCTACATGTTTAAATATGATTTGATGAATATTCTCTTTGAAACTTAATCCACATTTCTGAAAGTGTGCAGTATTTATAAAACACGTGGTGCCAAAGTTGCTTGCTAATCTCAAGGCCGGTGGGTTTGGAAATGATCGTCGCTACATATTAAGGAGCCACCGAATCAAGTTCAAACTGTGGTGCCAAAGACCCTGATAGCTGGTTTTATTTGGCAAGTCTCAGTAAAGCCTATTTACAGGCTGTAACAAGCCCGAGTTTGTGTGAAGCACTGAGGTGGCGGAAAAGTGACGAGGAGCTGATATTTTCATACAGGGCTTAAGCAGTGATCGTTTTGTTTGCTTGGCATGTTTCTTGTATCCTGAGGTAACCTTTTTGGTATCAAACATGCGGCGAGATGAGGGGCAGCCAGAGGTTTCTCGTTTTGAAGCTGCTCGTCGGGGCCGAATCCTGGGCCTAACCCGCAGGGACACTGTGCATTCCACCAGCTTGGCTCGCCGACCCAGAGCCCACAGATAATGAATAGGAAAGTCTCTGGTGGCTAAATCACCCACAAGGGTGCACTAGAGCAGTACATATTCATAGTGCTGCCCTTCTCAGCTTCATTTAGGCCATTTTGTTATTCAATAAAAGACCCTCAGTGAGGTGGCTCAGTGTTGCCCACACAAGCAAAACTATGGCTAAAACATTATCTGCTGGGTTCAAGATTCTGCATCCTGCCTCCAGGTCTCACGGGAGAATGCTGGAATCTCCAGCTCAACGGTGATGCTCCAGTAAACAATGAATCACACTGGCCATGAGCATTCGCAAGATCGAGAGAGACCAAGAGTGTGTGTGTGTGTGTGTGACTGAGAGAGAGAGAGAGAGAGAGAGAGATGTTAGAACAAAAAAAGAAACTAATGAGTGTTTAATGGTCATGGGCCAAAAGTATGGCACATTCCTTACAGCTGATCTGGGAAATATTTGGAGCACATTTGTCAAAGTGCCTTCACACTTTACTCTGAGAAAAAGGGCCTGCCTTCCGCAAGGGTGTATGAGCGAGCAGTGACGATGGTGCGTTCAGTACGAACACACTGACTGCTCGGGATAACAGCTTTAAAATTTTCACTTAATTATCAAATCAAGCGCATGTTCTTGTCAAATGCAGCCTCCTTCACAACAACATGCTAAAGACATTTTAGGAAGATTCCGGGTTAGACACTTAAGAGCCGAGTGTTGCACTCGCAATGTGACCAAAACGAGAACTGCAATATTCTTGCGAAGCGACACATTACGAATCACTGCAGTGCTGAGACACAGGCAGAAGATTCGCTCGGCACGCTGGATTTCCTCTGCCCACTTCACAGCTGTACTATCAATCATGCATCATCATTATGTTTGTGTATTCAAAGCACAGAGGGAGTAGCGGTTGAATTCCAAGCGGGACCAAAAAAAAAAAAAAAAACACTTTATTGGGGTGTCTCAAAATAGCCGCACAATACGAACGAGACAGAAAGCAAGAAAACCAAAAAGAAAAAGAAAAAAAAAACAGGACTCACCCACTGATCGAGGCGCAGCAAACTTCGTTCAGGCCCCAAAGTCCAGCTCGACTCTTGCACTCTTCCTTCCTGCGCAGCACTTCGCTTCCTGCTGGTTCCTCCTCCTTGGGAAAGAAATTTTCCTGGGGGAGGGGGGGGGGGGGGTTGTGGGGGGAGGAGGAAAGTGTTGCACTCAGTGATTCAGAAGCGACGGTGTAAACGCCAGCCTTCTCCTTCTGACAGCCAGCGTTAATTGCAGATCAGACTCGCCCACACACTCCAGCCTCCCTCTCTCCCTCTCTCTCTCCCTCTCCCTCTCTCTCTGTCTCTCTTTCTCTCACCCTTCCTCTATCCTGGAAGAAGCTGAGAGCAGACTGTTAGATGGAGGAGTGCTGTGAAGAGCATGGCAGGAGATATTCCAGGGGGGGGGGGGCCCCGCCCCCACCCCCCGCCCCCGCCCACCCACAACCCCCCCCACCCACCACCCCCCC
>CM074950.1:13992671-14022570 GCA_037577455.1 Pangasius macronema | reverse complement strand
TGATTGTGTGTGCAGTCTTTTATTTGGTGGTGTGTTGTGTTTTGATTGGCTGGTTTTTTTCAAATCCCCCCCCCCCCCCCAACACACACACACACACACACACACACACACACACACACACACACACACACCCAACCTGCTTCACACAATTCCTCTCCTGCACTACTTTATTCTGCGCATATCTGACAACCAAGCAAGCATGTACACACAAAGCACATGTAGTTTTACCAGCATTTTGTAAGTAAACACACGCCCACATTCTATATATCATTTCTGCAGGATTGAAAAGATTTCATATTTTAGAAATATTACAAGGGAGGTGACCATGACGAAAGTGAATGACAAAGGAAACATTTTTTTTGTTTTGTTTGTTTGTTTTTGTTTACAGCTGGAGTTTTACAGTGACCCGGCTGGTGCCGCGTTCTCGCCAAACTGAATCGGTGAAACGCTCGTTCTTCTTCACAGCACGCTACGGGAATTATTAATCAGTCCGTCTCACAGACACCACACACCTCAGTTAAGAAAGCATACTGAATATGTCTTGTGCTTGATAGCATTATTTACTGCTTATTTACCTCAGTGTGGCTTGGGACCAGTCCAATACATCCGGAGCAGGTCTGATTTGGAGCGAGCCGTCATGCTCCAGAGCTGAGCTTTTATCTGCTATTCATTTTAGACTAGCCCTAAAAACTGCTGCACAATCTATTAGCATCTTTTCTCTGGAGCTAAAAAAATAATAATAATTCTGCATCTAGTTCCAGGCAAGGCCTTGACCCCTGGCCTGAGCGTCTTCGAAAATAAATAGTCAGTCTGAGAGGCAAACACTGCTCAAAAGAATTTAATTTCATCATTTAAAAAAAAAATTTTTAAAAATCAGCTGTGTTATTAAATATATTATTGGAATTAATTTATTGTCATTTTCTCCTTAAGCTCCTTTACTGCCCCGGCAGCAGCTAGCAGTGCTTATGTGCAATCTGCTACTGAAAATTGAGACAACGATACGCATGGTGATGCGTGAGGACCGATGGGTGACATACGTTTAGAAATAATGAGCAGGGATGTTAAGAAATGAGAGGCTGATTGTTTTATTGAGCACTTTTGGCCATCAGAATTAAAACTTTCTCACTTCGCATGGCAAGACTGCAGTGTCTGAGCTAACTGATATATGATCTTAGTCGAGAAGCGTGTTGGAAAAAAATAAATAAATAAATCAAGCATGTTTGAACTGACAGTATGTACAAAAAACGGAGCAAGGAAACTACCACGATATTCACAACCTGAAATCACCCACAGCGTAGGAACCCGTGAGTTAATTTCACATTTTTGCTTTCACTACGCGCAAAACTAACACCTTCTAGTAAGAATCAGCAGTTTACAGGAACGGTTAGTAACAGTTCACTCAGACTTGTAGCAATTCATGAAATCCTCCACAATTTCACATGCTTTACTGGAATTCAGATTGATTCATGCATACCTGTTAATGTTAATGTTAATGGGATGGGTTATTTAACAATATTAAAAGAAGATCATTATTTATATAAGAAAACACAATAATTTTTACCATAATTATTTGAAACTGCTTCCATCTAGATTAGTTTTCTACTCTGTATTACTGTTTGCAGCCATTCAGAGCTATCACGAAACATCATGAACCATAATGAAGAAGAACTCCAGCTCTGGACTACTGGATTTTTTCCTTAAAGCACTGAGCTACTCATAATCACTTACTGTATGAACAGTGCTTCAGAAATTCATTAAGCTGAATAAGTGCGTAGCGGTGGTGACCCCGTGGCTGTGTGAGAAGCGCGGTGCCAAGAATGAGACGGACCTCTCGCTTGTGCTTAACAAGGCGACCTGACATTATGAATAACTTTAAATCAAATCAGAAATGAACATATTATTGCGCTATAATTGATGGCATCAATTAGCGCTGCTCTCAAGAGACTCCGGCTCCGGTTTTCCATCAAACTGTGCCAACTGAGCACCACCAGGACACTATGTGCCAGCTCTCGGGAATACACGAAGACTGACCACACAGCGAAAAGCCTCATAAATCCATCTGAACACAAACAAACACTGGAAATGCTAGGCTAATACACTACAAGTTTGTTTTACACTCTAATCGTTCATTCAAACACAACAGCCCATGTAGCCATGTTCACTCAATATTTTAATATGGAATTAAATACAGTACGTTTTTTTATTCAACATTGTAAAAGTGTTCAATTGACACTCATATATAACACTGTAAGAGCTTACTGAACGCTGTATTTAATTCAACACAGTAAGAGTGTGTTAAACACTGAGAGAATTAACCCTGGAGCTGTCAGTGTGTCCAGATACAATTCTCACGCTTGTAACTCTCATAAAATGTCGTTGCCATAAATTTCAATTGTTTTAGAGATGCGAAGTAATTTATAGCAGTCACTGAACAATATGTTTTAGGATAAGAACCGAGTAATAAGATGAGAGTTTAAGGTGTAAATTCAACACAGTATGACATCAATTAACACTCATTTAATTTAACACTGTAAGAGCTTATTGAACACTGTACCAGTTAATTCAACACAGTAACAGTTTGTTTAAAACTGACAAAAAAAAAATCCACCCCTTAAATACAGCACATTCAGACACATTTCTAACCAACTTTCCCAATAATTTAGTTAGGAAATAATTTATAGTACTGTACTGTATGCTTTCAGGATGAAAATCTGGAAGTTTAAGGGCTACACTCAACACTGTAAAAGTTCATTTAACACTGATTTACTCAATAATTCAGTTCAAACAGTAAATGTAGGAAATAATTCAAGACTGTTATAAGAGTTCATGCAACACTGCTGCTGGATATTCAGTACTGTAACTTTTCATGCAACACTGCTGCTGGATATTCAGTACTGTAACTTTTAAAGCAACACTGCTGCTGGATATTCAGTACTGTAACTTTTAACGCAACAATGCTGCTGGATATTCAGTACTGTAACTTTTCATGCAACACTGCTGCTGGATATTCAGTACTGTAACTTTTCATGCAACACTGCTGCTGGATATTCAATACTGTAACTGTTCATGCAACACTGCTGCTGGATATTCAATACTGTAACTGTTCATACAACACTGCGACTGGATATTCAGTACTGTAACTGTTCATATAACACTGCTGCTGGATATTCAGTACTGTAACTGTTCATATAACACTGCTGCTGGATATTCAGTACTGTAACTGTTCATGCAACACTGCTGCTGGATATTCAATACTGTAACTGTTCATNCTGCTGGATATTCAGTACTGTAACTTTTCATGCAACACTGCTGCTGGATATTCAGTACTGTAACTGTGGATGTAAATTCAATACCAGCAGTACTTTGGATAAGGTATGAAGCTAGGTTTGCTGTCTAACATAAAATTTAAACATGGATCAGAAATGATTGCAGCTTTATACACTTCATAGTGGCCAAATAGTAAACATGGAGCCTATTTTGTGCGCTCAGGCTGACAGGATAAGGAAGCGCAGCTGTTTTTAAGAGCTGAAACGCAGCTAAAGGGTTTACTTAAAAGAACTTCAGTCAGTGGCATCGACTCCTGGAGTCAACTTCTCTTCCCAAAAGCAGAACACACACTGCTTACGCCATAAAGGAGGAAAAGTCAGGGCGCAGATCTCGGTGTGTTCATCTCATCACACCTCCACCTTCCAGCACAGAGGACTGGACCTGTTTAATAATCACAGGAGGAACACTACAACGCCTAATGAACTTTCAGATTTCATCTGTCGTCTTACGTATCTTAAGTATCAAATGCACAAACATTTCTATAAACAACTACAATGTAAACCACGAGTATTTTGATGCGAAATTCAAAAAAAAAAAAAAAAAAAAAAAAAACACGAACATGAGCGGCAAGCTGACAGCGCGCGCGCGTCCTCTCCGCTATATTATACCATAACACCTACACGGATGGGATCAAATTCCCAACAAAGTTTAAACGCACAGTAAAACCATCAAAAATACGCCTTTTTCATAATAAAATGGATTCATTAAACGCTCGTGAACTGTCCTGTTTGTAGTGTACGCGCTGAATTCGTGCTCCCTAAACGCACTCCACTACTCCCTCTTGCGCTTTCTCTGTCTCACACCAACTCACTGTGGAACATTGTTGCTATTTTTGCTACTCACCCTTTTTTCCTCCGCACTCCCTCGCTGGATATAGATACGGTGTATCAGTGAGTCGCGGGGACGCGGAGCGACATAAATGTATTTTCTGTCACATTGACACGCAGAGCTGCTTTCTATTTTCGGGACGCGAACAAACTCCGAAGAAGCAGGCTCTTGTCAAACAAAAGCCCCGCCTCCGAAATGTGACGCCACTAGACGAAGTCACTCAAGCTCCACCCTCTCCGCCTCTCCTCCGGCTCGTGTCTCAATTAGCAACTTGATATGGAAACTTATGGGTCGCATAGTGAGTCGCTTAAAACAAAAAAACACACACCAAAAACACATTTGGGCTCCAAAAGGGCTTGTTTAAAACCGTTCAACTTGTTTTAGACAGCAAAGGGATCAGTGAGCACTAGATACGGTACCGAAAAACAGGAAACTCTTCCGAAGCTGACATGTGACATCACCTGTTTAAAAGAGATGGTGGAAAAAAAAAAAAAAAGCTCAAAGTACAGGAAACACGCTTAAAATACTGGGCGGACACAAAACAGACACAAAAAAGTGCCCAAAAAAGGTAACATTTATGCACAGTCTCATAAAAACAAACCAACTACGCAACAAAGTCGCGCTTATTTGTTGTAGACCGCACTTACAGTCAAGTACTTAAATATTTATTGTAGTTGAAGGCTACGCAGCCTTAGATACCATTGACGTCAGTAATAGAATACAACAGCAACAATAGGACCGGCTCTTGTAAAGTGACAGCCGTCTCGACCAATAGGATTCGTAATCGCTTTGTCAGTGCCCAATCAGAGAAATGAGGGCGGATACGCTTACGTCGCGTGTGGCACAGTCACGTGTAAGTTTGCAGGAGTTGAGGAAGAGGTGTGGTGCTGTTGTTTTGAGCGGGATTTAAAGGAGCAAGGTGCTCAAATGCAGCTTGTCGAGAGCAGATCAATTCACTTGCCTAAATCACTTCTTTCTTTAAACTGAACTTCCTATCCGAGTCTGCATTTATAAAGATACAGCAGTAGATATGAAATTCATTTGGCATGATGATATATAACTACTGTAAAACCCAGGCTATGGAGTTTACAAGATGGCTTTGGCTCTTTTGGTCTCATTTTTGATGCTGTTTCAAAAATATTTTGGACCTTTTTATTGCTCAGTATAACTAAGTGAAATATCCATATTACAAATTAATATAATCAAGTAGTTTTATGTTATTCCAAAGTATATGGGGCTCTGTTCTGACTGGAAATAACTATTACATTAACGTTCCATACAATAAACAAACAGTTTATAGACAAATAACAGAATAAAATAAAATAATAAAGAAAATAAAATGTTGATATATCATTTCAGTGACAAACTAGAGACATGTTTTAGCTGATCCAACTGTCCATTTATTCAGTGCATTAACCAGAAAAAAAAGAAAAAAAAATTATGATAATAAGTAAAGTGATAAAGTGGGGAAAAATCTAAATAATTATAAAACTAAATAAATATTTTAAAAAATAATAATTTAATAATTTTAATTGGACAAAAAATTGAGTTTATATTTTATATGAATAATTTAAACAATAAATGGCATAATTTATTTACTAGAAAAACATGAATTATTATTTATTTTGGAAGATTTCTTTCCTAACAATGATAAGCATGCTTAAATCAATCTATTAGCACAACTCATCATATCAAGATAAAGATCACATTTGGTTATGTTGTTACTGTTTGTTATAACCACAGTACACTTTTACTTTTATGGGAGCATATCAAAATACACCAATTCACAGTCCAACCTTAAAGGCTGATTAAACATAATGAAGCAAGTACAGCAATTAAACAGATTTGAGTTTTCAGTGCAGAGAATTGTTTACTCTGATGCAAGTACAGGCAGTATTTTTCCTTATACACTTTATGTGCATTGCTGTGAGTTTATTCATCCCCGTCTGTTTCCCTCTTCCAGCCCTACTGAAGCTGTTGCTGCCTATAAACGAAATGCCATGAAGGGCTGGGCACATATACACCACACTTGCTGGCACCAGAGACTTCGCCGCCTACACTAAACCCCAGCCACCTGTGGTCGTGAGATTAGTGCGAGCAAAGCAGGACATATTTTAGGTATTACTTGTTCACCACAAAAGCCTTCATGAGGTTATACTGTTATTTCATGACTGCTGTGAATGCAACAGTTTGTAGTAAATGTAAAATTTGTCAGCACATATTTCTTATTAGAATTGATGAGATACATGCAGTGACATTGCACTAACCTTAAATCAGACCACATACATTTGGAAGCATACTGAAAACTCGAACACAGGATGATCCTGATCATTATTTTGTTAAGGTAATATTATTTAACACATCTGTGCCCTTTATCATTCTTTGATAATTAGCTAAATGGATATACTTAGTCAGCTGGTGAATAGGATACAATAGCACCATGTTAAGGCATTTATTTCTCAAACACCTCATAATGAAGCAGAATCTACATACACCTTGGCAAATGACATGCCCTTTAAAGTTTTCATTACTTGTTAGAATGAATTGTAATAAGAAATCTCATATGCAGCACCTGGGATACACCCTTTATTGTGTACACTACAGATTAGCATATTATTTTATATTACCCTATAACTTGCATTACTGCATGGGTCAGTGAGGTCATGCTGATAATGAACATTTAAGTGTACTTTTCTCCCGAACCCCTGTCATGTCTCACCTGTATCTACTGTGCTGCTGCTGCTGCCTTCACAGAACCTGCTGTAAAGGCCTTCTCCACACGTGTCTGTCTTCACTTCAGCTAGGCCACACTTCCTTCTAACACCCAGAAACTTTCTATAACCTTAATACTTTCTTTCACTCCTTTTTTTGTACCTTTCTTTTTCCTGCTTGCCTGCTTCTCTCGCTTTTCCTCTTGCTTTTCTCAAAGCCAGGCCAGCTGGCTTTGGACAGCTTCCTCCTCACCCCTGTGAGGCTTTCCTTTACACACTCTGTCTCCCCTCGTTCCCTGGTCTTTCTGCCGGGAGGGAGCTCAGTCACAGCAGTTTGAAGGATAGGATCCCAGATGGACACACACACTCAGGACACAAGTGTTTGTGTGTGTGTGTGTGTGTGTGTGTGTGTGTGTGTGTTACATGACTTGGCTCTGGGGAGTGCTTGTGACCAGCCGCAGCTGTCACACACAAAGGGTGTTGGGTGCCTTTTTGTTTTGATTATTAATATAAGTGAGAAATTGACATGAGGGGAAGAGTACATGACTTTTAACATGAGAAGGACAAATTCTTGATTGCATGTGTCTATGACTAACAGTGATCAGTTCCGTGATTTTGTAATCAAAATCAACAAATTTCTTTTTACTATGTTTAGTGTAGAGCAAACCTCAATTAGTAGCTACTTATATAATTATTTTATTATATAATATACTCAATAACAGTTTTGGGTGAAAGAGATCCGACAAACTGCACCAATTTTCTTCAGCATGTTCTGATAGGAGACAGCTGACATTTACAAGATTGTATCGCACCACAAATAGCTCCAGCGTACACAGCTACTATGGCACCAATTAAAAAGAGATGTTCCTTTCACAACAATCTGCAAAAGTCAAGACTCTTCACTGTACAAACTCTAAAAGAGCAGGTCGTTTTATCCTTCCATTTTTGAATGACAGAATCCCTAACAGTCACACACAAATTGAAGGTCACGATTTTAGCTTCACTGTCTTGCATCATGCATCATTATCTTTTTCCTAATTAGAGGAACCAGCCCCAAATCCCAAAATGTCTTTTATTGGGCCACCATGGTCTCAATCTGTTTTAGCTGAGAGCTGCCTTCTGCCGAGTTCCACTGGAAAACTTGTCCATCAAGCGCTAATTCTGACAAATTTCGCACCTGAACAATTCATTCATGTTTTATTCACTGCCGATAAATAGAGACTGGTTTAAAGCTTCAAATTAGTGATTTCTTAAGGGTTCACTAATCTATTATGGCATGCACAGATGAACTGCGGAATCAACCAACTGTGAATAAGCAGACAGTTCTTGAACTTGTCAGTGATCAGCAATTTGTGAAGAAATTATCATTTCACCACACCCGGCATGCAAGCGTAACCACAGGTGAGGATATGAAGCCGAGCGAAAAGCTGAATCTGGTGTTAAGGCACAGCACTCTGTGTCAGTGCAGATGCTGGCTGTGCATTAGATAACTATGTAGGGTCTCTAAAAATATCCCGTGTCTTGCAGTCTGGTTCAGCTCTCTCATTACTGCCTGTAATTAACACTGAGCATGCCATGCCAACTTATTGCACGGCCCCCCCACCACTGTCACATATTCATACAAAGATATAGAGGATCAAAACAACTTAAGTTTTCAGATTGGTTCTACTTTTTTTTTTTCTCGTCTACTTCAAAGGCAGGCATCAGCTTAGGTTTTCTAGTTAGCCCCTTCCATTAGGTTGGTACCAACCAAAAATGCTTTTTCTTCCATATTCTTTTATGTTCATTTATTAGAATAAATTCTCTTATTGTTTTCCAGAATATGGGCAGCAGTACACAATTTAAACCAAAAAAAGAAAAAAAAACTAGATGATAATGAGGAAAAATTCCATGGCATAATAATACCTAGTGTTTCGACTTTGAACCATTTCCATGTTATGCTCTATTCTTAACTCTCATGAACATGGATTAGTGCCGTCTACATACACTCCTATTTTTCTATTGTATTTTGTGCCTGCCTTGTGCCTGCCTTCGAAAAATGGTAGGGGCTCTGTAATTATCTCGCCATTTGGTGAAGCTACTGTATAATGCCATTTATAAAAACGAGCCAGCCATTCTGCATGAACTGTAACAAGTTCATTAAAAATTGAGCAAGGTCAGAAATGAAACTCCTCTTTCCCATTTTTCATTTTGTCCATAATGTCATTAATCTAGCAAAATGGCAGCAGAATAATTCGCCCTGACATGCTGCTGTCAGGTAGCATTAGCAGAATGACTCCTGATAAACAAAGATTGAAATGGCAGAGAGCAACAAACCTAAATCAAAGGCATTTTACCATATTGGGAGCTCAGTGTACAAAAAGAAGTGAAGTTTGACTTCTTAGTAATGATATGTCAGTTGTTCCCTAGTCTAACTCATTTATAATACTGATGTTAGCATTGACATGAGCGAAATTCTGGTTCAATTTAAATCACACACACGCTAATGTCCTTTAACATGTATTGAGAGTTCAAAGTCAAATCATTCTACCAGATATCTCAATGCTAGAATTACAGGCCAAAAAAATAGGGGAGAATGGGGTTGGTTGCAACAGAGTTTGTTGTCATGACACATATCAGGTACACTATGAGGTGCTAGTTAAGATGTTGATAGGTGTTTAGCTGTAACCAGGGTTGGGTAATGTAACTTCAAAAAGATAATTAATTGCTAATTACATTGTCAGCATTGTGTTTACATTAATGACTAATTACTTTGTAAATGCATTGCTCATTACTAATTCCCTCTATCAACCTTGCAATGAAACTCTTCTTTTAATTCTTTAAATTTGAGTCAAACATGGAATAGTTGAGCCTATTAAGTTTATTAACCCTAGCTGGCTTAACATTAAGGGCTACTAAAAACAAAAGCAACTCCTGACTCAATAAGGCATAACACTGTAGGTACGGTATTCCAACACAACTGCTTAAGAGCATGTGTAATTATTTCACAAAAGTCACCTTCTTTAGTTAACAAAAAGAATTACGCCGCATCTCTTCCATTCTGTGCCCTGCAATTAGGTTTTTCAAGCTCACCTCCGGACAAGTTTAAGATGTAAGATCAAGTTTCGCCTGCTTAACAGGGGTTGCCGAAGTTTCATCTGTTGTTGTACACGGGTTGCCCAAAAGTGTTTGTCTAAGTTGCCATGTCAGGTGCTTCAGTAAGTTACTTGTGCTTTGGAGAAGGGGCCCGATAGTGGTTTTGTTTCCCCATAACGTACAGTTTACAGTGATGTTCTAGTCTACATGTGTCAAAAATGAAGTAATGGGAATATTTCCATTTAGCAAAACAGCCACTCGTTTTAGCTGACATTTAAAGGGGCCAAGTTAAATTATACAACAGATTTTATCGTTAGATGATAAATTTAGATTTTAAATTCAATATAGTTTTAGACAGAATTGTCTATACAATATGTAATGCAAGTATATCATAAGTAACTGTAATTTACTTAAAAATGAAGAGTAATCCCTTATTTTACTTTATTTTTTTACTTCCTACCTTCTCTCTGGCTGCAAGAGTTTTAATAGGAGGTGAGTTTTTCATACCACGATGTAAAATTTTGGATGTGTTTTGTCATTAACAAAAGAGACATGAACACACCTTAGACACTAATATGCAGGCAAACCGGAGTGTACTGTAAAGGTTTTGTTCCATGCCTTTCTTAAACCTGGAGGTCATTAGCATACTCTTTATTGCAACCGACCGGGGATGGAGTTGCCATCACTGCCTTATAGGCAAGAATGGTCATGTTTGCCTCTTTGTGTAAATGTACAGTATATGCATGTATATATATCCATACATGCAACTGATCCTTGGGTACGTGTGTGTAATGTCATAAATGCATAAAGCATAGGTTATGCGCTAGTCATTCATTCATTCATCTTCAGTAACCGTTTTATTCTGATCAGGTTCATGGTGGATCCGCAGCCTATCCCAGAAACGCTGGCCACAAGGCAGGAAATTCAGCCCAGAAAGGACACCAGTCCAGCACAGGGTGCCATGAACATGCACATTCACACACTCATTCACACCTTGGGAAAACTGAGTGTAGACAATCTGCCTACCTGTATGATTTTTCCACAGTGGGAGGAAACTGGGGTTCTCCAACAAACACAGGGAGAAAATACAAATGTATAAATCTGTATTATTTTACGAATGTTTAGACAGTGAAATTTTAATTTGATAAATTGATTATTATTCTGAGGTAATTAAAATTAGAATTATTCTCCGTTTCTGTTCATGAAAATAACTGAACACGGAAATGCTAAATGTACTCTACATTCCTTTGCTTTTGACAGTGGTAATTCTGTTCATTTTGCATTGCAGTACTTTTTCCTATTTTTAAAAACCTTATTTTGTGCAGAACAATCGGCACAGTGTGCTTTCATTAGATTAAAAAAATTGCTTATGCTACACACTGTTGAATTCTCAAATCTGATTGGTCAGACAGTGTTGCTTAATTTTCTATAACAGTAGCACTTACATAGTGCCGACTGCAAGGCAGATAAGAAGTATACATATTAATCCACACATTCTAAATGTTATTTTTCCTATAGTAACAGCTCAGTTAGGCTTGGATGTGTTGGTCATTAATAAATTAAGCTTGTTGGCAAGTTGCTGTGGGATATAAGAGGAATAAAAAACTTCCAGACATGCAGTATTTGAAAAATAATCAGCTTCAGGCTGGTAACAGTAACTCATCCACATGTCAGGCTTTATCACAACACCTCATCACTGATTATTTACCTATTACAGCACGCACCATCAACTTTCATTCCTTTACTTATCGTTAGTGATTTGATTTAAGAGCCAGAGCAAAAAGTGTGTCAGTGTACACAAAACACATCTACAAATCTACATCTCTTGTGTGTGGGTCTGAAAGAAGAACAGAAAAATCAGATCACTTCTCGCTGATTGGCATTATTCCTTCAGCCTGAGGCCATGTATCACAGAATTAAACTTGGCCTACAAACACTAAATATGTTTCCCTTTGCACTTCTGATCTGCAGCATTAAGGTTCATTCTTTCCGTACATGACTGTATGATCATGCTACTGATAAACGTATCTATTCATTTCATTCCAACGTAATGTTACAGCTTTCTTCAGAAATTGCAGGCAAACTCATTTTTTAAACATGAGTGTGAAAAACATTTACACCTGCTCTAGATTAGGACTCTTATGTAAATTAAAATATGCAGTAAATCACAGCTTTCCATCTCATTAACTTGAAATATAGGCAGGTACATAAGAAAACAACTCAAAGATGCCATAAATATAACCTTGCAACATGATTTTTTTTTTTCTGTGAAGTGAAAGTTAGGTGCATACTTTCATGTTTATGGACTTTTTTTTATGTTTACAGCGATAAAAAAATAATATAATAATCTTTGGGTTTCTGTTATTTCTTTAGATTAAGGGGGAAGCTTTCGCATGCTGATGAACATGCATTACATGAGCTAAAATACGTTAAAGACTGCTGAGATTCATTGGAAAAAATATAATGGATGGCAAGACCTTTCTCAATTAAAGATGGTCAGAGTATTAAAATGCAAGCAGGAACAATATGCATGCTATCAAAAATAAAGGTCAATGGGCTTGTAATTAATGCGCTCGTCCCTTGCAGACAGGGTTCAACAGCTTTGGCCTGGAAGCATTCAATTATACTTGATTCCATGTGACTTGTAAAGAGCTTTATTCATGAAAACAGATCAAGTATTATGTATATAGAGTATATACCATTTATGTCTAGTATTATATAAGTATTATATAGAGTGAGATATCTCTTAAACAGAATAAGAAACACCAAATTTGTGTACTAAGACAAAAAAAAAGCCATCATTCATATATTATAATAAACAGTTCAACTGAAACTCAACTGAAAAGAGCTCGTTGGCATTTTTATCCATCCTCTCCAGCTAGAGAGCTTGTCAAAGGGTTTGTCTGATATAAATGAAACTCCTGTAGTCTCAGTGTATCTGGGTGTTCCCTTTGGCACATGTTTCGCCTAGAGCGTTGCTTCTGAAAACAGCTATGGCTCAATTTTGTACTATGCCATGTCTTCTTCAACTGACGTGCTTTTACTACAGTGGTTAAACAGGTGCTGTCATGTTGCATTCTCATGGCTATGAAAGCAAATAAATGGCAGGTAGCAGCAAATTCATGTGGCCAACATGGCAAGATGCAAAGAATATGTGCGCAAGTAAAGTCTGTAGCAGAAGTTTTGCCATCTCACCTAGCAGAAGCTTGTTCACTTAGACTTCGCCTCAGTTCTACAAAAAGGTTTTCAGTTCTACAAAAGGCTGACACTGGAACTGACTCTTCACGATGAGCATGTTTACTCTGTGAAATGAACAAAGCTCAATTCCACAGGGAGGAATCCTATTGCGGTTTGCTTTGGCTCTCACACCCTTGTTGTAATCAGTCTGGTTTTGTCTGCCAGAAGCCTTAAAGGGTGCAAGAGGACAGCCTTGGACCATATTGTTTGCCTACTCCAGATGTTGGGCCTGATGATTTTTTTTGTGCTCATGCGAGTATTGTTGAAAATGGCAGAACTCATGAGAGCTCACATGAGCATTTCATATAAACGCTGAAAGTCACTAAAGAAACCAAATCAGAATTTTTGGATGAAATGGCATGATGAAAACTTATTTACCTGAAAACTCTTTGCCTGTAAAATGAACAAAATCCAATTTTCTACCAGTATGGTTCAATTGTCTGTAAATCATCTTGTTTCTCCATGCATCACACAAATATTAATATTACAATACAGGCAGCAGAGACAGCAACAAAATGGGAATAAAACCACATAAAGCCAGTTTATAGATTTTCTTGTTTCCTTGTTCTAGGATTATGATAAAGTAAGATTTTGTTCTGAGGTGCTTTTGATGATCCAGTAAATCTACAGCCACTGTAGACTGATAGCTCTTTCTGCCAGCTTAATCCATGAACAAGACAGAGGCATTTATGCTTGAGCAAGAAAAATCCTTAACACCCTTTACCAATGCAATAGTGCAGAAACATGCACATTTTCAGCCATTCAGATTAACCAGCCTTGTAAATGTTTTTGTTCCTCACACTGAACCAATAGCAGCTGCCATCCCCACTGCATGTGGATAAGAGTTATTCAAGCATTCAAGCCATGTAAGTCCTTTATTCTGCTCTCTCTCTCTCTCTCTCTCTCTCTCTCTCTCTCCCTCCTGGTAAACAGTGGCTCACAGTGGTGTGCAACTGTAACTCTAGCACAGGTGATAAATTTGTGTGTCGGGCCTGCACGTCACAGATTAAGTATGTTTTGTTTGGTGGGTGATTTATGAGGGTGATGGTGGCGCGATGCACTTGGCAGTAACCAGCTGAGGTTTTTGGTGATGGTGTTAAGGGAGAAGGAGAGGCACAGGCGTGGAGGTGGATGAGGGAAAGAAAAGGTGGGGCAGGTGTCATGTTTGTACTACATGATGACTGATCTGTAGCTGCTTGTCGTACGCCTACCGTACCACATACTTCCACTATTAATCATGCCAAGACTACTGTTCTGGGTGAGAGAAGCTTTTTGTAAATGATATATACACAAAGGCTTATCAATATGCATTCGGCTAGATAATATTAAATAATATTAGGCAATCATCACAATCAGTGAGACATCTCAGCCATAAAATAAATAATCGTTTTAAACCTTATAAGCTGCAATGAGGGATGACACTTCTTTACAACTGTACTTGCTTTGTAAGGAAAATCAGTAGCCTTTTCTCTATAGCCACAAGTCACACACTAAAGTTAAGCCCCCTTCTTAAAGCAATGACAGACTACAGAGAAAGCTGGGGATGTATTGGAGGGCTACTACCTCTCAGCTTTTCCCGTAGGGCTTCCTGTAGCCTCGCGGAAGTTCAGCGTCTGACTTAAGGTGTGCCAATATTTGTCACTTTGTGGAAATGAATGTGAGAGTAAATTGTGCCTGACAAGTTAATCAGCCATGATTCAGGCTCTATCAATGCAGACATTTAAATTCATATTTCATATGGGCCGACAGCACAGGGAACTCTTTCACATGCATTGCAGCCCTCTGTCACACCCATTCCTTCTTCAGCAAATAGTCACAAGATTTAAATAATTCACTCACCCTTAAAACCAAACAGCTGGCTCAGTGCAGGCTGGCAGTGTGAGGCACATATAGCTCTAAAAACAGCAAGTCTGACCAACTGCAGGGCTGGTATTCAGAGCCCATGTGGGTATGAGTTGCACTTTCAGGCCTCCGAGTGTTCTCAGGGTTAAAGCCGTCCCTGGATCGCCTCCGGTGCTGTAGCAGAAATGTCCTTGGAGTTGACATTGTGCATAGCGCAACGGAGGCTTGCTACTGTTTGACTTTGATATGAGCTCAGCCATGAATGGTGTGCATTGCCTTGAAATGGGAGGTAAATTTTCCATTAAATATGAAAATAAATGGAAGTGATATTTTCCATTACATATTTGAAAAATTAAAAGAAATGCATGATTTATAAGTGGATTACACCGAAAGCTCATTGGTATAATCATTGTTCTGGAATATATTTTGAATAAAAAACTTTAAACCTTATTTTAAAATTTGAAAATGTACATAAAATCTTTCGATTAAGCGTGTGAGGATTGATCAAGTGATTCTAAAACTAATATGAAAGATTTGGATCTTAAAAAAAGCTTAAAAAGCTTCAGTTTCAGATGATTTTACAGTGTGTTGTAATATAGTAGTTTGTATTCTGTAAAAAGAAACTGATTACCTTTGTTTAAAAAGTTAAATTGATCCTGGCGAAAATGAATGGTTGACAAAAACTGGCAAAGTTTATTACTCATTTAAATAGAGTTATGCCAGATATTTGGTGAGGAAATTGCACACTGAAGACATGAACAGGATAAAAACCAGAACAGGATAAAGGATTGAAACTACACCAAAGTCACCTTAAAAATGTTGCTGTTTAATTTAAATTACTACACATTAGCTACATATTTGTCATTTTAACACATAAATGTTATTTTTGTGTGATAGGGAATTGCATGTTATCACCAGTCATTGTTGTAGGTGACGTACCTAGCTAGCTAGCTAATGCTAACTAATCATCTATGTTGCTAGCTAACTTTGCTGGTTTGCTGGTACATCAGGAGCAGGCACCTAAACAAAAAAGCGAAAAAAAATAAAAAGTCAGAATACTGTGACTAAATGGTAGCCTAAGCATAACATTTGTGTGTTAGAATGTGTGTCTCTTTTGTTTGAAGGAGAAAGAGCAGGCAGTGGTCACATTCAAAGCTATTGATCCTTACATCTGCATGCCATTCAAAGAGGGTGTGTCGATGAATGATGTTCAAAATGATCACTGTGAATGGAAACTTAAGCCTTTTAGCGAGTCCATATGCCCGATTGAAGCGCGATTGCTGTGCTAGAGTTTTATCTCTCATGCAATAGATGTAAAAACTGCCTGTGATTTCTCCTTCAACAAAAGAGACTATTTCTTGCAAGCTTGTGTAGTTTGTTCTTCTAAATAAACACAGTTTCTGGCACAGTCTTTTCAAAATTCTAATATTCCACTAATAATTGTCTGGTGCTGATGCGCCAGAAGTATTTGTTTATTTGTAAAGGAACATATTTCGTTGCTCTGACATGCACCATTCTTGTCTTAGTATTATGACTTTTTTTTTCCTCGAAATGTTATGACTGTATTCGCAAAATCTTGTCTTTTTATTTTTTTAAGCAGTCCCTCCAGAACACCGTCATACACTTTAGACACAATCCCTTAAGACTAATTAATTGCTGTCTGCTGACTTTAGCTATATACACTATAACATTCCACAATGACTCAGTGATAGTTTGAATGGTTCTTTGTGGTAATTTATTTGTGTTTGTTATATGCTTGGAAAGAGAACTCTACAGTGGGGATTTGACAACATGCTTGTGAAAAAGAAACACAAGAAATGTAGTGCTTGTTTCAGTTGTGTGTTGTATCACTTTGGAAGCAATTGATATGTTTCGGTTGATGGTGTTTTATGTTTCATTCTGCCAGTTAGTGTAGGATTTTATATTAAGCCTGATGGACTGTACTGTACTTGCATGTAACCTTCTAATTTCTAAAAAAAAAAAGCCATTTCTTTCACTTTATTGATGACTGTTTATTAGATATTTTCATAGAAAGAATAAACAAATTCATAATGCTTTCACTTCAAACTGTCGATTTCAGCCTACATGAAAATTTTAAGGCAGACTTTTTCCTGACTTTTACCAAGTAACTTAAATATTTGAGTTATCTGAACTGATATTATAGTAGACATTATTATTAATTGCAACACACGAGTTTAATGCTATGACTAGAATCACACAGACAAAGTTATAGTAACTAATCAAATTGTCTTGGAACTTTTGAGGCAATCACTGTCCTTTCCAGGGTGAATTGTCACACCTTCTGCTCAGTGTTGCTGGGATAGGCTCCAGATTGGCCACGACCCTGACGAGGATAAAGCAGTTACTTCGGATGAATGAATGAATTAATAAATGAATAGTAGAATAGATAGACACTCAAGACACTCATAGACACTTTTTGCAGATTCTCTTTATAGCTTCTTTCCCAATCACACATCATCTGCCCTCATGATCTGCCCTCGATGTAGTCTGAATTGAGACTAACAATATTTGATGACAGGCCCTCAGTGGAAAAACATGAAACTGCCATGGTCACCCAAGCTTTGGTTCATTGTGTTCACTTGTGTACCCATTGTGCTTTTGTTCATTTTACTCAGATGGGTATAGTTTGAACAATAGAGTAACATAATGGTGGATGTGCAATGACAGGCTGTGGAGGGAGCAGGCCAAGGGATAGGGCCATAAACAGAAGGACATGGAGCACTAGCTGGATGACAGGCAAAGTTGAATGTGAGCAAGGAGGAAGTGTCCCACAATAGCAGGAAGCTCATTATCTACACAGGGGAAAGGTCAGCCTGGCTCCACATCAGCACAAAATGACCCTTCAGTGAGCACTGTTGCCGATGAGGTTCCTAGTGGATCCATAAATCTAAACCACCTTTCCCAGAAAATGCAGGTACATTCACTACATCCCTGTGAGCTAGCTGCAAATATGAATAGCTTGAATATAAAACGATCAGAGCAGCATGGATGGAAGAATAACAGTCAGTGCCAATAAGACTCAGGAACACAAAGGTGTTCTTTCACTGCAGAAGGTAGCTTATGTGAAGTGTATAATTGAAGGCGCTGTTGGACATATATTGCATTTAATATACCGTTGCGGTTTGTTTGTTGAAACATCCCAAGAAAAAACATTTCATGTGTGTGCAAGTAAATATTTGTAGGTCTATATTGGACTCGGAAGCTAAATTAGGCAAGAGACGGCAAACGGGGCCTAAACAAATCTGCCTGCATCCTTTGGCACAGTGCCGTCCCACACACGAATAGGCCTATCACTGCAAAGATTTAGGAATGCACATACAAGTACACGCATGCATACACACACACACACACACACACACACACACACACACACACACANACACACACACAGCAACTTTAACAAATCAAACATTCTTTGACCCTGTTTAATTTATACATGCAGCCTGCATTACAGTCTAAACAGATGAACAGATTCGGGATCAGCGTGAAGGTGCTAGTCCTGAAGAAAAGGAGTAACAAGCTGGACTCAGGAGAATGTTTAGAATGTTTAGAAAGTTTTGGCAGTACCATTACACAATCCAAAATCAAAACAGTGGGCTAGGCAAGGGTCAGAACATGAAAAGGCATCAAATGACAGAACCAGAGGATAATCCAAAGAATAAACAAGAAATGTGGTCTGGAGACAGTCATGGATAACAGGGATGAACAAAGTTCCGAAAATTACTCAGTAGAGACTTGCCATTGACCCTGTATACACTGAATTGTAAATGAAAAACACTAGGCTACCAACTCTGGAAAATACTGTAAATAGGACCTTAGTATTTTCTAATGGTACTAAATGACTTCTTAAGCATAGCACAGTCAGCCAACTACCTTTGAGGAAATAATGGCTTAAGAGTAGTGCTCAGATCCTGAGTAGTCCATGGATTTTTGTTAAGTTTCTTAATGGTCAACTCTATGTGTGTACCATATGTTGATAATGATATTACAGTATATTGATACACATTGGTGTTTTTGCAACATCTGTAAAATACCAACAATTAAACGGATCAAATAAAATCCTATCCAACTATATCTTCAATTCAAGTCAATCTCGGAAAAAGTGCACTCGGGTGACATGGGGATCAGCTTATCAGAAAATGTGCCAAAAATAGTTTTTAAAAAATCATACAATATACAGGAAACACATCTGTAATATATACTAACAAATGCCAAAAAATACAAATTGTATTTTCTGGTTAAATTTCCCTTGGTGTTCTACTGTACACATTAAAGTTTCAGTGCAATGTTCATGCTGATATATGAGAGGGGTTAGAGAGGTCATCCATGCTCTCTTACTGTAATAGTGCTCCATGCTACTTTTGTCTGGAATAAGGCTTCAGCATCTGCTGTGGCTGATCCCCATAGGCCGAGCTGTTGCATCAGTTCCTAAATTTTTAAGTGCATGTGCATGATTGTTGATGAGGCTGCTACATTAAGTGAGACAGCCAGCTGTTCTCAGACCAGCTGTATTCTAAAGTTACCACTCTTCTAAGCAATGACTGTTAGAAGTGCCTACAATATCCTGTATCCAGGCAGAGGAGAGTACTGACTGGTGGCAGAGCCTCTTCGGGAGAGCTGTTGTTGTCTGTGGACAAATCACCATCACCAGGAGAGCAAATGTTAAAAAAAAAAAAAAAACCTGCAAGCCTATACTAGCCAGTGACTCGCCTTTGGGAACGTACCACTCTGAGCAATGTATAGGCTGCCGACAGGACTCCAGGTCTCTCGTCTGGACTCAATGCAGGCAGAATATTTGATTTGACCTAAACAGTGCATGCACTCCAAAGCATAGCGGGAAGTGACTGAACTAAGAGTGCCACATTCCCCATGTTCTTTCTCCCAGGCTTACAGATGATTAAAGACTCAATATGGCTAAGAAACTAATGACTCCACAGGGTGCAAGACGAACATGAGAGGCATAGCTTGGGATGAGAAAGAGACCTCTGGAGGATCTGTTTGCCGTCAAGAGGTGTGCTATAAAATATACAAATTTATTCATCAGAAAAGCTGCCTCGTCTCTGTGGCTGCAGGTGGCACATGGGGAGGAAAATACTGAGACACCAAGCAAGTGAGATCAGATGCCTTGATTGTGCCTGTTCTGCCATCTCACTGAGTAAATAGAATAGGCATCAGTACAAAGGTTTAGTAAGCTTAAGATGAATTGATTAGTGCCTTTCTGACCACAAAATGGTCATCAAGAACTGATAATATGAAGTTAGGATCAGTTTTTTTTCCCAAACTGCTTCCTGTTTGAAGACATTTATCGATTTCCGCTGTTATGGGGTTCTAAAAAAACATAAATAGGAAGGAGAAATTACAAGGCACATAACATTAGTGTTTGGGTCTCAAGAGGCTAATACAGTGGAAAAGCTCTCACACACTATCTGCCACGTCCTATTGTGCACCTGACTCTTTTTTGCCAGTCCTGCAGTTTCTCCAGCACATTCACTAGATACAGTAAATGGTCCTTGTCCTCTCCCCTTGCGAAAAGCCACTGGGTGACAGAGTGACAAATGGAGCCAGGTCGCCAAGCCGAGTGAGCAGAGATTATTGTCACTCACTGAAAGGAAGAATGGGATTAATGACCTGGACCTAGTGGCAAAGGCTAATCATTGGAGATTAAGAGAAGGAAACCCTGCAGGTATTCAAGAGAAGAAACAACGGGGTCCTTTTTCAGCTCCGCAAAGAAGAGATATTACCCAAGACAGGATCAGTGGTGTGCAGCTACCTAATTAGGCAGACCTTAGAATGTGATGAGAAATCTAACCTTTAACCTATCCAGTACCTGATTTTTAATTGGGAAACTAAGAGATGAATTATAGTTGTGAAGTCTTAATAACCGTGGGAAATTCTCTTACCCGTTTTCCATAATGTATTTTATTTCTAATGTGTATTATTACATCATTTTTTTACTCAAACCACTGAATTTTTTTTTATTTCTGCAACTTGTATGTGTAATTTGTAGTTAATAAAAAAAAGCATGTACGTTTTAATAAATAGTAGTTTAACTTTTTTCTTATTTTCTGTTTATCTTGTTTTGGCCTATTGGATGCCAAATCCCATGTTGAAAAGGAGCACAAGGAACACAAAATGCAGTGCATAAACCTCACCAAACATCACTGGAACTAAAAATGGACTTGTGTGCTGTAATCAAATAAGACAGAAATCAAACTGTTTGACTGTTTGCAAGTCCTTACTAGAACTAGAAGATATGACTACCTCACCTCTATCTTATCCACACTGCATTGGCTCCCAGTAAAATTTCACATTGGTTATAAAATACTACTACTGAGCTGTAAAACACTGAACAGTCTTGTGCCACAGTATCTGAGCGAGATATTGGTCTTTTATTAACTGCCACGCCTACTTTGATTAAAAGATGCAGGCTTTTTGTTGGTACCTTGAATAATGAAGGCTACAGTAGGGGACAAAGTTTTCTCTTACAAAGCCCTACAGTTATGGAACAGTCTTCCAGTTAGTGTTTAGGACTCAGAAAAAAGCCTATTCTGAAAACATATTTGTTTAGTCAAGATTTTTGTTAATAAGCTTTTCTCTTGGGTAAAGGCGCAGATCTGGAGGGTTCATGGGCATAGAGCGTTTTGGTAAACTGGGATGTTTGGATGCTGTCGTCCCCCTCACTCTCACGCGTTCACTCAGGTTTGTTGATGGTGGAGTGGTTGACCACTTTATGTCTCATGGCTTTCCCTTTTAGTTATGCTGTCATAGCTATTCTGCCCTGAGTCCCTGCTTGCACTCTGCGTACCAGTGATCCTGACTCCTTCTGCTTTCCAGACCTGCCTGATTCATACTGATGCCCTACTTCTGCTTGGAGTTTTTGTCACTTGAAAATCATTCGCTGCTGCTAAGGATAGCCCCACATAGGTAGCCTAAAGGTCACCATGAGATTACTCTGGATGGAACCACATAATGTTAATAACTCCAGTTTGATACAATAGACTTTAAAGTTATAGACATTATAGTTAAAAAATATAATGAATTCAGAAATGACTCTGCTTCTCGCACTCAAGTCCTTGTTAACACAATTAGAACTTTTTGGCTATATAGCATACAGTTATAAGGGAAATTATTTGTAATCACACTATCCTGAAGAGGATTCATCCCGGAAGAGGATTGGTTCCCATTTGAGTTTGGTTCTTCTCAAAGTTTCTTCCTCATGTCATCTAAGGGAGTTTTTCCTTGCCATTGTCACACTGATTTCTGTAAAGCTGCTTTGTGACAATGTCCATTGTTAAAAGCACTATATAAATAAAGTCTAATTGAATTGAATTGAATTGAAGGAAAACACCTGATACCCACTAGTGGTCCAGAGGCTCTTGTAAAGATTGATAGCATCATGACTTCAGTACCAGGTTAAGGCTCCTGGCAGAGGCAACCATGTAAATGGATCTTTCCATACTAAAACGATCACAACCATATATCCAAAGCAACACAAAAATGGCAGTGTGAACAGAACATCTTTTGCAATGGTCATGGAAGTCTACATATACAATCATAATAATATAACACAGTTTGAAATGTGAACGTCAAAGATCCCTCTAGAAGTGTCTCCAACCTACAGGAAGCGACTCTGTGCTATTGTTCTTTCCATGAGAGGCTTCACCAAGTATTACCTGTGGGTGCCAAGATTTTGCAGAAAAAAATGCATTTTTTGTATGAAAACCATTGTGCTGAAATGAAAGTGTAAAGACTATGCAGCATCCCTATATATTTCAGCTCTAAATATCACTGATTGCATGTGGATTTCATTTTATATTTTTCTCTATTTTCCTGAAGCATGCCTATAATTCAGGACTGTGCATAATTTGCTTACAGCCCCTATAATCCACAGCAGTGAAGGTATTGTACTGTTGGATTGTTCCTTCCCTCCTCAGGTGTCAGACAGTAGCCTTTATGCAATATCTTTTGTGTGCAAAATTGGAGGACATCGGCAATATTGCTTCAGGCCACAACAGAGTTGCACTGTAAAGTGGGATTAAAGCATACCATCTCTCATCCTGTGCTTGTGGATGTTCCCTTGTGAAAAACCCACTTACCTGCTATTTGTCTTCACAAAATCATACTGACTAGCAATGACAAGCATCAGTTTGTGGAGCTACTGACTTTCTTATGTACAAGATAATAAGAAAATAAGTGTCTGTGTTGATGATGTGCAAACCCAGTCCTATAAGTAGGATGACTTCTCAAAATAGGAAAAAACAATAGGCATACTGTGCTACAACAGCAGAAGGCCCCATTGGCTTTCACTCCTATCAGCCGAGAACAGGAATCCGAGGCTACAGTGGGCACAGGATCACTGAAACTGGATGGTTGGCAATTGGAAAAACTTCACTTTGTCGTTTTGCAGTGGTTGACAGGAGAGCAACCCGATGCAGTCTTTTTCTGTTGCACTTCATCTGCCCTGGTTTAATGTTGTGCATTCTGAGATGCTTTTCTGCTCAGCGTGATTGCAGAGTGGTTATTTGCTATTTACCATAGCATTCCAGTCAGTTCAAACCAGTCTGGCCATTCTCCCAGGCCTCTCTCATCAACAGGGCGTTTCTGCCCACGGAATTGTGGCTCACAGGATGTTTTTGTGAAAATCCCAGCCTGTCAAACCAGCCCGTCTGTCAACAACAATGACACAGCAATCAAAGTCACTGAGATCACATTTTCCCCATTCTGATGTTTGATATGAATAAGAACTGAATTTCTTGACCTGAATCTGCATGGTTATATGCATAGCACTGCTCCCACATAACTGCCTGATTGGATAATTGTATGAATGAGCAGGGATACAGGTGGTCCTATTAAAGTGGTCAGTGATTGCATTACATTGCAGTACATTGCTATACAACACAAGGTTGATTTTCATCTTGTTTCTTACAGTTTCACAGAATGGTAGCTATCTTTATGTAAAACAAGAGTTCAACTAAGTCCTCAAAATGAGACCTGTTGGAGGTTCACATTCTTACATTCCATCCAACGTCTTCACACATATTACTTTTTTGTTTTATGCAGTATATGAGCCTGTATCATTGAGTGGTGCTATAGCATATCTATAGATATCTATATCTATTACTCGATTGATGCCGAAACTACGTGACCACTTTAACAAGCGTCAGTAGTCAAGGAGGTTGTTCCAAACTTTAATATACATGAAACAAAAGTCATTTGTAATGCAAGTTACTTACACTTACCTTGGAAGAATAAGTAGGATGTGCTCATTTCATTTCTACCAATATGGTCTTCACATCATTATTTGGTAATAGCATCAAAACAGGTCTACCTGAGAACTTGGTTCATTTTGAACACTTGTAAATGTATAATGTATTCTGTGGGAATATTTACAAGGGGCTTACAAAGGTATTGATTTTCTCACCAAATATGGATAAGGATGTGGATGTAAACACCGGTGTGCTGTATTTAACTAGATGATGAAAATTGGAGATTGCAGGGGGATCAGAGACAGAAATGCAGATTGTATTTCTGACTAACAAACACATCGTTCTTAGTCATTAACATGCCATTTTCTGTTAAGATACATGAAAAAAGGTGGTTAGTATATAACAAGTGTGGCCAAGCTGGCACACAGCTCTTTACATTTTACTCTGGAGCACTCAATCAACAGTAACTGATTTACCATTCTGTTTACCATACCGTCACTGTAATTGTTTGTGAGAGTATATAGTTGAGTATGCATGACTAAGATGGAAAAGGGAAGGGAAATAAGGAAACACAAGCTCTGCTTTTAGTGCAGACATGTCATTCCTGGCAAAAGTATTTTCTCTCAGCTGTGGCTGCAGCTCCAACTTTGTATCTTAAGGTGGTGCCTAGTTGTCCCTCACCACCTCTCATGTTTTCAATCAACCAGTCCCGTAGATTATTGCCAGTGGTAATCACAGAATGTCTTCTCAGACTCGGGTGGTGGTCCCTGTTTGTCTCCATGTATTGGCTCACACTTCACTTCACTGACATAGTTGAGGGGCTAAGACCTAAGCAAGTTCCACAAAGTCATTGTTAATGAAAATAATTAACCTATCGGCACAGTATGTGATTACAAAATCAAAGCTTATTACTTCAGAGATTGAAAGCGCTCCATTGTTAGGTATTTGAAACAGTTGTCTCACGATGTGTTTCATTTGGCCTCATGGCTCAGCTGCTGCCCAGCTGTGACCCTGTGTCCTAAAATGAGAGAGTTGACTGCTTCTTAGCATACTACACACAAACAAATCTGTCCTCCCATCACTACCTCAAACTTCACTTCTTTTTCTAATAAATCTGTCATGTTTAGCTGGCAATTCAAGTAATCTCAGCATAGCCGTGTGTTGTACTTTGTGATGTACTTTCTCTTGTACTGTATTAACTCCCAGCATGGGTTACACAGCACCGTTCTTTCCTCCTCTGGCTATATATCCCTGTTCATCCAGATCAGCACCCAAGCAGCCTTCACTTTCAATTAGTCCTCATCCTTCCCAGACCGGCACCAGGAGCAGTCCATGCCTGGCAAAGAAGCAGCAATCAGGATCAGGTGATGAGCTTCAGTACCCCAGCTGGAACTGCAACATGGTAAACATAAGACAGCTCCACGGATACCATAGCTGATCTGGCAGATGATGAAAAATAGCAACAATGAGGGATGTAATGGCCTGGACAACTGAATCACTTTTCTTATGTGACAGATAACATGACTACAGAAATTCAGCATTGCTTAAGAATTTAACCTAAATTCAGGTTTGCACTTTCTGATCATTAATACAAATTTGGCACAGATTAACAAAGATGCAGCCCACTGATAAGATTTTTCTGGAGCTATACTTTAGGAGAGCATGAAAAGGAGCTTAAGGAGGCCCAGGGAGCAAAATGGGGAGAAGAGAATCGGCCCGCAGGTTGTTTACAACTAGCTCTGGTGTCAGGGGGGGATTCATTGTGCTGCAACCCTGCTTACATGTACCTCTCTGTGGGCAAGTGTCTGAGGTAGAAACTAGTAAACATGACCACCACAAGAGGGGCACATTCCCGGCAGACTCCCAGCACACGCTCCAGCAGCCATGTGATGAAGGAAATAGACACCCAATTTGTTACTGATTGTCTCTAGGGAATGATTTCTCACTGACATAGTAGGACAAAGTGCTAATGCTTATAGAATTGAAGGCAAGTACCCCCGATTGAGCATAACAGTGTCTATAAAATGTTTTAGACAGTGCAAGAGAGAAAGAGAGAGTGAGCAAGAGAAAGTATTTATTTGATCAAGCATAGTACAAATATAGCCAGGGCCTGAGCGTAATACAATATACAGAGTGCTTGATTCAGCCTTCAAGCTTTAACAGTCAGTTCTTCCCTTCCCAGTTCTACACAGTATTTGACTAAACACTGCCAAGTGGTCTGGACAAAACCAGACAGCACAAAAAAGCAGGAACCTTTGCATGCCGTCAGCTGCAATTAGTTTTCATCTCACTTGACTCCAGAAACAGAGCCTGAGATGCTCTTCCACAATGAGCTCCTTGTGGTTGGCTGTACTACAGAGACCCATTGTATGAGTGCTTTGGCCAAAACTTCACTTTCTGTCACCTGCAAAAACCATATTGAGGCAACATGTGGTCAAAAGAGTTAGCAACAGTGGAGATTCCACTACACACCATCCAATCCTGGGCAGAGACATCATGACATGAGGAATATTCTGATCTGTTAAGTGTAAGACACAACTTAACACGATTCGTGAGTTATGCAAATCAAAACGATGTGAGTGTCATTCTGTCTTGTGTGCTTTAACTCCTTAAACTCCTAGCATGCATGTGGGTCCTTACTTATATTCCTCACTACACACCTTTCCCATTCTTTTTACTGTATTACTGAGCAATTCATAGTAGTTACTGAATAATATGCTTTAAGATGAATAACAAGTAATAAGCTGTTAAATAAACGTTAAATAAAAACTTTCACGAGGACATACCTACATTATCTTGTTACTCTACTAGCTCTTGATAGGTCTCGTTTTATTATTTGTCTCTTGTCACGACCTGGTATAATACTCTGCTGAGTGTGAATCTCAAAGCAGATTAAGTCAAACTATTTGTGAATAGAGAAGGAAGACCACAAACGGTTCCAGGATGTCAGCACTGGCCAAATTCTCACTATTCTCTACAGTCCTCTTCTATATGCTTGCTGTTGGATCCATCTGCTGTTGATGTCATCTCTTTTTCCTTTTGTTCTTTTGCCACTGAAAAGAGCTCATATAACATTCAGGTTTATTTGGCCGCCTCAACCAGCACAAATTGGGAAAAAATGGTAACCATGTTGCTGATTATTGAATATAGTGAAGATATGAACATCTTTAGGCTCTTTAGACAATACTCTTGAGAACAAGAGTGTAGCTTCTTAGGCTGATAGGTAATAAGCAGGTAACATTAGTCTCCTTATTTAGTGTCATTATACATTTAAGAATTATCAAACTGAAAATTGTTGTGAATCCATATTGAGCTGAAGAGGAGAGAACATATATAAAAGCAATGAAAAGAAGAAGAAACACGAGGGGGGCTCTTGGACAAAGAACATATTTAAAAGCCAAAACAAGGAGATGCTACAAAGGACACTGCAGAAAATGAGGTAGAGGCCATCAGCTGCCACACAGCATTCACATTAGTCCAAGGATTAGATGAGTAGCCTTTCAGGTGAGTGCAGGTTGTCAACAGAGACAAACTGCAGCTCCTGGGAATGCCCCAGATCTGACAAATCTTCCTCCACCATCATTCACCAACTCTGGGCTCAGCGAGTTGCCCTATTCAGGGTCACACCAAGCAGCAGCCACAAGCTGTTCATCTCCAGGTGTTCAGTAATGATGCTACACATACAGCTCTGTGCTGGAGCACAGTACCTTACCGTGCTAATTACGAGCAAGAGGACAGGCGGCGTGAAATTCACTAATCCGCCACTAAATGTCAAACAGTAAACTGCTGACTCTCTAGGCACTCCTCAGATGTTGCAAAGCACTGCAGAAGCATCAAGGGCTTGTATTTGTGGTACCTAATGCAAATGTAAACTTGAGGAAAACTCGTGGAACAACACTTTTTAAGTGCAATGCAAAAGGGACTGTCCTGGAGTGGTGATAAGAAAATAAGCAAAAATGAGTGAAGCAGTTGAGGAAATGTGACTCCTTCTGAAGTGGATCATAATCGTATGTCTCGAGTAATCATCGGGAAACGTTTCTGGGTACTCTTTTTTTTCAAGCGGATAAGAAAAAGACAGTGACTTCTGTGCATTACATATCACAGTACTGTATCTTTTGTATTAAATGTGGTAAACAATGGTATTAATTTTTTTCCCATCTCTAACCCACTTATACTCAATCCCTTACTCTAATTTTCCTCCTCGTAAGTCATGGAGTGGGACAATCCTGGCAAAAAGCATAGCAGAGTACTGTACAGCTACACTTGAGTAGCTGTCTCCTTCATTTTCCATTAAACAGCTAAGACATATTGTCAATTATGCCACCTCACAAAGGCAAAAGCTCATACAAGGCCCAGATAATGATACGCTTTATTGGCTGTGCAATGAGAGGGGAGGGGGAAGCCAGACAATTTTTCATAAGGAAAAGGCGAGGCAATGAGATGCTCCATTGCTACTAGTATTATATAAAGACCAGGGAGTGTGGTGCCATAATGGGGGACATTCAGGGATATTCTTATTAAGCTGTCAGCTTTAGTCTGTGCTATGGCCCTCTTCCACTCCACCTCCCCATGCATCACCATTGCAGGCTAAATCAGCTAGAGATTTGTAATGCTAATACAAAGCATGCAAACTGCTATGTTATTACTGCTGTGCCCATGCTGTAGTAAATTACATCACAAAAACACCTTGTGAGCATTCTGTATTACACAGGGAAAAAAACGAAACATTTGAGCAGACATAATATAAAGATCTCCGCATAAAAACAACAGACATGACTTAAGCAAAATTAGAATTGCTTTGACATGGAGAAAAGCTTTGAGAACAAGTAAATCTATCCATTTAGACTAGAGAACAGTAAGCTTGGAAATCGGATTAACTGGAGAGTATAACGTATTCAATATTATGGCTAATTATACAAGTTAAAGGTTTAGCAAAGGTTTTTTATATACTTTTTAATTTACAAGACAGTTCTGAATTGCCACATCTGGACAGGAGAAGGGTTTTCATGTTTATTTTAAAGGGGAGGGAAACTGTCCATCTGCCGAGAACTAAGCGCAAAACCACAAAGACCCTTTTCATGTGGCTTCATTGTCCACATCTGAAACATTTCCATCCTGTCCTTTTTCCTCATATTGCATACACAGCCCTTGCTTCCAGATCAAAGCCCCCTCCCGCCCTTCCAAATGTCTGGGAAATGACCAACAGCTACTGAGTCCATTCTTGAAAAAAAAAAAAAACATCGGAGTTAACTCCTCTGCTTCATACCATTAGCATGTGCCATCCACATGGCTGGCAGTGAAAAAACACACTGTAGTCGACCTTCACTATTGTTTGAAGCATGTTCAAAGGGAGCGAGGGCTGATTTGACGTGGAAGCATCTATTAACCAAGTGAGTCTGCCCAGTTCCCCTGGGAGAAAGGAAGAGAGAAAAACAGTCCTTCTGAGGACTGGTAAAAGCCAAACGCACAAAGGCAGAAGAGAGATGCAGAGAAGATAAACATACAGCAGTGTACCACTTTTGTAGATTTTGTCTGAATAGGCTCTTGTGAATAATTGTGTGCGTAAGTATGGGAGTGCATATATATATATATATATATATATATATATATATATATATATATGTGTGTGTGTGTGTGTGTGTGTGTGTGTGT
>CM074950.1:13943886-13991606 GCA_037577455.1 Pangasius macronema | reverse complement strand
TGCATGTGCCAAGACTTTTGCACAGCACTGCACCTACATGGAGACATTCTTCTGAGCCCATCTTTCAAACCTGTGTTTTATTTTCAGAAAAAAAATCTTATTAATGTACATCTTTTTTCTCTGCTTTCCCCAACACTTTTTATTATTATTATTATTATTATTATTATTATTATTATTATTATTATTTAATAAAAGCCTTTCTAGCCACGCCAATCAGTCAGTTTTGCGCTTCTGTAAAGACAAGGCCAGTTTCTCTTTGCTACAGTCTCAGACTGGCTCTGCTCAACCTCACACCCATTTTCACACTGATATTCTCACTTTCTCTCTAACATAATGATTTACAAGTTTCCCACAAGCTTGATTTCCCACTTCACACACACACACACACACACACACACACACACACACACACACACACACACACACACACACACACACACTTCTGTCACTCATTGATTTTTCAGTTTTGATAGCTGAAGTATAGGCTACGAAAGTCTGCCATGGCATCATCGTTGCATAGGATCATAAATTGGAGAGGTTATTTAGATCCTAGCATTTCCCTCCAGCAGGCCTCTGCCACAATATTTAGCTGGGAAGGAAAAACATCTGTCTTATCAAAACCCCTATGAAAAAACAAAGGATCAGTTACATTCCACAGGGGCTTTGTTCATACTAACAGTAGGTGAGGAGCGTCAATTTTCTCAGCAGTTTCACACACATTTACTCATCTTGAAGCTGTGAGAACACGAGTTCGTATCTGTTTCTTTACATTAGACCGTCATAACTAAAGTAATCTGTACTTCTATAGAACACTTTCTCAGTAATATGACAACCCTTAACAAACCTTATATGGATAAGAGTTCAGTTTAGATCAGTATCAATAAATTTAAGTTAAATTAAATAATGTGTAGTGAATTGTATACTTATACGTACTATACATGCTTTTGTGATAACAAGGTAAGGACAGTGTAAGGCACTGATACATGGAGATAGCACACTGGTCAAAATTGGATAACAAGTCATTAAGATTTTGTCAGCAGAGTAATTTGAGTTACTAAAATATTACACCTTAGTCAACATAGTAGTTTGTTATGGCTATTAGTAATTAATGAAGAACTACTACGGTAACACTTCCAGCTAAGTCAGTAAGTACTTAAGCATTAATTAAGGACCGGTATAGTAAAGTGTTACCCAATGAACTTATAAATCTGATTAAAAACATTTAAAAGGTTTGTATGCTCTTTTCATTCATGCTTCTTTCAAGTCTGACCCAACTGAAAAACAAGTACATGTTTTCCTATGCTTTTTAATTACTACTAAATTACTAGGAAGTTGAAATCTGCTTGTCCGGGCTTTTAAATATTTTCAAATAATACTAAAATGCTGAAAATGTGCTGCACTGAATTTTCATGTAAATTCATATAAACAGTTTTGAAGAGAAGAAACTTTTCTTTTCTTCACATGGAATATCTGGACCACATGGCAAGTAGATATTCACAAATATTTTAAATTAAAACTGTTTTAGCAGTCAAATCTAAAATAAAATATTACATTTATTATTTACAAATATTATTTATATATTAATATATATTAAAATGAAAATACTAAATATAAAAAGAGCAAGAAAAAACTGACATAAAATGTGTTTTTCATGTCTTGCATCTGTAAAAATGAATGGCTGCTAGTTCTCGAGATAACGTTCTAGATCTTACATTAT
Source organism: Pangasius macronema (assembly GCA_037577455.1). Taxonomy (NCBI): domain Eukaryota; kingdom Metazoa; phylum Chordata; class Actinopteri; order Siluriformes; family Pangasiidae; genus Pangasius; species Pangasius macronema. The sequence continues at coordinate 13,989,889 of CM074950.1, read as the reverse complement.
ATAATATTTTGAAACTGAAGTAGTCAAAACTGAAATTTTCTGTCAGTAACAAAACAAGTTTGTGATTTCCATATTGACTTACAATGGATGTAAAAAGTCTAACTATCTCTGTTAAAATGGCAGGTTTTTGTGAAGTAAAAGAAGGAGACTAAGATAAATCATGTCAGATCCTTTCCCACCTTTAATGTGAAATTGCAAAGTATATAAGTATAGGGGGAAAAAAGGGGAAAAATAAAACACTTCCCTGTACAATAGCCTAGTGCAAGTGTGCACACCCATAAACTATACTTACTAAAATACTTTGTTGACCTTTTATTGCACCACTCAGTCTTTTGGGTAAGAGTCTATCAGCATGGCACATCTTGACTTAGCAATAGTTTCCCACTCTTTCTTGGAAAAAACTTTCTAGATCCACCAATTTTTAGTTGGATTCAGGTCTGGGCTCTGGCTAAGTCATTTAAAAAACTTTGATTTTTTGGTAAAGCCATTCCTTTGTTGATTTGGATGTAGGCTTTGGGTCATTTTTGCACTGAAAGGTGAAACTCCTTTTTATCTTCAGCTTACTAGCAGACACCAAAAGGGTTTGCACTAGGTTTTACATTAACTGGTATTTGTAGCTATGATTCCCTCCCGCTATGATTCATGATTCCCTCCACCTTGATAAAAGCCCCTGTTCTGTCCCCTGACGAAAACCAACCCTGAAGCATGATGCTACCACCACCATGCTGCACTGTGGCAATGGTGTTCTTTTGGCAATGTGCTTTTTATTTTTTGGCAGCCTTCTTCTTTCTATTGGCAGCCTCCCTGATCTTTGTCTTGTCCTTTTGTAAATTGTGGAGGATCCTCCTGTTCATGCTAATATTACTGTGGTACCCCATTTTCTTCATTTGTTGATGGCCTTCACGGTGTTCCAATCTAATGTTTTGGAAATTCTTTTATACCCCTCTTCTGATCGATACTTTTCAACAAAAGTTTGTAAGTTCTTTGAGGACCATGGCTTCAGGAGTCAGATGAAACCAAGGAAAAAGCTGTTTTTTATTTAGGAAAAATTTCATTGATGACAGCTATATAATAACTACTTTTGAACATGAGATTGCATGTGATTAGTTCATTTTGAACGTCCCCAGTTATAAAAGGGTGTGCACATTTATGCAACCAGTTTATTGTATATTTTTTGTTTTTGCTATTTTCCCTAAAATGTTTCTGATTGTTTTGTACTTAATTTTCTATATTGAATTTCACATTGAGGGTGGAATATTCTAACATGATTTATCTTGGTTTCATTTTTTTAGCTTTCATTTTGTGTAGACTTTTATATCCATTGTACAACTACATGGCCAAAAGTTTGTAGACACCTGACTATCACACCCATATGTTCTTTTTGAACAACCCATTACAGTTTTAGTCCCCTCCCCTTTGCTGTTATAATAACCTCTACTCTTCTGGGAAGGGTTTCCACTAGATTTTGGAAAGTGGCTGTATGGATTTCCTCATTCAGCTAGAAGAGCATTAGTGAGATTAGGCACTGATGTTGTGTGAGGAGGCCTGGCATGTAGTCTGCATTCCAATTCTTCCCAAAGGTGTACCTTGGGGTTGAGATCAGCGCTTTGTGCAGACCACTTGAGTTCTTCCATTGCAACCTTGACAAACCATGTCTACATGGTGCTTGCTTTGTGCAAAGATGCATTGCCATGCTGGAACTGTGGCCCTCCCAACTGCATGGGTTCCCCTAATTTGAAGGCTTCTAGAGGCAAAGTCCAAGATCTCAAGAGGAGGAGTAAATACAAGTAAGTGTTGGTGACCCTGGACAGGAATCTAACCCTGGTCATGGTGGCAATGAACCAACAACTTAATCACTGCTCAAGAGACTAGGACTGGACTCAATTGCAGATAAACTCCTGGAGACAGAAATAGGGGAATGAAACAGAAAAATGCTTTACTTCAAAAAGACTCACCAAAAGGGCCAACAGATTAAAAAAACACCCATAAAACAGCTGTATGTTAAATCCAAAAACAACTTCTGATCTCCGGACCTGCCTCATCCATCATGATGCCCTACTTCTGGTTGGAATTCTCATCACTTGGAAATCACTCGCTACTGCCGAGATTACTGAGATTACTGAGAATACATGAGATTACTGTGGATGGTACCAATTAAAAACTATTGCACTGGAATACAATTGACATGAACAGTTTTGCTACGATGGCTTAGGACTGCAATCTATGAACAGTTGATAGTTGATAGGACTGCAATCTATGAACAGTGACCATGTAGTACATAGTTACAGAAGGGAATTANATTGCACTATCCATTGTTACCCAGATGAGGATGGTTCCCTTTTGAGTCTGGCTCCTCTCAAGGTTTCTTCCTCATATCATCTCAAGGAGTTTTTCCTTGCCATTGTCACTTCTGACTTGCTCAATAGGGACATATTTATAAATTTAAAATGTATATCCTGAATTATATTTCTGTAAGGCTGCTTTGTGACAATGTCCATTGTTAAAAGCACTATACAAATAAAATTGAATTGAACTTTCCATATTTCATTACTCCCAGGTACCCAGAGCTGGACCATCTCCACCTTTGGGGATTGAGGGCACACCCACATACACTGTCAGGACACTCGTCGGCTCCAAATAGCATGTACTACTTGGTGGACAGGGAGGGAAAACTCTTGCGACCCAGCCAGAGATTTATTGGACCAATCATTGCTCTCAGAGTTCCAAAGAGAATACCCTGCCCATCCGGCACCTAGACCCAGAGGAAGACCCTGCCACAGGGAGAGTTCAGCTTTGGGAGGCGCCCAACTGGGGGTGGAATTTTGTAACATCCAGCTGGGACATTCTGAGCTGTGATTTCTTGGATTGTTATTTCCTGTATGACCCTTTCATTGATCGTGTTTTTTTTTGCCTTTTTCCTCGTCATTGCTATTCTGTTACTATTTTGCTAATCTTTTTTGCTCTTTGCTTACCCTTCGCGACTACTCTTTGTACTGTGTGTTTTTGGAAATGCTCTGATAATGTTTGTGCTTTGGGCTACGACCTTGGACTGTTGGTTTTTGACTCTGCTTGTGCCTTAAAAAACTCTTTGCATATAGATCCATATTCTTTGCCTGGGACCTCTTTGTTACAAAACAGTGCCATTATCTGTATTTGTATCTCTATCTGATTAGTACTCAAAATGGTGTCTCTGTTTTTATAAATTGCACTGTGTTATTGAGCTGTTCTAGATTCACATTACAGTAAAAACCTCATGCTTGTGCAACTTGTGTATTCATTTAGGATGCATTATCTGTTTAATCAGAATAATATATTCATATTGTTGCAGTCCTAATATACAATGCTATTTTTTTCATTACTGCATCACATATAGTCTATAATACAAAATAAAACAAATACAAATGCTAAAGCAAATGCAAAATGAAAGCTAGGTAAAGGATCATGTTTAAACTGATCACATTGAAGAATCCTGGTTGCCAAACTGAACTAGGTTTAAGCCCAACAGAATTACTTTCCTAGACATTTTCATTAGATCAGGTGTATTAAAACAGCAATATGATAGGACTGACATGATCTGGGCAAATATTGACATGAGTCATTGTGGTGTACACAGACGTTGCTTCAAACAAGAGTTAGGTAGCAAACATAGCCTGCTGTCTGCATATTAACACAGTCTAAATGGATACCTCATAGACATCAGACAATGAAAGATATCTGTTTAGAATATTCTCCTTATCTGATGGTCAAAGGTGACAGGCGACAAATTAAAAGGGAAAAGAAAAAACAAAGTGTCTTAGTAAGGTGTTGGAACACCACAAACCTCCAACACAGCTTTAATGTTTGCTTGGAATAGACTCTACACATCTCTGAAACTGTACTGGAAGGATGAACACCATTCTCCCAAAAGATATTCCCTTGGTTGGTTTTTTGATGATTGTAGTGGACAGCACTGTCTCACACATCAATCTAGACTCTCCCACAGGTGCCCAGCTGGGTTAAGATCTGCTGACTGAGAAGGCCATGGCATTTGATTTACTTCATTTTCATACTTATTAAACCATTCAGTGATCCCTCATGTCCTGTGGATGAGGGCATTGTTCTGGAAAAGAAAACTCCAGTCAGGATAGAAATGTTTTATCAGGATAAAATTAATCAGACTATTTTGTATTGATTTTCAGTGCCCATTTCCTTTAAGGGGACAAACTATGCTAGCAAAATGCCCCAATGCATAACAGAGACACCAATTTCTCTTTTAATTCTGTATGTATTCATCACTCATCTGTCTGAATCCTGAGCTAGTAAGTTGGTAGTACATAATTACTGACCCTGATCCTACATGGGGACCTTTCTGAAAGAGTGGAGTGGGAATGTGATAGTATACTGTAAAACAAAGAGACATTATTGACTGATAGGATATCACGATCATCAACTGGATGTGTTGCATGAGGCTGCTTATGCTAAAGGGCAATATATTTCAAACACAAGTCACTCATTTCTTTTCTCGCAAATGAAACAATCATAGAAGTGCGATGAGGCAGGATTAACTGGTGCCAGTCATGCTTTTTGCCAGTTTTCACACCCCCAACCACCACATTCTAATGTAGTGCTCTGATCGGAATGCACTGCAGTTAGAACTGAGATGATTCACAGCCAGGGCTTTCTTCAGAATTATCACATAATCTCCATCACCATCATCTCTTCACCTCTCCTTCTGATTATCTACAGTGTGCCCACAGCCTAGTTCAGAAGTTACAAAGGAAACTGACTTTAAAAATTAGCACAAAAACATGCAATCAATAATATGCAACATGCAATGTATGCAAGCATTCAACATTTCACATAATATATGACGGTGCAAAATAAAAACCACATTCTAACAAATAACATAATTAAAATAATGAAAACATGAGATCATTGACAATCAACTTTTCAGACATTTTTCTTCAGTTTTGGTGGTTTTGTTCTTTGCAAAACAAGGAGAACGTGAAGGTCGTTTAAAGAGCACCAGGCTGTGCAGCGCTGGAGGGGAGCCAGGGGAAAGTGAGCATGGGGATCCCGACTGTGAGCTCACGGTGCTGGGGCTGGAGCTCAGGCACTCTCCCTGGCGATCCTCATCAATCTCCCTGCGTCCACAGAGAGCCTTGCCTGACCCATATACCAGCCTTGCAGCAGGGAGGGGGCTCCTTTCTTCCATTATTGATATCGCTGCATCACACAACCCCTGCCAACCTCCAGCAACACGACAGAGGAGCCTCAAAGGTCAGAGAACCCCATGCAGACAGTCTAGCAGACATGTGACAAATGGGAGACCCTCTATTTTTCTATGATGTTATAACGTGTGCATGAAACTGTTTTTTGTTGTTGTCGTTTTGTTATTTGTTAATGATTTTAGTAGGCATCTGTGTAGCTTTATTTTTCATGGTGCATGTGTGTATGAAAATATCAAACAATTTCTCTACCACCATAATATTCCACTTAGCGTTTATAAAACTTAAAGTACAAAAAAAATTTCTAAGCATAAATTCTAATTCAAAGTCTAGCTAATGTTGATGAAATGGACTGTGCCATGTCCATGTCTGGTTACATCCAGTTCTACAAACTCCTGAGCCTGTGACCTGTAGTTTATCCCGATCTATCCCTGTTGTCGCTCACCAGATCAGTAATTTACCTCACTTCCCCTCAGTCACTCCCAGAAAAATAACACAAAAGGGCTCTGTTTCTACTGTGGAGATGCTTCCCACAGCATCACTCAGTGTTCACCTTAACCAATTACTAAATAAAGTCATCAGCATGGACAGTGTGGTGAACATGTCCTATATCATTTCACCTGAACAACTTAGTCTACCATTCAGATATCATTTTCTCTCTTACAGCACACATCAGCACTGGGGTGGCCAGGAATTTCAATAAGCTTTCCAGTACATAGACGAGTGTCCGCCTGGTCCCACATTAACCATAGTCTCTATGGCAAAAGTCTTGAGGTAAATCAATCCATCACTGGATTAATCCATCCTGGAGTTTCAAGAGTTTTTCCGTCCAATGCATGCACCCTACTGCCACATAGTTCTTATAACTGTGACATAGCCTTGCTCTCAGACATTACCTACTTCAGGCAGAAGAAGGGACAGAGTCTTTATCTCTGCATTGATTATCATTGCCTGAACCAAATAAGATATTCACTACCCCTGGTGCCTTCAACTTGGAGCAATTAAGAACAGTGACTATTTTCACTAAACTCGTAATCTTCAGTGTTTAGAACGTGTTCTGAATCCAAGTGGAAAATATTCAGCACAAACTCAGGCCACTATGAATACTTGGTAATGCCATATGGACTGGTCACCACCTCCTCTGTCTTTCAGGTATTCATTAGTGACATCCTCAGGGACATGCAAGGCAAATTTGTGATCATTTACACTGATGATGTTATAATACTAATGTATTTGGCCTGTGGCTTGGTCATCAGGGATAAATTCATACATTTAAAATTTATATCCTGAACATTTATTTCTGTAAAGCTGCTTTGTGACAATTTATTTAAAAAAATTATACAAATAAAACTGAAATTTAATTGAATTAATATACTTAGATTCCCTAGAGCAAAACATTGATCATGTTATCAAGGGTCCTGCAGAGACTAAAGCAAAATAATGTTTTCGTCAAAGCAGAGAAATGTCAATTTCCGGTATCATGGGTTTTTTTTTTTCATGAATTTCATATATCACATGTAAATTTTCTGTTTGATAACACTAAGGTCCATGCAATTACAAATTGGCCAACTATCCAGAGTGTCAAAGACCAACAGTGATTCTTGGGGTTTGCACACTTCTGGCAAATCATCTGCAACTTCAGTTTGATTACTGCACTTCTCACATCACTCCTAAATAGACATTCTAAGAATCTTGCATGGAAAACCCAGGCCAACCATGTTTTTGCCACCTTGAAACAAGTTTTTACCACAGTACCTACTCTGAAGCAACCGGGCTCAAATCTGCCCTTCATATTTGGAGGGTGCAGAACAGCATTCATATTATACACACCAACCACTTTGAATATCTGAAAACAACTAAACTATTCAGACCAAGACAAGCTAGATGTTCTCCTCCTCATTTAACTTTACAATCTCTTATTGACCTAGTTCCAAGAATGTCAAAGCTTACCCACGAAGCCGAAAACCACACAATACTGCCCATATCCTGCTTTATCATTGCTATTCGCTGGGACGCTGACCAAGAGATAACTTAGGGCTGTTCAAGACATCTCTGTTTCTACACAGTGTCCCCTAGACAGAAGCTATGTCCCTTCCAATCTCTGAGATGCTCTGATCTCCTGAGGTCACAGCCCACTAATCACTGCAGGCAAACTCCTACCTCTATCAGTCCCTTAGCATCCATGATCTCACCTCACCACAAACTTTATAACCGACTTTCCCCCTCTCAAGGCCTGAAAACCATCTTAGTTGTCATTGTTTCTCTAAATACCTCAGGCTCATGCCTCTCCCATAGCCTAGACTACTTTCTTTAAAATGGCAGGACTCTTATTCCAGCACATTTGTCATTATTTCAGCATACCAGAGGACACTGTATCAGACAGAGGGTCAAGTCTTGTTGACATTTGCTGAAAAACTATGAGTTTCAGTAAGTTTGGTGTCTGGATATGATCTCCAAGCAAATGAACAAGGACAAACCAAAAGATTGAAAGGTTTATCAGTATCTTTTGCACTCAGTGACCAAAAAAAACATTCCTCACATGGGCAGAGTATGCCCAAAACTCCCTACATAACTCAGCAACACAGTTCACACCATTCCAATGTGTATTCAGTTACCAACCATCCCTCCATTTGCAGTTGACAAATGGTTCCAGAAAAGCCAGAGTATGCAACTCCCAGCTCTAAGAACTCCAATTCCCATGCTCCTCAGTCTGCAAGGATGTCAAATATCTATTCCTGTTATTACAGATTTAACAGATTACTGATTTCACACAACTGTTCATTATCACACCAACTCCCATAAATAATCCAGACTCAACTGCAACTCTACTTTGCAAAGTCTCACACCAGCACTGGACCTGTGTTGTTACCAAGATTTCTGTTCATTGCCCTTCATTGTTTTGACCTTAGCTTTGTTTACCATTCTCCCACTTGCTGTATGTAGTATATACCTGTTTGACTGTCCCATTGCCTGTTTATAGTTTTGAGTATTGCCTAGCCTTTCTGCTTCACTAATTTTAAAAGTCAAAACCTGTACTTGTATCCATCTGCTCACTTTTATGATAGTCTAAATATCACACTCACATTGGGAAGACATGTCCAATTAAAATATTTCCAATTTCCAGCAATGGAAAAGTATGAATATTATGTCAGAATTTAATTAATGTAAAAGTGGAAATGGCTTGGTAATTATACTTGAGTGTTTTTTTTTTTCAACCTGATTTTATGTGTGCAAATTCATAACCTCACAAATAACTTTTGTAACATTTCAGAATGTTTTTTGACAACTGTTGATTTTTGTTTATGCCCAGATAAAGTATAATTCCCTAAAAAAAAAGAGGATGCTTAAGTGTCACAACAAATTATAATTGCTTGAGTACATTCTACCTCTGTCTATTTCAAATTAATTTTAATAATGCTGCACAAATAAACTTCATGGATGGGATACTGTACTTTATACCTTATATAGGTGTTATAAAATAATGAATCAAGGTGCTTGCATATAATACAAATTCAGTTACATCAAACATAGTTTGTACAGAAGGTAAGTGCATGAGATTCTCAGACGTAAGAAATGAACCCTGTCTTACTGGAATACTCCATTTCCTTGGTAATGTCATGCATAGGAGGTCAACATCTCACCTCTGGCTCAGATTCTTTTACATAAACCAAGTGTGAAACTGGAACAGCTGTATGAACCACTGGAGGTAGAGAAAGTGGAAAACAATAAAGATAATAATAATAATGACTGAATTGCCTTTGCTTGTTTGTTTGTTTGTTTAAACAACCAAGTAACGAAACTCACAGATGACTGATATAGGTCCATGGCTTTAATAAAAGCACTGGAGTTGAAATGGGGCACATGTTTATGATATTTTGAGTCATAAACTGAGTCATAAACTGTCAATTCCTGATCACTGAGCGTCATGCTCACATTTGCTTGGGGAAGATTTATTTTCTGGTAAGACTCAGAAGAACAAACAAAAAGACAAAGCAGAGCTCCACTCTCTGTTCAAGATGCATGAAGTCTAGGATCAGCTGCCAAGCTCTCTCAACCAAGGCTTTGCTCCAGTAATACAAACAGCATTTGTTGACGACATGTTCACATTCACACCTCACCTGCATTTTGATAAACTTTTTATTACAATGGTATTTAAATACCGAGAGCAAAACCAAAATGTGCCTACTGCTTTGAAGCAGCATTGTGGTAAGGCCAACAATAACACCTCAAAAGCATGCCATAATCTTCAGTTTTGACACAGAATACATAAGGGAGCTCGAAGCGTTGGTGTTGAAACAATTGGACATTTGTTCTCTGTTTACATTTCAAAATTTAGGCCATGGTTTTAGGAGATAAAAACCACTCTAAGCCACCAAAGTCCTGGGTAATGCACAATTCACATTTAAATGTGGAAGTCTTGATGCTGGAATGGTACCAAGCTTCTGCATAGTTAAATCCAGTTTATCTTGTTGGAGCTATCGCAGACATTACTTATTCAGCTTTAGCTAGCATGATTGCCCCTGGCTAAAGCATTGGCTTAGTTTTATATTCTTAACTGCTCTGTCACTTGCACAAACCACCTTGATTTAACCACTTGGAAACATTCGCACACATTGCCTATGCGTATGCCACTCTTTATCAGAAGTGAGGCAGCTGTGAGGGCATTAGCATACGCACTGTGAGACATACTAATCCATTTCTGTGTTGAAGTGTTAAACCACTTATGCTATTTTACAGCCAGCATACTGGCTTCTACCAAATTTGGTGTCAGTTTATTATGCATAATCACAAGATTGAAACACAGTTAAAAAACTTTTCCACCAGACAGACTTCCAAGATTTATTTTGGGCCTTGCTAAATTCTTAACGGTCTTTATTTAAAAAAAAAAAAAAAAAAAAAAAAAAACACACACATATTAGACCTAAACCTAAACAAGCTGAAAAAATCATTTACAAAATTTATGATGCTGTGTATCTGCTACACTAATCTGACTGGAGTACTATTTTTAAATGATGTTCTATAATCAGCAGAGACAAACTGGCAAATGGGCACATGGCTTACTTGGAGGGTAGTTTATTTCTTTACACATGCACTGTTTTATGTTTTATTAGCCTTTTATGAGGATCTTGAAAAGTGCATTCAAAAAGTACATTTTAAAGCTTGCTTGTGTTATTAAACTGTTGCCATGCTGATAATTAGGATGTTTGTCGCAGCTTGTACAATGCAGTGCCCTCCAGACTGATTGATATGCTTAATGAATATGAGCACAGTCACTGACAACTCTGAATTTTGTACTTTGTAAATCATCACATTTCCAAAACAAAGCTTCCCTAAAGTGGTTATGAATATTGCCTTAATTTCTTACTTTCTGACTTTTCCGAGAAGGTAAACCTATTATCTAATTTAATTTTTTAATACTCTGACCTTCTCTGTGCTATAATATGGGGAAGAAAATGGGGACAAGCACACTCATGGACAATAACAGGAAAGGAATCCTCAGCTAAAGCATGAGCAAATTGCATTCAATGTGGAGAAGTGGACAAGCTCAAAGCTGCAAGGACCATTATATTTATTAGCATGAAAAAAAAACACTCCCTGACATGCAAATACATTATTTTGGCCTATAATATCAGGCTAAGGAAGCAAAATGTTGTGTGATTGGCGCTTTAGAGGGATGGGTGTACACATCGAGACCAGCTATCTGAACTTTAATTAGCTGCCATATGATTGACAGTGCTCTTGTCACAGAATTGAGACTGCTTTTAATTGCTGTTACCGAATTTTAATACTGAAAATGCAGTTTTCATAATGTAGCAGTGACCATCTAATCATAGACATAACTTTTAGCCTAATTAGAAGATTGTCTAAAATATCTATTGACTTCTGAATTCTGAAGAATTCTGCTAATTACACTCATCGTAAGCTCTGCAAACCAAACCATATCCAATTCTGATATGAGCGATACGAGTTGAACGCTGCATACACCGTATTGGAAATAAATGTAAAAATTATATAAGTGGTTTCTCACAGAAACAAGTAGGAACACTTGTTGTTTTTAATGGTACCTGCTTTAGCACAGGTCATTGTCATCTTCTTCAAATGATTTCCAGGCTTGTGCTCAAACTGATACAAACATCCAATATGTAGCATTGTCATATGTTCAACAGTTAAACTGTAACTTGACACCTACCTCTGAAATCATGTGTTAGAGGCTGTGATGTGGTATTGCTACATTTAACCACCAGCAGAGTTTTTCACACTACCTCCACTGAAGCCAGGTCATGTGATGACAAGGTTTCCCCTTCCACTTCTAGGTGATATCAGTGGTTTAGGTGTAACAACAGAAAACTATGATCATGATGCCACATTTTTATCACTATTCACATCTTGCAGGCAACCTATCAACCTTTCGTGCCACCAGTGCTCAAGCAATAATGTTTGTAAAGGATGCAACTGTGCATTCTTTTCTTATGTCAGTGCTTACAACTTGATCTTTCAAGGTTGCATGATTAGATTAGAAAAAATGACACCGTTGTTAACTCTCCGAGATCTCCTCCTCCCTCTTTAAGTGAATCAAGTCAATGAATTAATTAGGAACTGCTCAAAACTCTCACTATTCAAGTCATATATGCATTATTCCTGTCAGGGGCTGGCAAGTCTGGGTTTGGCTTTCACAGTTTTGTAAGACACACAGCTCAAAATAAGAGACAGCTTATATTAAACTCCCACAGTATAGTGCAACTGTAGAAATCCCACAAAATACAGAATAAATACAAAAAAAACCCACATTCCAGTCATAATTCATTAGATATTTAAAATAAGTACCCCTTCTCTATAACTGGAACATGATCTTTGTCAGATGGTCTGGAAAAGGGTGTCTGCCAAATGAATCAATCATGGACAGACAAAACTCACACACTGTAGGCTATGTTCATGCTGTGCTAATGTTAGGCTACATTCTTGTGATGGTGGAGCCAGGAGACAGTGATATATCTAAAGCTTTAGAAACAAGAACAAGAATAAGAGGGTAATTAGTTAACTAAAGGGAGGAGTGAGTTCAAGAAGTCAATTGATGTCTTTACCAATGGCAATGACAGCCAGCTATCTGAAGCAGCTTTAAATATGTTATGATAAAAAGTGTCAGTGTATGTTTTGGGTGGGGAAACAAGGCATAGGAAAAAGTGGAAGCCCTCTACTGGACAAGCGCTTAACTCTGAACCCACACTTAAATAAAAACTTCTTATCTAAATGGTATCTCAACCAAATATAGACCCCTGGGTCTGAACCCTGGTCCTGGATTACCCCCTGTCTTGTATGTTGTAGTGCTTTCCCTGCTCTAACACACACATCTAAACTCAGGAAGGGCTGTTAATTAGCTGATAAGTTGAATCAGATGTGTTGGAAGCAGAGAAAATAGTAAAATGTGCCGGACAGTGGGTACTCCAGGACCAGGATTGGAAAACTGTGGTCTAAATTATTGAATTAAATGTTTAATTACATATGCATTTGTAAATGAATACATTCATACAGTGGATGTACTTAATATCCCAAACACACTGTCTAGTTTGTATTCAAAAGACACACACACAGACACACACACCTGAAAGGAACATGGGAGGTCTGGATGCTGACCATGTTGTCTTAAACACCAGCTGATTGTCTGTCTGACCAGTTGGGCGGGGGGGGGATGGGGGTGAGACGCCATGTTAGCTGCTGTTTGCGATCTGCTTGATGGCGCTGCACACATGGATTGATGACTCAGAGGTAGGCTCAGGCTGTCAGGGCCAAGGCCTCACGCACATACAAACAAACAACAGACACACATCCGCTCAGGGACAGGCCCGAGCAAAGACATTCACAAGTACATGCACTCAGGCATAGATATGTGTGTGCACCTACACACACACACACACACACACACACACACACACACACACACACACATAACCCAGAAGCACAGTGTACACTATAATGGTGCTAGAAAAGGTTCTTTAGTGTGAAGAAGAATGGATCTAACTGTTTTTGTTAGTGCCACAAAAGACTCAAAACTTTCTCCCCACCATAAACATGATTATGTGGAATGGTTCTTTAGTGTCTTCACTATTATTACAAAAGAAACTGCCATAGTATCAAAATTTGTGACATTAAAAAAAAAAAAATCACATTCAATATTGGTTTGCTATTACAACTTGACAGATACTTCACTGCTCATATGGTGAGTTAATGGACCCAAGTTCTAAATGAGCAGAAACATTTGTGCAGTGGCAAAGCAGATATTATCTTTTCCTGCCATTTATTATACATCAATGAAAGCCAGATCAGGAAAGCCAGTTTCTATTTTTATAGTAAATTTTGCTTTACCTTTGTGATATTCACATTTATATATCATTAACAAAATATCGCCTCAACACTGGTATTAGCTATGTTACACAAGAAGTCATATAGTTTATCATGTTTATAATATCAGTTACTGTATTACTACACTACAGTACAACATGAGAGCATGTACTCTTTGTACTTTGTGGCCTCACTGCACTCACTCCCTTCTCTCTCACAAGTGAAACCCCCCTCCTACCCCTCCCTTACCTTCCCTTCCCTTCCCTTGGACGCCAGCCTGACATACCAGACCCCATTCGTTAGCACATATTTTTACCCGGCCGTTACTAAATTAGGAAGGCAGTGAGTGTGAGCTGGGGGTGCTTGCCAAAGGAGAATAAGGAGGGTCTGCTGTGGCTTTGGGCTCCGGTGAGAGTATGAAGAGCCACTTAGCTCTCAGAAATGGAAGCCCAACAAGGCTGTGGAATAAGCACAGCCTAAAATTCAGGCCGAAAAGTATCCTGAAAAAACAAAATAAAGTAAATAAACTGTTGTTTATTTAATGCCCTGGTAATCGCAATCAGGAAACAGGCACCCTGAGGTGCTATAATAAGCTACACCTTGGGCAGCACTGCAAACAAGGCGTCCACAGCCACAAGTTTATAAGCAGCACCAAGCCACAGCTCAGGCCCGAATGTTTTTAAATAGACTAAACACTGGGCTTCTGATTAATGACGATCAACCACACATGTGTTCCTGTTCATTAGTTGGAGTTTAAATATGATTATGGACTCAGTTTATGCAGCAGATGATCCACAACATTCCAGAGGATAAGAATGCCTAATGTAGGCTACTTCACCAAACAGCTCAGTACACAGTCTGCAATCATGAGTATGAAGGGCAAAATTATGAAAACCCTCCGCTTTGTCGAGTGAACAAGTTCGTTCACAGTGACATTCTTGGAAAATAAAAACACAGAAAGTGTTAAAGCATATTTTTAAAAAAAACTAGAAATACAAAAACAAAGCGCTTGCTTTTAACTGCAACTGTCTCGGGTTTGATCTTTTTTATTACCAGCAGAGCAGAGCATCATCAAGCCAAAGTGCAAATATGTAGGAGTGGCTTTCGCTATCCTTTATCTCTCACTCTCTCTATTTCTCTCAGTGTGTGGGAGGCTCTTTGCAGTTAAAATCAATAGCTTCTCTCTCTTAGCACACACTGCCTCGGCACAGGTAGCACAGTCTCTGCACAGCCCCTTTGAGATGATCGTGAGATGATTGAAATCAGAGGCAGGCAAAACAAAAAGTGTGGCAGCAGTATTTTTTTTAGTTTATGAAGCAACATTACATTGTAAAATGAATTCAGGGTTCATCTAGTCAAAAAACTAACAAGGCACAAAATAGCTTTGATTTTAGACTTACAATACTATGATAAATGATCATTTGGTCTTGCAGCTATGCCACACAACCAGTTTGGTTGCTGAAAAAAGGACAAATGAAAAAACTATTGGATATTATTAAAAGTGAAACTGTTACACAATGTGGCTGATGGTACAGCAGTAGTGAGTGCTTTGTTACTTGCTCAGCTTTTTCCTGTAAGCAGCACTTTGTGATAATACCGACACCTAGTGGCCAAACAGAGCCATGCACAGACTAGATAACAACTGCAATATAATCAAAATAATGCACTAATACCTGCATTAATACTTACTTATCTATGAACTAATGATGAGTTAAGGCATGTACTAATCATGAACTAATGAAGAGCTAACCTTAACTGCAATGTGAGTCTTATGAATTCATGCATTCAAATTGTTCATATAATTTGTCAGCTATGCAACTTTTAAACAAATATCATTGGATGGCGCTGGATTACTTTTATAATTTACCCTGATCCTCCTTATCAAATGTAGAAAGAAAGACGCACTAATAATAAACACCAGTAATTTCATTGCATCATTCTCCATCCATTTCTCTTCAAATTCCACTGTAGTACTAGCACATGCACTGGGTGGCTAGGGCCAACAAGGGTGAAATGAATGCAGTAACATGTATTCACCCAGCAGACGCTATTATTAACATTAACATTTAAAACCAGAGTTCTATAAGATTATTTTCTGGTGTTTTAGTCTGAGAATGATGGAGAATGATGCCGGTTCAAATTGAGGATCAGTGTAAATTCTGAAAGTAGCTGCACATGCCAAATAAACTATGAAACTATGCATGATTACATCACATTCTTTCTTATAGAGCAGGTTTGCTTTAGTTTACCCCTACATGTTGATTAATAAATGAACTAAAAAAAACATGTACTAACATGTAATTAAGGTGGTCGTTATTCACGCATGAATTCATAAGACTCAAGTCGTAGTTAAGGTTCCGCTCCTGTCAGCCAAGAACAGGACTCTGACAGCACAGGCTCACTAAACTATATAGCTGAAGATTGGAAAAAGAGCAGGTGAAATTTTTCCAATCTTCAACTGTGGAGCTGTTCCTGAACAAGTGGACAGTTAGTATAGTTTGATTATTATTAAGATGGTTAGTTGGAGGACAAAAAAACA
The DNA here is from genome assembly GCA_037577455.1 of Pangasius macronema. NCBI lineage: Eukaryota > Metazoa > Chordata > Actinopteri > Siluriformes > Pangasiidae > Pangasius > Pangasius macronema. The sequence goes on along the minus strand of CM074950.1, from coordinate 13,973,806 downwards.
ACAACAACCTAGAAGCAGCACAAGTCTTAATTTAGTGATGGAAGTGTGAAGCTTGAATTTGTTCACTTCCACTCATTCCCTTCAGTAATTTATCAAAACAGTGTAGAAATACCTTTTTGTCTTGAAGCCAGTTTCAACTGTACAACTGTTTTATTTCCTTATGTTAATATTAATTCATACAGTTATATTGTCACACCACTAGTTTAAGCTCACATGACTTATTGAGGTGTTAATGCCAGTCTGAAGTTTTGTGGATCATGTGTTAAGACTTAAATTAAACGTGTACATGGTGGTAGAAGATCAGCAACCAGCAGGCCCGACATGTACTCAGGGTTTTGCTGTATAACCAGGTTACCTGACTCTACTGCCAAAAGAAATAACACAGATATAATTGTTTTATTGTCCATTCACTTATACAGGCATCGTAATATTGCCACAGAGGGAACCATTTAGCAAAGGTAATAAGGTTGTAATGGGGTCTCCTGATAGATAGAGTTTCCTTTAACTGGATTTCCACTTGGCTGGAGAGAACTTTTATTAAGCATCACTGTTCGAAAAATGATGGCTTCTACTGTGAACACTACTGTATGTCTTCATGTGCTGATCTAACTCAGCCCCATCATAAACCTTAGAGAGGGAGGAAAGCAAAAGGGTTATAAATCTATATCTGCGCTGTCCCTGCCTCAAAAATACAGGACATTCAGCCCTTGAAAGAATGGAAAAGGTTTATTCTGATTAGTGGCAGCAAGTGTAAAAGTAGCAAGACTAAATGATTGCAATTAATGGCAGAAAAGAAGATAAGGAAAAGACTGAAAGAACAATAGGTCTGTTGCATTGTTCTGTAAGTAATTAGCATCAACAGACTGTCAGTACAACAACGTGAGGTGTAAAATACAATTTGAGCATATACTATATCCTGTGTTTTTTTTTTTTTTAATGAATAAAAGTGAGGTGATGTCCACAGTGGTCCAAACATGCTACCACCACCTGATAGTGTACAGCGCATACATTCTGAATGAGTTTATATTTCCAATAAGACCTAGGTCAAAATGGATTTCAAACACTTGTCTTTTCTTTCAAATCTTTTGGTTGCTAATTAATTCCACATAGATGGAAAGATCTTTTAATAGCTTATGTGTGAAATTAAAATACAAAGGTGTTGACTAAATGTTTAATATGCTGCCAAAACTGAGTTTAACATGAAATAATATACCCAGATTTGCTTTGTTCAAAGTTTTCTTTTTCAAGAAACTTAATAATGATTCTCACTTGTGTTTTGTTGAATCAGCTTGTCACACGTTTTTTCCTAATATTCCTAAATAGAATAGAGTGAGATGAAATAGCCATATGAGTTATCTGATTATTCAAACGTGAAAGTGAAAGGCATTGCTTGGTTATGGACCATGGACCACTCAGGATCATAGTAACTGATATAAAAACATTATTTTTCTGTCTGTTGTTCACTGGTTTGTTTACTGAGTCAATTCACTTTTCAAGTGTGAACAGTTAAATCAAGCTTAACCCATATTTGGGGAAGGGGACAGAAACATCTTTTCCAAACACAATCTAAAGTATTGTTATAAATGTATTATGAACTTGTTCACATTTTGATCTCATTTATATGTCTACGAGAAACTATAGAGGTCATAAGGAGCTCTCTCTTTTTTAGATATTGTTTAGCTAAATCATCATCATCAGGCCAAGAAATGCTGTTTACTGATTGGTTCAATAATTTGTTCATTATTATAGATAAAAAGTCACATATTGAACATATTGAATTGATTTTGGGACCTGTATGTGGTGCATTTTTGGGGGAAATATCATTTTTATAGAGCAAAATGATATCAGACTGGTACAGAGATGAGATTGTATAAGCCTATCGAGTCTCTATGAACATTTATAGAGAAAAGATTTATAAACCCTTGCTATGGAAAACTACAAATTTCACAAAAGCTTTATATATGAAATTGTCCTCCTTAGTCCCACAGAACAAAAAGAAGCCATTCATCAGAAGGACATAATCTTCACAAATATCTAGTAGCTACTATTGACATTCTGTGAAGGAATGCTGTATGAAACAAGTTTATGACTTTTGAAAGAAATTCAGGTTCATAAAGAAGCAATATATCAGTTTGTATGGGTGTGTCTTTCCTCACTATTACTTGTGTATATACATGTTTGTCTTTCATTCAACTGAAAGGACCTGATCCACAGTACTACACAGCTAACCAAATGTTTGCATACCAAAGCATGATGGAGTTTGATAAGAGCCCTATTGTCCTGAAAATGTATATGTTGAGACAAAGAGACAAAGCGAGTGAAGAATCTCATTGGTCATACTGCTTCCTGACCGTAGACGAAAACAGAGAAATATCACAGTGTGTGCAGTCATAACAAAACCTCCTTCTTCCTAATCCATTGGAGCTTTTTTCCTCCTGCAGCACTAAAGTTTGTGAGGCACCTAGGAAACCATTTTATAGCAAAGTTGGATTTACTGCTGTGTCAAGAAACTGTTGAAATGGAAATGAACATTGTAAAGTCATTATGAGCCCAGGTATCAGTTCCAGCTCCTCCATCAGAAATCCAGCATGACGTCAGAGATCTGAGACGTGATCCAGGTCGGAAAATCCATTGGCCCGTGGTAGGGTTTATACATCAATCTGGTATCGACAAAATGTGAAAACTCTGGACAACGTATTTATTGATATGTTATTTCTTTGAAAAAAATACTGACCTTTTAATATAAGTTTTACATCTTATTACACTTCCTAACTGGATTTTCTTTTAAAAGTAAGCACAATGGTTAGAATAATGCACCTTCTTTGTAAGAACGATAATGGTGTGTCTCAAAAGTCCAGACATGGTGACAGTTCATTATTTCATTCATTCAGTAACCACTTTATCATGGTCAGGTTCACATGGGGATCCCAGGAACACTGGACACAAGCCTGGAATGCACCATGCACACATAAATACACTATATGTCCAAAAGTATGTGGACACCCGACCATCACGTCCATATGTGAGTCTTCCCTAAACTGTTGCCAGGAAGTTAGAAGCACACAATTCTCTAGAACGTCTTTGTATGCTTAAACTTTGTATGCATAAATATGATTTCCTTGTTCTAGCATGACCTGGTGCACAAAGCGAGGTCCAAATACACATAGGGTGCTTAGGTTGGTGTAGAAGAATTTGAGTGGCCTGAACAGAGCCCAGGTTCAACCCCACTGAACCCCCTTGGGATGAACTGGAACTCCAAATTCACTCCAGGCCTCCTCACCTGACATCAGCATCTGACCTCACTAATGCTCTTATGCCTGAATGGGCACAAATCCCCATGACCATGTTCCAAAATCTAGAGGAAAGCCCCTCCTGAAGAGTGGAGGCTGATATAGATGCAAAGGGGAACCAATGCCATTGTAATGCCCATGATTTTGGAATGAGACGTTCAACAAGCACATATGGTTGTCAGGTGTGTGTGTATGTGCATGTCAGGTGTCCACATACTTTTGGCCATACCGTGTAATTCACACCTAGGGTCAATTTAGAGTTGACAGTCCACCTACCAGTGTGTTTTGGGAGGTGGGATGAAACCTAAGCAGACACGGGGCAATCGTACATCTTCATACATACAAACTGAAGATTTGTTAAAAGGAATCTAGTGTACTCAAGAAAATCTCCATCATCTACAGTATATTTTTGTCAGAGCTGTAGTTGCTGTGTGTGAAGTTTAAGGTTAATTCATTATTTTAAATGTGTCGGAGTAAATCAGCATTAGCAATGAGATCATCAAAAGCTGTATTACAGGTCTGAATGATCTGTGCACTTTAAAAAGCTGATACACTCTAAGAATGTGGAACAGGCATTGTCTGTGACTTTGCCCAAGGTGTCACCAGGGTAATAAGTAATAAGTGTTTGAAAAGTTATTAGAGCTTTACCCTGAAAAACTGAAACATTTTACACATGGGAAATGCCAACAGCAGTACATTTTCACAAATGCCACAGATTTCAGAAATTATACTAGAAAAAAATGGACACATCCTAAAATGTTAAATTTTTACAAAAATATTTAACAATAATTTGAGTCAGGATCCCCCTTCAAATGTAGTTTTATTACATTATTTTCCTCCCAGAATTTCAGGTTTTAAATACAACATAAAACTTAATTATTACAAAAAAAAGACAATGAAAAAACACAGCTAAACTAGCAGCCTAGGAATTCAGACAATCATCTCTTCATACTGTCTATTATACTTAATACGTGTGGTAGTGTCAGTTTTAGCAGAGTGCTGTTGCATTAAATCAGCACATATTCACACAAGGACCATCTCAACAATCGTTAGAGAGAAGCTGCCTGCATGAGTGAAATGTTTTGTCTATTAGTGCAGCAGTGTGTATGAAGGCAATTTTAGTCTCTACTCCAGCCGTGCTCCTCGAGCTCCAATAGCAGTGACGTGACACACTTCAACATCAGCGCCCAGCTTCTGCAGCTCATCCAGCCAGATCTGTTGTTTCTGGGACAGACGGTCATTAGGGCCCTTCACCTCAACCAGCTAAAAGAAGAGACCTCATATCAATGAACTGCTAAAGCAAGCCAGTGGATGTACCTGTGTTCACATGGCAGCAAAGTTTGTATCCCCCACATTTTCTGGATCTAAAAATGTACATTTACTTTACAATGTGTCCAAAGAAAAAGAAAAAATATATAGATTCCTATAAGTTAAAATTGAAAGGTCAGCTATGTGTGGCCACAACCTTCCATAGCTGGGAGTTGAGAGAACAAAATTGGCTATGCTCTCTGGGTGGGAGAGCACTCTGGATGCTCTCTGGAAGGTATTATTCCTTCCTGTCAATCAGAGTGATACTACCTGATCATGGGCATCTACGAGCATGAACAGGGCAGATAGTGTTTTCCAATCTAGCATAAGCAGCAGTTCAAAAGATGCGTAGGCTGGCTTCACATGTCTCATAGGAAGCATGTCTCATAGGAAGGTTGCTAACCATTGTGTGATAGGGGCAAGTTAGCTAATGGGTGGGAACTGGCAGATGACCAAATTGGGGAAAAAATTGGAGGGGGAGAGAGAGAGAGAGAGAGAGAGAGAGAGAGAGAGAGAGAGAGAGAGAGAGATATGTGGTCCTACAAGAAAGACAACCTACCAGTATACACTAGTTTCTGTTATTTGTGCCAAAGAATCACTTAGAAACATTTGTAACAGCAAATCTTATATGCAAACTTTCATTAGTTCCATTAGGCATCACGCCCCCCCCCCCCCCCACACACACACACACACACACACACACACACAGTGAAACAATTTTCTCCATAATTCAGCTTTGGCCAATGCCCACCCACCAGTCAGTTCTTCCCTATCATACAGCAGCTACCAAACAAATATCTTATAGCAACCAAAGAGGGATAATCAATCAAGAAGTGTCAATGCAGGGAACTAAACTAAACTAAAATTCCTGAAATTCCTGTCTTCAAAGCTCACCTTATAGCTGTAATTTGAGGTGTTCCATACAACCAGGTCAGGAAGTCCTCCTTTGCTGTGTCTGTAGTCCTTTGCCATTCTAAGGACCACTCCACTTAAAAACTGTCCTCCCAGACATGCTACTAAGCTCTGCAACAGCACATAAAATATATTTAACCATTAATATTCATTAGATTTCATTTCTTTATAACAACAAGCATCAGCCACATATATTTAGCTGAAGACAGCTTACACTCGTTTTGGAGCTTATAATCATTACAAGGCAAGTTAGAATGTACTTTCCAGTGAGTTACAAACTGGATGAATGTAACTTCTTCCTCTATCTATGAACTACAAGAAGATCAAGATAACTAAAGTAACCTGGGCTTGCTGAAGACAAGAGAATCGCTCCCAGTTAAGAAGTGCACAAACTCTTCCCTCCTGTGAATTCCACACTTCAGCCAGCAGCTCCTGCAGTGTTTCTGTGGACGCCTCGGACAACAGCTCAGCCCGGGCCTCGATCGCCTCCTTCCGATTCTCATAGAAACAGTCAGTGTACAAGTCCAGAGGACATGTCTGCAAATGTATCCAGGGAATGACTACATTATATTTTAGTTATAATGTAGAGGATGGACAAATTATATAGCACAGTATATAAAGTTATTTGAGAAACTGTGCAAACAAAGTGCTGCTTTTCCCAACCTTTATATTATATGCATATACTGCAAAATATGTGTAAACCTTTTGAATTTAATACCTGATAGGATGTTCTGAAGACATCCAAGACATTCATGAAGACAATGTCCCACATCAGAAGGCCAAACAAAGTGGAGAATGTAGAACCTTCACCATGAATGCCTGCAACAAATGGATCTATCAGCCACACATTTCTACATATTCAACTTTGACATACAACAGAAATTACCATCATGTAATATTCAGGCTTTATTGTCTTCGCAAGACAAGACATTTTTAAAAACCTTGATCGAAGCCAAGTTCTCTGTAGTGTGCCAAAGCCAGCTCCTCTACAGAGCATATGACCATAGCATCGCCTCCTTCTCCAGAGTCTTCATGGCCAGCAGCAGGCCTGAGGAACACGGATTTGCCCATACCGCCCTCGTGCGGAAAAAGCTGGCCTCGAATTGTAACCTGTAAAGTGACACAAAAACAGTGTTTATGATGTCTGTGAAGATTTTCATTCAACCAGCTCATTCTGAAATGTCGAGATGATTAGTAGACTTTTTATAACGCTATATAGAGTTATAAAGTACGCTACAAAAAGAACCAGTGAAGTGGGAATGAGTGGCAAAATGTTTTCAAAATTACATTATACGTCCAGTCACTTTAACTAGGTACATTATCTACTCAGCACTTATCTACTTATACATTAGTTTCTGTCCATAAAGCTTCTTTCTAAAACAAAAGATATGCTTACATGATTAACACTGTGCACATGGATAGAAGGAAGGTCTCGAAGCAGCAGGCGGTACTTCTTAAAACCTGCTGACTCCTTCATTCTGGTGGCTCTCTGGTGCAGTGACAAACGGTGACCTGTACGGACCAGTGGATCGTTCAGTCCATCCCTGATGGCGTAGATAGCCTTAAATGCAGAAACAGCCATGAATGCCAGTAATGAATTTAATTGGGGCAGTCGTGGCCTAATGCTTCGAGAGTCGGACTTGTAACCCGAAGGTGAACCTGAAGGTCGTGGGTTCGAGTCTCGGGTCCAGCAGGGATTGTAGGTGNGCTCTCTGCCACCCTCAATACCATGACTGAGGTGAGACCCTTGAGCAAGGCACCGATCCCCCAACTGCTCCCCAGACGCCACAGCTAAAATGGCTGGGCTTGGATGGGTTAAATGCAGAGCACAAATTCCTAGTATGGGTCACAATACGTGGCCACAAGTCACTTCACTTCTTCACTTCAAAAAAAAAAAAAAAAATACTTGTGCCTGAACACAATAACTACACTGGATATCACAGTAAGCAATTATTCAGCGCTTTAAAATTACTAGGTTCATTTGTAATTATTACTGATTCCCTTAAGGTTTTACACAGTCTGACGATTACTAATTTAAATGATTTGAGAATGTACAGGGAATTTGAATAAACTGATGATACTGTATGTTTGGTCACCCCACACTTATGCTAACAATCAGATCATCAAAGATAATATATTCAAAGCTCACAATTCTTAAGACATGCTCATCTGGAAGTGTTGTCACCTGCACAATCTGGTTCATGTTACCTGCTCATGGCGTTTGAGGTGCTGCTGGAGATTGAGTGCCAGTCTGTCCCACCAGCGCCCTCTGCTGTCTGGACAGAACACTGACTGAGACAGAAGAGACCGCAGCTCGTCCACTGCATCCTGCAGGAACAAAGGAGAAATATATGTACAGGAAGGTTGGCAAATATGCCAATATATCATATCTCTATTACTTCATCATATAACTCCATTACTCACTGTAACAAGTATTTTAAACCATTTTGAATCCCCGCATTGCTACTGCATTGCTGCATTAGCAAAGCACAGCCAAATTGGGATGATTTAGTACTAGGAATGATGAAGCAGTGTCAGCACTCTCAGCACAGAAATATTATTTTTCTGTTGTGTTAGCACTCACACTGTACTACAGACCAAAGGTGTGGAAGCAATATATTTCCTAATTCTATATATTTAAAAAAAGCTGTCTGTATTCTAAGTTTTTTTTTAATGCTATGCTATGTATACACACGCACCTCATAACGACGCAGCCTCTGTAGTATCTCGACTCCTCGAGACAATATACGTGTATATGCCCAGCCTACTGTGAAGCAACGCAGGAACACGGGTAACTGCTCCTGCCAACTGCGCACAAATACAATCTCATTAACCTCCTCCATTAAGCCAAAAAATAGTTGAGAACAGAAGTCAGTTTTGTAGCTCCAACCTTAAGTCATAATTTTGCTTCAGATTTTGCCAGTTAGACTTTGCAGAAACGTAGAGGACTAGAGCATCCTCCCAGCAGCCAGCCTGCATAGCTGTAATCACCTCTTGAAGGGTTCGCATGGCAGCTTCGTATCTGTTCAGAAGAATGTGTCACTTAATACTCTGCCGATTTCAACCTGGGTTCAATTCCTTACATCCTTCAAATTGCACCCAGATAAATAGAAAAACTTAAGACACAAAAAGCTTGTTACCTGATTAAGTCTTCCCTGTCCCTAAAGACTTGGGCAGACCGCTGAACTGTGTAAGCAGGGAAAGCCAGACGTCCAGAGTTGACCAGCAGAATAGTGTAGAGTTGGCCTTGACCCCCTGATGCCATCTCTTCCTCCTCCAGAGTGTCAGTAAGGGAGAAAAGTAGAAGGACGCGGGAGAACATGGCGCGAGGGTCCCGACACAGAAACACACAGGAGCCTAGTAGCTGTTTCGCCCTGCAGGATATGTGAAAGTACACACTATGGCTAAAAGTATGTAACATTTCACCATCACCCATATGTGGGTCTTCCCCAAACCTTTGCCATGAAGTTAGAAGCAAAGACTTGTTTAATATGTCTTTGTATACTGTAGCATTAAGATTTAAGATAAAGAGGCCTAGCCCAAAGCTGTTCCAGCATGACAATGCCCCTATGCACAAAGTGAGGTTTAGAAAGACATGGTTTGACAAGACTAGTGTGGAAGAACTTAAGAAGAACACTGAGAACTTTAGAAGAACACTGATAACTCTGGAGCTGAATTGGAACACTGACCGCATACCAGGCCTTCTCACCCAAAATTAGTGCCCCACTTCACTTATGCTCTTGTGGCTCAATAGGAACAAATCCCCACTACCATGGTCCAAAATCTAGTGGAAAACGTCCCCAGAAGAGTGGAGGTTATTATAACACCAAAGGAGAGGACTAAATCTAGAATAGGTTGTTCCAACTGATTGGTCAGTGACCACATACTGTTTGGCCATATAGTGTAAGCTAAAAAACATTAATGCTCAAAGTGACCAAACTGGTATTAACTATGAATTTGGTAACATTGCCCATAGATCTCACCACTAAGATCAAACCTTTTGAGAATGACTGCACCAGTGTTGCTCTGGCCAGGGGCAAGAGAAAAGAGAGAGCGTTGTTTGGACAAAAGGAGAAGCCCTTCCACCAGCTGCTGTTTCTGGCTACTGTTCCCTGGTCCTCCTAGGTGGAAAGTCTTGGCCAGACTTCGGAGCTCCGGAGCAGGTAGAAGATCCAATACATCTTGGATCTCAGTGAGTTCAGACTCTAAGGCAGAAATTAAGTTTGAAGGAGTTAAAATCCTTGGGCTTTAAACGTTAAAGAGCAAGCTTTTGAAAGCTAACAAAACCCCACACTTGCTCACCAACCTGTCTGGAGGAAGCCACTGGAGACAAGTTCTTGCACAACAGGTTTGAGGTCTGAACTAATCTCAGCATAATCTAGTTTGCTCACTTGCAGCCATTTTAACTTCCTCTGAAACAGACGCACATATAGCATCTGTCCAGGCACTAGGAAACAAGGAGTGAGGTGTTAGTTTTTATCAGACAGTCCACGATCCATGTGTATAAAACTGATATATAACCCGTATAACTTGCATATATCATGCATTGTACTACATTTCAGACTCTTCCACAGTATGTGGATGCTTTACTAGTTATGTTCTAAAGTACATTCTCTACCTGACAGCTGCTTGAACCTCTGGATAGATGAGAGTTCCTCCTCGCTGAAGAGCATTCTGTCATCCTTATTCTCCAGCACTGTTCCCAGAACAGTCAGGAAGTTCTGGAGATAGTATGGCCGTCTGGGTGAACTTTGTTCCACAGAGGAGGCACTAGCATCCTGTGGAAGATCACTACCTCTATCCGGTGCCATAATCTGGTTCCTTTCCACATCCTTGCATTTGGATTTGCTGACTTCAACCTCTGGTAATAGATCAGCGCTGCCAGATTTGGCAGTTCTCTTCCCTAAATATCGTGTTTTCTTCTGCATGTTTGGGGCTACACATGCACTAGGAGACTCTTCTTTCTTCCTCTTCATTAATCTCAATGAAGCAGTGGTTTCTGCTGTTTGAGATGCATCAGGACCCAGTGATTTTACTTTTGGTGTGGCCTGTTCAATTTCTTCAACAAGAGGTAGATTTTCAGTTGGTACCTGATTAGTTAATGTTGAATTCATCACTAGGTGTTCAGATTTAACACTTACATTCTCATCAAAGTTTTCTTTTTGTGAACTACTTGGCTCACTTAAGATTGGCTCCTCTTTGATAGACAATTGGGTGCTGTGAACATTGGAGTTCTCTGAAAAAACCAACACTTTTTTGGAGAGTTTTGAAGACAAACGCCCAAGACTGACTATCTTGCCCTCTCTGGCATGGGAACTTTTCTTAGGTGACTCTTGTCTTGTCATGCCACTCTTGTTAAAATATGGGCTTGTTTCTCCATCCTGATTATTTTCATGCATGCTTGCATTTTTCTCATCTGGGCTCTGTGGGGCATTATTTGAAAAGGGCCAGGATGTTTTCGCTTGTTCGTTGTCAAGGGCTGCTGCTGGCTGTACGTCATTTTCCTCAAGAAAGTCTCGACACTGAGAGTCGATGTGTTCATTGATTTTGAAACGAGATATTAACTTGCCACACAGCGGGCAGGCCAGTTTTGAAGGTGGTGTGTTCTTGAAAAATGAAGTAATAGAAGGCCCTTTAGGCTGTTTCTCATTGCCCTTCTGATCATCTTTTTTTGCTAGGGAAAGTCTTCTTAGGGGCCTGGCATGGTCTTTCGATTTGCTTCTACCAGGCTTGGGACCCATACTCTTCAGATATATGAAGTAGGTCAGGGGGAACCTAGCTCTAAAGCTAGGCTTCTGAACCTATGAATGCAAACATACAAATTCAACACATTACACAATTAGGGTATAAGCATGCATAGCTATTTGCATACCTGTTTTCAGGCACTTAAATAAGATGCTCAGATATAATATATATCTAAATTATACCTGCAAAAATAACTTGCTTACAACATTCAGTAGTGTGCAAATGTCTTAGGCACTCATTATTTTATGACTTTCGCATTATTAAGTCAGTACAAAAACATTACCTTTTCAACAAAAAAGCAAATGTCACAGAAAATATGTGTATGTCTATGTATTACATAATAGAATAGAAGTCTCCAGAACTGTGGCAGGTTCTCCAAAACCTAGCAGCCAATTTCCTTATAAAACTGCACAAATTGTACCTGAGGCTACTGATGCATTTTTAAAAAGCCAAGGGTTATCACACCAAATACTGACTTTGTACAGTTTATTAGTCTTCTGCTCTTTATAGAATACATTTATTATGAAGAAACGTTCATATTTCATTATTTTCAAAGGCATCTCTGCTTTACAACATTTCTTTCCATATGCCGAAGACTTTTGCATTGTACTGTATATGATTTTAGCACTCAATAAAACAAACAAAACAAAACAAAACACGCAAACAAACAACAATGCCAGGACATTACTTGTCCAGGTAGCTAATAGGTCTTTAGTGTATAACCACAGTCTTTCCAAGTGTCTATGCACTTTTACATGCAATAAATTTATATCAAACTAATTAAATCTGAAACTGTTATTGCATTTGATGGATTGGTCATTTACAAGCTTATTTACTTTACCTTTTGGAAGCAGCAGACATTTTACATTCGCTCAGTTGCTGTCATCTAAAGCCAAAGAAATCTGTTGCCATGTAACCCTAATAAATACAAGATAAACCTTACGTTTGTCAATGTCTTAAGAGAATGCCTGTTAGGCATAATTTATAACAAACACACCAATGTTCTCATTAATCATACAGTTTATGCTCTTCTAAATAATTTTGTATTTAAGTGTTGCTAGCAGCAAGAAAAAAAAGAAAAAAAAAGAAAAAAGTGTGCCAATGCATTATTAGGCATGTTTGGGGTGTAGGATAGACATGCCTAATAAGGAAGGAATGCAATCATGTTCCTGCTTGTACTGTAGCAAATAATTCTCAGCAAAAGCAATTTTTCCAAATATTTCCATTCTGAGTGTGTCACAAATGGTTCTTACATGATTAGTTATTCAAATGTTACTGTAGGTTCATCACTGAGATTCCACTAACAATTAACCAATCATTGAGCAACTGTTACTGGCACTTGGCAGCCAATCAATAAAGAGCATGAGCTTTCATTTGTTCCCCAAAGACAAAATTCTCCATTATTATTTTTGTGCATTTTTGATCCTTCAACTTCTCTCCCAACTCCTTATAAATCACAGAACAGCGCATTTCCCTCAAGACAGCATGGAGGACAGTATGACTCTGCACAGCAGATTTAGCACAGTGTTTAATTACATTAAGAAATGAATCAGCATATTCCTGTTTGCAAAGAAGACATCAAGCTCACATTGGTGTGCACCATTCTTCTCCCTTTGCTTAGCATACCATTAACTAACGTAGGCCTGTCAGCTACACCATTAATATTCACCGGCTGTTGTGCTTATGAAGATCCATGACTAGTGGGAGGTCTTAGGCTATAAGCTGTAGAGGCAGAGAAAGGCACTCTACAAAAATGCATTAAGCATGTAGAGTACTTTAGAGTACTGCTTCACATGCATTTCATAAACACCCAGCACTAATTTAAAAAAAATACAAAAAATATTATTATAGGATGTCAGAATAGTTTTGTAAAGGTTTCTATGTCCCTGACAGAGGCCCTAAACCCCTGCTGGACCAACTAAAGCAATTAATGTATAAATTAAAGTGCAAGTAAATAAACCATCTTTAACCACTCCACTATTTTATCCACTATCCTTCTGTATGGTTTTCTGTGTTCACTTTTAACTCCTGCTGCACCTTGGATCTTTTTTTTTTGGTTTGACCTTTTTGAAAAAGACGCCCCTCACAAGTGTTATTACCATCAGACTTCTCGACAACTTCTCAGGCTGGAAGAAAAGATGTTTGGGCCAGACTTCTAGTAGTCACTAGAGAGTCTGGCACATGTATTCAATAAACTGGCCAAGAACCGCACACTTTTACAGAAATGGCAGATGACCAGTTATAGACCTTTTGCCACAGCCTTTTGGCAAAGATGGACATTATCTCATTTACTCGCCAGTGCTTCAAACGAAACTCTTCAATAAACTTTAAAGATCGAATTCTGTGAACCTTTTTCTGTTCAGTGCTTCAAAAAGTGCATTGTGTTGCAGTGTTCTTAAGTGCTCCTGATGGAAACCGGCACACAGGAGATTGCAATCTTCAAGATTCTGAGGGTTGCGTGAGACTCCATGCCACTTTTAAGACCAAGGTTGAAGGTCATTGCGTCACAAAGTTTCTCTTGCTACGCCAGATTCAGTGAGGGTTTCTCAGATTCAGTATTCTCAAAATTTGAGAGTTTGGATGAATATACCAAAGGCTAAAAGAGACCTCTAACTGATCGAGTCAAGGGCATCTGCTTACTCTTCTTGCACCTCGAATATTAACATATGAAAGCACTTGAGGAGTCCATGAAATAGTGTTTAAATGCCTGTTTGAATATTTTGGGCCGTCACTGAGTTCAATCAAACTTTCATTAAAAAAAAGTTACTGGGGAGGTTCTTCACCTTGGAAATGACAAGTAAAAATTGTGCCCTCCAAAGAGCAGGATCATTATTGCTTAGTGCAATATCTGCTCGTGCACTGGAAATGTTGCAAAATGCACACTGTCAGTTGCTGAAGATATTAACCACTGTGACCATCGAACAGCTATCTGTGGAGTCTTGGATGTTTCCAGCAATCCAGGAAGATACCGTTCCTTTCACCAGCACTCTTATCATGGTATTCTTTAAAAAACATCCTTGGGTTGTAGGAGACAAGTCCTTACCCTGTTAGAGTTCCTGACAATAACAAGGTAAAACTGACCTGAAGCAACGTTTCATCCCAGTTCCATATGTAACTGGCTTGAGCCCAGATAAATCAGAACTGATTCATAGTTCTCAAACCACCATCTCACCACAACAGGTTTTAAACACTTTGCCTGATATTGGATTGGGAAATGGTCACATTTGAACCACATGAGAAAGGCACTCATTGCCAAGTACACTGCTTTGCCTTATGCTCTGTGAAAAGAGCAGAGACTTGCACAATGGCATGTTTATGCTCCTTCACCTTTCTGTTCTCTCAGTGCTGCAGGTTTGAGTGCATTCTGTGCCATCCCCCTCTACGCACTTTCTTATACCAAGTGTCCCCTTTCTGATTTCCTGGAGCTTTTCCAATGCACATAATCACAAAAATACACACATTTTTACAAATCTGACATTATTCAGAAAGACAGCTCAGCATGGATTAGATGTGCTCATACATTTGAGAAAATGTAAAAATTAAAATACCTACATTCATTCTAATAATAGCATTTAAAGAAGCAGATTGTAATGTTTATGCCCTCTATAGCTTGCAAGGTGAAATTCAGTTTCAGTGAGAAGTCTGATTCAGTGAGAACCTCAGATTATACTCCTCTGTCCAATTTGCACATAAAACAAATGAACCAAACTGTACACTTACACATGAGCTTCATTCAGTACTAACAGAGGAAGTTTGTTTTCTCAGCCAGCTGTCCATTAAGAACAAAGCCGAGTACTAAATGCTTTCTTACTGGACTTGTACAACACTGAGAATGGTCTTAAAAGCAATTCTTTCATACCCTATATAGTGCACTAAATAACACGTAGCAAGCGATTATGAATGCTACCAGACAGCTAGCGCACTACTAGCAGGAAGTAGCCAGTGAGAAAACAGCTTTTATATTTCAAAATAAAAGTCTTACAAGACTTTTACAGTTACTTTGACCCCGAGTGATAAAAGCTTAGTCAAATTTAACAGATTTCCTGGTCTTATTAGTTCCAACATACAGTATATTTGAACTAGACTTTCACATTGTATACATTTTTTACGTGGCCGTTCAGGAGAATGAGCCAAATGGTGGAATATCACTGTTGTGAAAGTCACAAGTCAGTCAGGATAACAGTAAATAAAACCATTCTGTTCTGAACATGCATGTTTGAGCCACAAGGTGGAAACATTTACTTCTTACCAACATTTCAAGGGTGATCTGACACTTTGAAAGCACAGATATTCTCAATCAGTCCTGCTGTGCATAAAACCCAGACCCAAGATAAAGCCTTCTCCAGTTTGTCACATGACAGCGGCGATGTTCACAGTGGTCCGACTTTTTGTACGGCTTTCTTGGTGTGGTGTTTTTGTAAAGTATCAGATATTTAAGAACATACCAGTCAACTCTATGCATTAAACATTTGATGTTTGTTTTGTTCCATGTAACACTGTAAACTGTTTTCTTGGTCTCAAGGATTTCAGCTTCAGCTTTAGCACAAATGGCCAACAGCTCCTTCATAACAGAATCACTACAATGCCCAGTTCTTCTTCCATGTTGAATTGATGCTTCTTTTGCTTTTCTTTCTGTTGTTGCTTCATTGTGCTAATGTTTTAAATCAGCCCCCTCAAAATGCATCAGCGCTGCATAGTAAAATCAAGACTTTATTCTCTTTACCAGTAATGCATGAGCTTGCTGAACGTTTTACTAGGTCTTGTCCTACATCAAACTTCCTGCGTGTTCATTTATCCGTTTAACCACTTCCCGATTAATGACTATTAAATTCCCATGTAAAAAGTGCACATACTTTCACCAGGGGCACAGTTACATAGGTAGCATTGCCACGTCGGGTCGATCCTGAGCTTGGTTTATTGTCTGTGTGGAGTTTTGTGCGTGTGGGAGTTTCTCTGGGTTCTCTAGTTTACTCCCACCTCCCAGTAACATACTGGTAGGTGCACTGGCTATGTGAACACGCAGTTGGGTCTGTAAGTATTTGGACAGTGACACAACATTAGTAATTTTGCCTCTGTACACCGCCACAATGGATTTGAAATGAAGCAATCAAGATGTGATTGAAGTATACACTTTCAGCTTTAACTCATATTGCATTAACAGTTTAGGAATTCAATTTTCCCTCCATTTTCACAGGTTCAGAAGGAATTGGACATCCGACTGATTTGCAGTTTCACGGGCAGGTGTGGCCTGTTCCCTCGTTATTTCATGACAAATCACAAAGATAAAAAGTCTGGGGTTGATTCTGATGCCGCGTCTCAATTTGTCTGCTACTATCCATCCTAAGTAGTATCCGAGATTAGAATTAGTGTGTCCCAAATCGTAGTATATTGAAATGAGTATCTTCAAGGTACCCGGATTGTCTACTGCTGCTGGCAGAAGTGTGGATCTGTGGACGCTGTTTTAGCTAATATTGCTCACAGCTCCTTGGGCAGGGGAGGAAGAGTTTTGTGAAGGTTTTGCGCAATTCAAGGATGCATTTTTTTGAGTGGTGTAAATGAAATGTGGAAAAATAAATCAAGGGAATGGTAAATTAAATTCTATAGTATAAATGATATAAGGAATAATGAATGAAGAAAAGCTGAAATGCAACAAGGAGTTTGTTTACGGTGACAGTTTGTAAAACTAGGCAACGACGTTCTCTTCTGTATTACTATGTCCCAGTACTGGCATACTCTTTTGTATACATAATCAAAAGTATGTACTTTTTCTTCACGTAAAAAAGAGTACACACTTTTAGTGCATAGTATATGTAGGCAAATTGAGACGCAGCACAAGTGCTGGATTTGCATTTGGTAGCTGTTCATGGGAACTCTCGATATGCGGTCCAAAGAGGTGACGATGCGAGTGAAGAAGGCCATCATTTGGCTGAAAAAAACAAAACAGACCTATCAGAGAGAGAGAGCAGAAACTGTATGAATGGCTAAAGCAACAATTTGGTTCATCCTTAAAAAGAAGGAAATGGACAAGAGTGCTATATCACAGGCCTTTTATAGGCTGAGTGAGGTTACAGTCATGATGTGATGACTTCGCTATTACTACTCGCCAAGAAAGAGGGCAATTGGGAATAAGTTCACTACTTCTGAAGGAAACCATACTAACATTATTTGGCCAGGATGGGGCTATCAGCATTCTGGAATAGTCCATCAGATGCGCTACAACATCATCCATAATGGTGATATCCGTGGAAATCATGCTCAATCTGGCCCAAAGCACACATGTATCACTGTCCTGTCTGTGAACTAGCTTGGACAGCACGTTGTCTTTCTGTTCACAGAAGGATCGACTTCCACTCTGCCATGGGTGTTCCAAATGACGACTTGGTGGAGGAACAATTAAATGGTTAGATTAAACGGTCACCTGTGTCCGGAGGACGCGCGGTCGTGTAGACGGGAAATTTATTTGCATGTGGCCACTTGAAATGTTCTGACCGCATCCATGTTTGTGATGGCTCTGTCTCCATTATCTGTCTCTCATGGCACATATACTGAGCTTCATGCCAATGTAATGAACAGCTTGTGTAGGAATAAATAAAAAGCCTTTTCCTGTGATGTTTCGTGCTGGAGCTTCCATAAGAGATCAGGAGTATCACAGTGTCAGCAGCATGCTGCTCAGAGGACACCAGCAGCTCAGCAAACCCAGAGTGGGATCACACACAAGCTGTTTTTATTGTTGCTCTCGTGCCCCTTTGACAACACACACACACACCACACTGTGTGGTGTACCCGTAATGTCTCCGAGATTTCGTTAAGTGTGAGTGAAACACTTTTGGGACCCACAATCTTGGTTACCAAAGGGGGGAACCCTGAACTGGAAAGTCACTCCACTTATGTGGAGACTCCAGCGCAATTGGAATGTAGTAATAAATATATTTCAGATGTACATTTGTTCACAGAGGCCTTCTTTGCCTGCAGCAGTTTGAAAAGTGTTACGTGTTTGCCTTCACCCTCCCTGGTTGGTAGCTGTCTTGTGATAGGAGAGAGCTGAATTCTGGGTGTGACCAGATTGGGGAGAAAATGGAGGGGGAAAAATCTGGTTTATGTAGCATTCAGAACAGCAGTTGTTTTCAGAAGGCATTTAGGCTCCTTTGATCCAGAATGAGGTAGATGCCATCTCCTTTTTTTTCAGAAACATAAAATATGATCCTTGCATCTCAACTGCCAGATTTGCATCCTTATTTTTGCCAACAAACTCTGTGATTTACTGCATTGTACAGTTCCCATTTCTTGGAGTGCTCCCTGTTGGAGGTCTGTATCCATTGTGCCTCCTGTTGTAGGCTTTATTTCATTAGGTGCCAGGAGGCACTTTATCACCATGTTAGAGTTAAACTCCATGTTGACAGGTCTTTTATGTTCAGGCTGTAATCAGCATGGATTTATACTCATCAGTCTGAAGCAATAGTGAGGCCACCAGTCTCTCTACCAGAGGCATTGATTTCAACACTTATTCTGCAGCTACCATTGCAGCCACTATGCTTGTTATTAGTATGCAGCTTCATTGTGCTCTCGTTGTACGTATTCTCGAGATTACTTTGACCATATAACACTTTATCGAGTGAGTCGAACAAACCCTCGTATATGATGTAAATTTATTAGGCATTCAATCGGCTGTTGTTGTTGGAGTTTTTCCAAGGCAGCTTGAATACCAGCCTGCAGTGCATTTGCTGCATCACATCTCAATATCACAGACGATTCTGATGATGTTGGGCAACATATAAGCACTCTCCACTGAGGAGGGCCGTAAGCCTAGAGAACCAGCCCCAGAGAGTGCATCATTTCTGAATGCAAGGAACTTATGAGTTTAAATTTTTTTTTAGAATGACTAGATTAACGCATCAACACACCCTTCTCTGATGGTGCTGATATTCATTTATAAATTTAGCAAGAAACGAAAGGATTAGTTTTTATAAGTTTTTATACTCCTTGGAAAAACAAGAATTGGAACGGGGATGGACATGATGTAGTAGGGGCCGTTTAGAGGATACGCACATGGGTTCACGATAATGAGGTGACAACTTTGCTATTTTTACTGGGAAAGGAAAGCAGCACACATGAATCTCTACTAGTTTCAACTCAAACCATCCTGAAGTAAAAGATTTACATGCACATCTTTAGGACTTGTCTTGGACTCAAGCTTTATGTCAGTATTAACCTATTCTTTATACTATATGGTTTAACGATCGGGTTACTACAGTTACCCCTTAAACTCCCAGTTTATTAACTTTACTATTTAATATGAATTATCCAGTGCAGTGATACTAATAGGTATGAAAGGGTATGTGGGGTATGTCGGGTATGTTTGGACTGAAGAATATAATTCAATGGGTCCTGGGCGTTTAAGGGGCTAATGTTCACAAATTTTATTATTTTAATGATCAGAAAAATTCTGATAGCAGAAAAAAAAATCATTGAAATATAAGCACATAATGTTTCATATCCGACAGTTTCACAGTATTAAAAGTACAGTGACAGCATTTCCCATAAATAGTACGGCCCTCGTGGAGACTGTACATAACTAATTTGTAAAAAGTTTATTTAGAAACAAGTCAAACATAACACTTCAGTTAACAGTCCTCCCTGTTTAAAAATGGGGGGAAAGCTTAAACCGTATAACATAGAAAAAGCATCCTTAAGCCCTGATGGAATTAAGGAAAAAAAAAAAAAGTAAGCAATAAAAACAGAATTACATAATTCTTCATAGCATGACCTGAAAATGAAAAGGCAATCCTCCATCAATAACTTAAACGACAATTAAGAAAATAAACCATTTATTTAAAAAAATGAAATGTGTGAAAATCCATTCCCTGGTGTGTATCTTGTCTTAATGCCAGCATTAAGTAAAAGGTTGATGCAGAATCTCAGAATGTTATGAGGTGCAGCAATGGTAGTTTTTGACACACAGCACAAGACACACCTGGCAGGGCGGGGGGAAAGAGGGAGTGTGAGAGGGTTTCCTATTTCCTGCTGGAAAGTACGAGGAAGACTCGAGACATTGGCAGGAACGCCAGTTCGAGACTGGCCACTGATTTGGCTAAACTGTTTGAAAAAATATGGGACCTTCAAAGTGACCACATCTCTGCTAATTTGGTGATAACGGTAACCATTTTTAATAAGAGCCAAGCAGAAACGTCCTTAACCTGGAGCCATCAGATCATTTTTGCACACATATCTTGCTATGAAACTTTTTGGTTGTAGCTAGGAGGTAGGCTATGATTGACTAATAGGCTACATCTTAAAGCCAATTCAAGAGATATACTGAGAACTGCATTTTTGACCTAGAATGAGCTACTACCGGCATCATTTCAATGAGGTAATGCAGTTTCAGTTCAGTTGTCAAAGGCAAATAAACACGTGCACGTTTTCAGAGGGTGCACCTCTGCTGATCTACTTTACCATTGCCATCTTACTGCTGCGTAACCTGTACTTGTTTTAAGTTTCCTTTCAAACCTACGAATAACATGGATTTCTTTCCCCGAAAGCAGTGTTGCGATAGCGTCGTTCCAAAGTTTACTAAGATTACAAAGATTACTTTTGACCCAGCTCTTTCTAACAGCTCAGATCGTAAACGTAGTCTAAGTAATATTAATAATTTAGTAATAAATTACATCATGAGTGGCATGGGTGACTACACAGACTAGAAACAAAACATGAAACAGAGTCGAGCATGCTGCGTCGCACGCTGCAGCAGACACACAGTTTTTTTTTGCGGTAGCGCGCTGAGCCTGCATCTCTCAGTCCTTTAGGAAGCAGTATCCATTATGGCCACTAAGTTTTGCTTAGTGCGTTCTTTAAGGCTACATTGATTTTGGTAACATCATCCTAAGACCACTAAATTAGAAAAGCCTCAATATGCACAATTTGGTGAAAAGCATGAACATACTTACAAATAATTCTACTACAACAGTTGTTTAACACACTACAGATCCTCAAAACTCAAATATAATATCACTTGAAGTGAAGTTTTTTTTTTTCTGAATATTGGCATATGTCTATTCAAACGTGACCTGTCTCTCAGCTCATTTTTCAGCTTTGAGTGATTTTCTTCTCTTCCTAATGACACCAAAGCTGATATTTATCTGTCTTTCAATATTTCATCATGTTGTGATTTCACTTAAAACGGTAATGTTGCATATTTTGATCTTATTTTCTGGAGTGAGTTCGAACAAGCAGCACCAGTAGGAGGGATAGGCTAGCCTACATTTTCTGTCAAGGCATAGAAAAAAAAAAAAAAGATCCTGAACTGGTACGAACATGAAAAAAAAAAAACACGACAAAATGGAATAATATAAGGTGGAAGACGATATGAGCTGGTTGACCTTAATATGCGCCTCCTGCTGCTCGGTGCTTTCAAAGTGTGTTCTGATGTACGCTAACAGGAAAAGAGTGGAAGGTACCGAGAGCATCGGGGGATGATGACAGAATGATAAGCCTTCCTTGTCAACAAGATCAGCAGCTTCTTTTACTTTTTTTCTGCTTTTCGCTACCGTATAGCACGACTTTAACTAGCAACATTTACTGGTTTCTCCTACAAAAAGCGCAAGGACACACAAGTTATATATATAGAAAATAAAAAAAAAAAATACAAAAAAAAAGTAAACATTTTGACTTTCACACAAACAAATATGATTAAAAATAATAAGAATGCCATTTCATTACAATAGTGCCAAAAAATTAAAATAAGATAGCTTGCATAGGGGGATGAAAGAAAATGTAGGTAGGAACACTTACTGGAAGGCAACATGGGAACTTATTTGAAGGTATCATATAGTGCAAAACCCCAAGAAGGAAACCGGTGGGGGTGGGGGGAGGGGGAGGGGATAATTAAATACAACATATCCCCATAACCAGGTTAATACCAGCCCAAACCAACATACACCTTGTCAGAACGTTCTAGCAAGGGAGTGCTATGAAACCCTCCCCCATCCCTCCCCATCCCCGTACATGTGGACTTTGGTCTCTTGTGTAATTATTTGGGGCGATGGAGTTGTGAAATTGTTGTGGTGATGGAGATGGTGTCACCCTTTCCCTGCCCACTGGATTGCTGATTGCCGTTAGCGCATCTTGTGATCGTCAGTGTTGCCCATGTTGGAGCCAGGGCTGGGGTCCTGCTGTCGCCTGGGCTGTGCCACACACACACACACACACACACACACAAAAGGAGACCACAGTTAACGTTAATGGGGTGGTTAGTCATTTGAAGACTGGAGCTATACATATATTCTCAAACACTGTCATGAGATGTGGTTTTAATATGCTATTGTTCAGGAGCGAAAACGGAAGAATAAGCAGTTCATCGTAATATCGTGATATCAGGAAACAGTGGACTGCATACAACTGCGCAGACGTTATTCTATGTCTGATATAGCTTTAATTACACCTTAAACATGGACAGTGCTGCTATCATGGACAATACTCTCACTACCTCTGCCTTACATTTAGGACATTTTTTGGGTAAACACACACGGACAGCTGCCTTCTGAGGCATGTAATATGCTAGCTAATTACTGCCTGTAAATGAACACTGTGCCATTTATACAAGAAGTGATTACGTGTGATGAAACTGAATGTTGTCCCGAGTACAATGCTGTATAAGGTTCTCATGCTGCACGATGGATTAAGGTACATCAGCACAAAAACACACACTGGATCATAAAGCATAAAATATTAAGCAAGTTTTATAATGTGGAAATTTAAAATCTACACAAGCCTACATGAATTAAGACAAATCAAACAATACAAACCAGTATGTATCGAATGAAATGAATTGGAAGAAAGAGCCAGATCATTTTCCCTACGACTCGCATGATGCAACACATAACGAATACAGCAGAGGGCAGCAGAGCTCAGCTCCAGTGCGCACTCTAAAAATGGAGCTTTTTTTTTGTTTGAGTGGCAGGCAGTCATTAGTCTTCAAATCATTTAAAAATAAAAAGATGACTGCTGCCCCGTATCACAGATACATATGTTTATGTGCATATGCCTAAATCTCTCCCAACATAGACGTCGAGACACGGACAGGGCAGACGGACAGGCAGACGGCAAGGAGGAGAGGCAGACATAGAGGCAGACATCGTGTGAGCTCATCGTCCACCTGACTAACTGTTATAGCAGCTTCTAAGCCTGGAGCTGATCTAAACTTTTATTTCTCAACCTTCATGCATAAACTTTAGCCTTAAACAATAAAGCATGAAGCCTGCTGTAGTTTTTTTTTTCTTTTGTGGATGCGATCATACTGGCATATGAGGATGAATCAGCAGTAGCTCAAGCCCATTATGCCTTTTTTCATTGCCTTTTTTCCACTGCCATTACTCACTCGCACTGCGGTTAGTGAGAGCAAAATGAGAAGAGCTTTTAATTCAAAGAGCTTGGAGTTTCTAAATGCATACATACAAATTATAGTCTTGGTGCCCTGGAAATAGAAGTTAAACATTACACATTTAAATTTTACAACAGCATGTCAGTCAAATCTTTGAAATATTGACAAAGCTCTAAATTAGGCCTCACACACCAAATGTAATGGGACTCTAGGCCTGGGTTTTAACTGACCAAAAAAGATCATGTTTTTGCTCTCAGCACAACAAGCTTATGAGCAGAAACTGTAGTATGGAGTAGCCATGCAAACTACAAAACACATTGTAGCTAATGCTTGCGTTCACGGTGCCTCGTAATTTCCCACCTCTGGACGTTTGATGTTCAAAGTGGAAAAAAAAAACATGGACAGCTCCATGAAAGCATGTCTTTTGCTCTGTCAGAGCACGTAAAGCTCATTAAAAAGCTACTTTAACCACAGTTTTACAGTTACAGCACTGAGTGGCTACTGGTACTGTTCTACTATAGTGAATTTCAAACACTCAGTCATCATTTTGGACCGAAATTGCAGCACAGCGACAACAGCGGACCATAGGGAGTAGCTTAGCAACAAGCTAGCCAGCAGACAATAGCGGCTAACGTTAGTGATAATTATAATGTTGATGGTTCTCAGAACAGCGATTAGTATGGTCAGTGTTATAGATTTAATCAAGTTCTGTGTCTGTATATTAACTGCTCTAAAAACAAAACTGCTATAAACTAATTTAAAGGTAGAGAAGGGGGAATTTACACTGTGCACTGTGCGTGGCCATGATGTTTCCACTTCACTCCCTAAACAGGAAAAGAATTGACAGTTGAGAAGACTACCCCAAGATGACAAGTTGAAATTTCAAGCTGAGGGGGTAAACTTTGGGGTAAACGTCTGCATGTGTGTGTTTGTGTGTATGTGTGTGTGTGTAACTATGTGTGTGTCCATATCGAGAGAAAACAATATCGATCATATGGAGCCAAGCAGGAGTGTTTGCCTGTACCGCAAGTCAATAGAGCTTAGATTAGGCTGGGCGAGACAGCACTCCTAATGAAGATGATCAATACTAATGATATATTAATACTTTCTGGGCCTGAGCATCAGTCATGCGCTAATCCCACCTGCAGTAAAGGCCGAAAGTTGGATGAAAAATGGCCCATCTATTCTCCATCCATCAGAGAGAAGGCCATTAAACTCTTACCCCCATCCCCCCCAAATACATCTCTGTGGTGGGACCACACACTCATACGCTCTCACATGCACACAATGCTGTAAATATTACACATGCAGACAGAAAAGTGAGTGTCTCTGTCACACACACAATCGACATCATCTCGGTCACGTCCAGGCTGGTTCTGTTCACTCTAAACAGCATGTGTTCTCATTTGCAAAGCAAACCTCGCCTTCTTCCTCAGATAATGTAGTGCCACTCCTACCCTGTCATTTCAGCAGCCATTTCGGCACAAAATAAAGGGCTGCATGTCAGATGTGAATCCTGGCCAGATTCGAACCATTATTCCCTTAGCCAGAATAAATAAAGGAGGATAGAGAGCTGGAGAGAAGAGAAAAACTCCAGAGCCACAATCTCAAAAGAACCTTCAAGATCCAAAGACATTATATTTCTGGTAGGAAGTGAAAAGTGTTAAAAGTATAATTAAAGGGGTACAGAGCTTATGGATTACCTTGGCTGTCACTGATGAAACGTTTTGATTTTCACGCCCACTAAAAATGCATTAAAAATGATATGATTGATTTTCTAAGCGTTCACTAGTAGGTTTGGCCCAACCATGCTGGAACTCTCAGAGGGCTTTCCAATGTGACAGCGGAATATATTATTATATATACACTGCCAGTTTCATCCACCTGATATTTTAATATTTTTTGTTTAAATACCATTATATTAAATACTTTTTATTTATTATTAAATGTTAAGTGAATTGCAAAAGATTAGAAATGACTTTACTGGAACTGGACTTTATCTAGATCTAATATAATCAGAAAAGGCCAAGTTCTCTATCACTCCAATTAGGAAGATATAGAGTGGGGATAGAAAAGATTGCTTTATCTACGCATTGCACCTCACAACATCCAAGCAGAAGAACTAGAATAACTTGCTTCCTCCTTAGATCATCACTTGTAAACTTAATCAGTTGTAACCAATCACCTTCTGGGTCGCACACCAAGGCAGCTGGCTTCCAGCTTTAATCAACTGTAATGGTTTTGATTAAAATGAAAGCAGCTATTTCTAGAACATTCCAGCACTTGATAGTGCATTTCAAAGCAAACAATCTACTACGGGTGGCAAGGCACTTTTAAAAGAACTCGGAGATTAAGCTGTGGAAAGGCACAAGTCAGGAAATGGTACAAAAAGATTCAAAGGCTTTATGCACCCCCAGGAGCACAGTAAGTCCATAATTAAAAAGTGGAATGTGTGTGGTACCCTACTGGATGGCCAGGTGCAGAGGAAACTGCTCAGAGAAGCCCAAGAGCCCAGTGGAAACAAGGAGCTACAGGACTTTATAGCAAAGAGTGGTCATTGTGTGCACGTGACAACAATATCACAAATGCTCCACAAATCTGGATTGTATGGCAGGGTTGAAAGAAAAAAGCCACTCCTCAATAGAGGTCTCATTTGAGCTTTGCCCAAAAAAAGGACCTTGAAGATTCTGAGGCCAAGTGGAAAAAGGTGCTATGGACAGCATAGACCAAAATCAAGCTTTCTGGCCTCGACTCCAAACGGTACGTCTGGTGGAAAGTCAATACAGCACACCAACCAAACAACACCATGCCTTTGTTGTCAGGGGCACTTATCAACATTGACAAACACACTGCTCTCTGCCAGAAAGTGGAAGATCGGAAGAAAGTTCACCTTTCAACAGTCACCTTTCGACAATGACCTGAAGAACACCACCAAATAGGTGGTGGAGAAGGTGGACTTAGTCAAAGCCTGGAGTTAAACAGCATTGAATATCTATAGAATGACTTGAAGATTGCAGTCACCATTCAATCTGACTGAGCTTGAACAGTTCTGTAAGGAAGAGTGGGCAAACTGTGCTCAGTCTAGGTGTGCAGAGCTGGTACAGAAGTATCCCAACAGATGCAAGGCTGTAGCTAAAGCAAAAGGTGCTTCCATGAAGTATTAACATAGGGGGTGATCCTTCATAGATCTCGGTTATTCTTGTTATTTTTAAATTTATTATTATTTTTAAGAAATGTTGCTTTTTTTTTGCTTTCTATACCCACTGTAGCACAGCGCATATTTTTTTTTCTACAGTTAATACTAGCACCGTCTTTATCTATAGATATCTATCTTAAACACCTTTCCCTTCTTTACGAAAGCACTCATTTAGAGCACCATTCTGAGTTAACAGATTCCACACAGATTGAGCATTCCTAGTTTAATTGCTATTCTGTATCATTTTGTTTGGTTTGTGGCAATAATAGTGACTCAACTGTAATAAAAACAACTCAAGGTGCTCAATAACATTTGACTGGCAGTGTATGTAAACGCTCCAGAAACTGTATGAATATGGATCATGACTGAGCTTTTGTAGTATAATATAAAACAGAAAGTGCAGAAACACATACTAAGCATGAATACACAGATCAAGCTGCTATAATGCATGCTCATGCTCTAATAGAACATCTTACAAAGGACAAACCCATGCAATCTCTTGCTTTCACACAGCACACACACACACACACACACACGCGCACACACACACGCACACACACATACACACACACACACACACTTACAGGCACAGACATGGTTTAGTGCATTACACAGGGATAGAGAGAAGCAGAAGAGACAGACCCTGGTCCGTGAATGCCATCAGTCCCAGATTTTTGATGCCACAGGGTCCTAAAAAACACAATTTGGTTTTCATCTTAGGAGCGCAGTTTGGATCGACTTCAGAATGATTCTGTACTAAGCAAAGATTCTGCATGCACTGAGCCACGAGTCAACAAGTAAAGCACATGTATTGCGCACACACACACACACACACACACACACACACACACACACACACACACACACACACACTCTTAACCTTAGTTATAACTCAGCTGCATTTTAGCATATACTAATTTCTATAAGTTCATTACAGAAGTAACAATTAGTTTTAAGCATCATACATTATGTTAGTGGCTGTAATGAAAATGCTAGAAGAATAAGTACACCTGCAGGACAATAGAAAATGCAGCAAGGAACTGCACACACAAAGACAGAACGCATACACATGGTCATACACACCAACAGGGTTACCTTTTTGTCCCACCACAATTCTAAATATACAGAATACGCTGTTGTGTATGCATGCACTAACCTGTACACTAAAAACGACACATTCGCCACAACCACACACGTACGTGTACACTCACCTCCAGGTCCTCGCGGTGTGAACGATCCCGGTCCTCGAAATCACGAGTCCTCCTGCGAGCTTCCTCAAAGGCAGCCTGAGCAAGAGCATCCTCATGCTTCACACACACACGCGCACACACACATAACAAACACAAAGAGGGAATAGCACACCACGTCAATGCATATGAAAAATGAGAAATAGCTTTATTGAGAGGTAAGACATTGTTGCATGTTTTCTGGTTATACCTGTGCTCGTTCATCATCATATTCCAAACAGCCCATCCCATCCAGACGTTGCAGGTCAATCCAGCCTCTCCAAATCACACACACTCCATTTAAGATCATAGGGGCCTTCAGGTACACCTGTGCAAACACACACACACACAGACACACACAACGTGGTTGTAATAAATGAATGCAGTGCAGTATCCCACAGACAAAGTGCACTGTATACAGAAGAACTGTTTAAAAACAATGCACTGATGTGACCAAGACATTACAGTCTCTAAAGTCTTGGTATAAATATGAGGCCATACATTTAAAAAAATTAGCCAACCACCCAACCAAACACACAAAACCCACAGATGCTGAAATGAGGATTAGTGGCTTTTTTGCATATCAACTGGAATTTGATTTAAAATTAAATGGAAATAAATGATTATACAAAAATATATCCAATGTATGTTCTTCCCTAATGTCAAAACCAACTACTCTATGATTGTCCCCACAAATGAAAACGCCTCACTGCGTCATGTCCGGACACACAAAAGGCCATTTGAATTGTAAAACGTGTGGCTCAGTCTTAAAAGCGTTGACAAGCTAAAAATGACATGCTCTAAGATGTGTGTATAATCCACTGTTTATGTTTTTTTTTTTTATTTGCCCCTAGCATAATGCTCTGTCGTTAAATTCCTGTGATGAAACTGTTTATTTTTAGAGGCTAGCGTAGCGGCAGGAAAGACTACACTGACACTCTCTTAGCAGACATGAGCAAAGCCAAGTCTGAATTTATTTATACTGATCAGGGGCAGTGGTACACTGGGTACATGATTACATCCATGTGTCTGAGAGAGAAAGAGAGAGAGAGAGAGAGAATGAGAGAGAGAGGGAGGTCTGTTGTAAATGTGCAAGAGGAGATGTAGGTGAGATATGTGAAGAGAGAGGTGGAAAAGACAGGCGAAAGAAAGGCAGAGGGGAAAGAGAGTGAGAGAACTTGGATGGGGGGGTTAAAGTTGGCTCTAAGCCACGGGACTATCATGTCTCAGAATTCAAGCTGAGACAAAATTGTGCAGTCGATCAGTCCAGGAGTGCTGTTTGTTTCTGTAGCAACGTGGTGCATGAAAGCAGGGCCGTAAACACACACCCACCCACACACACATACACACACAGCCACCCACCCACTGACCCACCAACCCACAAACACACACACACCCACTGACACACCCACATTATATACAAACTTTTGCATAGCCGCTGCCAAAACCATACAGTCGCCCAAAACCAAAAATGAAGGCAGAAGTTCCAACGCAGTGGTATAAAGTCTACAGAAGCACAGAGCTGCTAAAACCCAAATCACACAGCAGTGTGTGGATGGTCACTGGACACGTCTCTGCCAGTCAACATGCTCTTCCCAGAAACACAAACAACACAAGCTTTGTCTATCACTAGATGCCTTTACTACAGTGTTTTAATGCTCTCTCTTTCACCTTCTTTACTGTATGTGCTTCAGCTCTGAGGATATCCTGTTTGTCCTCTGACTAAGTGAAGTAATGACCACAAAAGGGCCAAATAAGTGAGGAATAAAACATGACGGGGCATGCTCTTATAGCAAAGTCCTTTATCCTGAAGACTCTCAGCTATATATATATATATATATATATATATATATATATATATATATATATA
>CM074950.1:13931571-13934567 GCA_037577455.1 Pangasius macronema | reverse complement strand
TTTGGATGTAAATACCCTCAAATTAAAGCTGATAGTCTGCAGTTAAAGCACATCTTGTTCGTTTCATTTGAAATCCATTGTGGAATTGTTAGAATTGTGTCGATGTCCCAATATTTATGGACCTGACTGTAATGACTTCCATAATTTTAGTTAGAAGAGAGCATAGATCACCCTCTTGTTTCCTATCATGCTTTCAACGATTGTTCTGCTTGAGTAACCTTTTTTCTCAGTCTTTGGACTGATCGTTTCTGGTTTGTTGGTTTCCTGGGTTCAAAAAGAAAAAAAAGCAGTCCTGCATGCTTATATTAGAGTACTCTTACACTACAACATATTTTGGTTTCGGCCATGAAATCCATGTGGATGAGTTTAATCATTGCACCTCATGTCTGTGATGTGTCCTGCAGTGCTGATGAAAGAAATATGAAAGAACATATGAAGAACATAAACTCTCCCACACACATACACACACACACACACACACAGTTGGAATGTGTGTAACATGAGTTAAGGTAATATGTCTAGGTAACTAGGTGTTATCACTTATAAATGTCAATCTGATTCTGCAGGTGATTCAATGTGTGTGTGTATGTGTGTGTGTGTGTGTGTGTGTGTGTGTGTGTGTGTGTGTGTGTGTGTGTGTGTTGGGTATGAATGCAGCAGAGCTACATAACATTCTTTTGGGAAGGCCAGAACACTGATGGTACATTCCATCGTGAGTAGTGCCAAGTCAGTAATTTGGCCCTAAATTATAAGCCCAGTTTAAGCAGCTAATGTATGGTGATAAACATGTTCCTGTATGTAGGTGAAAAGTAGTTACTTGCATTACAACATCATTCGGGTTACTCTGTTCATTATGGTGCATCCACTTGAGAATCAGACACACTCAACTGCTGTTGTGTTTTACTCATTAGTTCTAAATTAATTTAGCACTTTTTCATGAGCTGCGATCCTCGAAACGGGCACGTTTGCATTATTGCACGTGTACACGCCCTTGTACAAGTATGTGCAATAAACCTCTCCATCAGTGACAAGACAAGTTCACTCGTTTAAAGCAGGAGCTGAATGTTGAAGAAAGGACAAAAAAAAAAAGGCAGCAGCAGGAAGTGTAAGGTTGAAGCATGCCACCTGTGTCACCGTGCACTTCTCTGATGAGCTGAGAGGGACACACGTCAGTGGCAGATGGAGCTGCCAGCGGCCATGTGGAAGTGATTAATGTAGCCAATTAAAGGAGCATAGACACACACACACATACACACACACACACACACATGCACACACCCCTTCAATCTGAAGCATTTTTATGTGAATGCATATGTTAAGCACAGACATACACTGGCAGCCAAGCAGCCGGCCACGCTACTTTATGGCTCGGGTGAGAAAAAAGTATTATTATTATTATTAATGTGAACAAATAAATAATAAGTTAGACAATAAAAGAGAGGGGTAAGGAGGCGGCGTCAGATGTGAAGTTTGTTTTTTCTGTTAGATGCACAGCCAGGCCTGCGTTCTTGCATTTTTTTTCAAGAGCTATTTTGGGCCCGACCAGCACAGGGCTTTCATTTACGAGCAGCCCAAACCTGAGCCCATCCCAGCATGCTTTGGGGCAAATGGGGTCTTCTTTACGTGCTCTCAGACAGGCTTGCCTGAATCCCATGCTTCATAAACTCAGGCCTACCTCCCACACACACACACACACACACACACACACACACACACACACACACACACACACTCCCTGAAATGGCTTCCACATCTGTAAGGACAGCCAGGCTTTTTTAAGCACTGCTACATGGAGAAAAACGGTCTAACCACAGACTTCCTCTTCAGAGCCAACCGACAGCTCGCCCCCCCCCATCAATCCCCCCCCACCCCACCCCACCCCACCCCACCCCAACTCCGTCGGTGACACTCAGGGGAGCACATGCACTCACACACACTCTCAACTCTATACGCTCTTCAATTCTTAGGTACGTTGAGGCTACGCTAAGACTCATGATTTGAATTGCTTTTGTGAAGAGCTAAACCCCGTAACCCTAATTTAAATTGTGTTATGTCTGTATCAAAATGGAACAGAGACACAGAACTCGCTGACGTTTATGGGATCAGACCGCCCTTTGTCCTCACATCTCACACAGGAAATGGGATAAAAAAAAAAAAAAACAGCGGCACTGTTACTGCACGACAGCCAATAGAGGCCGCCAAGCAACTCGGTGAAAAGGACAGAGAATACAAGAGCATGCAAGAGTATTGCTGAAAGAGAGCGTGTGGAGAGACAGAGAGATTAGAGGAGAGACAGACAGAGAGCTCTCAGACGGCACCCAAACATTTTTACATGGGGGTATCTGAGGACATGCTTTGTTACCAGAAAACCAGACGCCTTGACGACGGTGCACTTATCAATTACAAACAAATATTATTGACAAATGACTTTAGACCTTAGAAGTGAGAATTCAGAAAATCACAGCCCTGACACTGACCTACACACACACACACACACACACACACACACACACACACACACACACACACATGTGTACGCGCGCGCGGTTCTGGTCTGCTTCCTCTGAGTAAGCCAATTCTCTCAGCATTCGGCAACACGGAAGCGCTCAAAGCAATGACAGATACTTCAGAAAAAGAAAGGAGGATAATACACATATTATCATGATGAAAAGAGAAAGGCCAGACAAGTTTCTGCTTTGAGCTGAACAGATACGGTAATCTGAGTAGATCTTGAGCACGTCTGAGTTCAATGGATCTGAGGCGAGTTGATCTGAGTTGATTTGAGCAGAACTAAGTTAACTAGATCTGAGATGAGGTCAGTAGATCTGAATTCCTTTTAGTAGATCTGAGTTATTTTGTTCGAGTCGAGTTGAGTAGAGTAGGGGCAGAGAAGGACAGGACTCTCTCTCTCTCTCACACACACACACACACACACACACACACACACACACACACACACAGACATTGACAGTAGCGCATTGTGTCTACACACCTCA
>CM074950.1:13909071-13929071 GCA_037577455.1 Pangasius macronema | reverse complement strand
AAAACAAAAAACAGAGGGACATTACGCTGGTCCTGCCCCTTCTTGTCCCAAACCTATAATTACACCTCACGCCCTGAGGCACAAAACCCTCCAGCCAGTCCCCTCTCTCTCTCTCTCTCTCTCTCACACACACACACACACACACACACACATACACACACAAAGCAGGTCCACTTGTTATACCTCCACAAAAAGACTAGGAGACATTGTAAAATAGCCCAACTAAACAGATGTGCTTCTTTCAGAGACATGGAGATGAAATAATTTGCCCTCAGGGAAACCTGCCTGCTAATTACTAAAAACTCCCGGTGAAGTAGGACAAATATCCACTTCTGTCACACAGACAAAAAAAATGACTCAGTTTCCCCCACTGAGAAATGATGAGGTTTATAAAGACTTTCTAATAAGGCAATTAAGACAAGTGCATTGCAAACTAAAGGCTCTGGCTGATGACAGCACATAGTGACACCTTAATTACTTTCTAATCCATGAAATAGACAGGGTTAGATAGGAAACTGATCTGCTTGTCAAACCTATTTTCAAACAGGTATCTCGAAAGCAAGGAGGGAAAAAAAAACAGCTAGTACTGGACAATTGTATGGAAAGCGCTCTTTTTCATAATAAGACGCTGCACTGGAAATGCACTGCGTTGGTGGCAGTACGAGAGATTCTGTTTGTTAAAATAGCTGTGGACTTAACCGCTGGCGGAGAAGAGACGCTTAAATGACTATTTGTATGGAGACTAATGTATAATTCACCTACATATAAGCCCAACACTGGCAATCAGAGCCAGTCATTTGGATTTGTCACACTACCTGTTGTTGTTTTTTCAGCTGCTCCCATTAGGGGTCGCCACAGCGGATCATTAGTCAGCATGTTTGATTTGGCACAGGTTTTTTTGTTTTTTTTTTTACACTGGATGCCCTTCCTGACACAACCCTCCCATTTATCCATGCTTGGGACTGGCACTGCGAGTACACTCCCAGGGGCTGGGTCGGTTCCCTGGCCGGAAATCGAACCCGGGCTGTGATGGTGAGAGTGCTGGATCCTTAGCCGCTTGACCACGAGGGACCCGGAGGATTTGTCGCACTAACTAATTTGCATAAAATCGAGAAAACCTAAACTGGTGTGAATATCACGAGGCACTGCTGCTTGCTGGTGTGAGCGTAGCATTAGTGTGACTCCACCATGTGACACGCAGCTCCGGCTGACGCACTCTCTGAGTTCGCGCTCAACTGTCGCCAAAACCACTGAAGTGTAGTAAGACTGTTCCAACCTGAGCACATTAACCACGATTCATTCTGATATTAAAATATAGTAAAAAAAAACAGAACTGAATCTATGAATACTATATATGCATTGGGGTCCAAATGTGTCAGAGCGCTAGTGAAAATGTTTACTGTTTTACATTCTTTTCTAATTTAATACATTTTTTCATTACAAATTTTATTATCAGCAACAACTTGAATAAAAAAAATAGAATCTTATATATATATTTACATGAATTTCAGAATTTCTTAGTATTTATCCCCTGTTTTGCTTTAATGACAGCAATGAAACGAAATCTAGATCTTAATACACTTAATATAAAATATTACATTTTTCACTATTCTAAAGCTTTCTGTTTATTTCCAGTTTCAAATGAGAAAAAAATCCCTAAATTTTCAATGTGGTCTCAGACTTTTGGAACCCAAATCTGTAGCCTGTGTGCTGTTAAGCAGAATATGTGTCCGGACTAATGTCTTTTTGTTTGTTTGTTTGTTTGTTTGTTGTGCAGTTGCCCAGCAGACAAACACGTCAGTAGACTGCTTATATAACGGTTACCAGTGTTCTTTCCATCTACTAATAGGAGAGAAGGGGGAAAAAAACCTACTGATTTTAGCAAGGCATTAGTTTGATTTTAGATGTACATTTAAATGCTCCAGTTCGTTCATATATTTCGTGGTGGTGAGACACACAACTAGAAGGCACTTCCTGTTAAACTACACTCATTAAGCAGGAATGCATTCTGACCGTCAGTAGAAACCATTTCTAATAGCTGCTTACACATGCTTGAATCGGCAGCATTGCAGGGATGAGGAAACAATGGTGAGACGCATCAAAACACCGAACAGTGGCTCCCAACTACTGGCACAACAAGAAAACGTTCACCCTAATGTCAGATCACAAGCTTGACTCCTGACGATGCCACCTGTGGCAAGACCAGCAAAAATGGCTGTGCTCTCTGGGTGGGAGGAACCGCATACACTTCCCCCGTCAATCACAGATCATGGCCGTGTATGAGCTCATGTCTGCAGAAGAGGGCAGTTAGTGCTTTCCTCCGAGTGTTTTACGCTGGCTGGGTTGGCTTCATGTGTCTCGGAGGAAGCATGTGTTTGCTTTCATCCTCTCTGGGTGGTGGTTATCATATGATGGGGAGAGCTCGCTGGTGGGTGGGAACTGGCAGGTGGCCAAATTGGGGGGAAAAAAACAGAATAGTGAAGCACAAAACTGTCATGTAGCTTGTAACATAATTTAACATAAAAGCATGCCAAGTTATCTAAGTGCATTAATACCGACTAAGGAAAATGAGTGAATAATTGAATCTGTGACAGGAGAGTAACTATACGTACCCATAGGCCTTATCCTCTCTTGAAAATGGCTCTGATGTAGCATATCATATTTCTACCTTTGGCTAAAACACAGCCTGGCTAACATTTCAGCTATGAGCATTGTGTTCACTCCTCACATCCATGTAAAAGACGCTATGTGAATCTGGACATTCATGCTTACGGTCATGTAGTATTTGACTGTGAGATGACTGCATGTAGTGCTTTCATTGTTTGTTGTATAGACCAGAAAAAAGAAAAAAAAAACCTCTGGTGAATACAATATCAGCAGCTTCCTGAGCTTAGCTATCGACCAGGCAACTATGAATAAAAACCACAAAGCTCAGACATGTAATCTGCTTGTTCGGGCCGCTGGAGGCGGGGCTCCTGATTTGTCCACCTCTGTAAATGGTGACCTACATTCACACACTTTCTACAGTATGGAGCATCAGATCCTAAAGCAACTTAGCAGAAAAGAAAATCGGCACACGGAGAGGCAGAGAAGTGGCTGACCAGCGGCGAGGCCAGGTGACTGCAGTGGTCTGTTTCCTGGAAGCAGGAATGTAAGCCGCACTGAGCTGCCATATTTCTCACCTGCATCCTGGCACTAGAAGAACAATCCCAAAAATAATCCCACAGCCCAAACATGCTGCACTATCACCAACACTGTCGGTTTCTCTAGTAGCAGCACTCATGGCACTCCCAATCCCAAGGAGATGCAGCCTCTGTTCATTGTTTACTCTGTTTTTTTTTACACTGTACATGAGTACTCTTCCAATAAAATATCATTTGAGTGAGGGTCTTTCAGTAGACAATTTGGACTGCATTTGAATAAAATTGTGCATATAGTGAGTGTTGTGTTAAATAGTTTCTTTATGACTGATGAAACGAGTGTATGAGCTTGAGGCTGGGGTTAGCTGTGCTCCTGAGTAGTAGCACTTTTCTCTTTAGTTCAGACCACACTGAAAATCTGGGATTTTTTTGTTATTTAAAATTGGAAATATTCAGAAGGTTTTCGGATTTTGAATTATTTAAAAGAAAGAAATTAAATATCTTGGATATTTACTATTCAAGATTCTGCACTATTTCTAGGTCCCTATTTAAACGTAAGTAAATCTGTGATATTGACCATGTTAAGTGCTTTGTACAAAAGGTCAGATTCTCCTCATGCCTGATCCCTTCTACTGAAGCAGGGGTTCAGACGACACGCTGATGGATTTGATCTAAAACGGGTCGTAAGGTTTTACACAAACTCACGGAGTCCATGCCGGCTCGAGTGCACACTGTCATTAAAGTCATAAGGGGACAAACCAAATACTAGAAACTCTGAAATTCATGTAGATATTTCAAAGATTCCACTTTTCACTCAAGTTGCTGTCAGTAATATAATTTGCAGTAAAAACTGTTGTATTAAATTAGAAAAGAATGCAAAATACAAGCATTTTCCTTAGTGGTCTCAGATTCTTGGACCCCACCATTAATAAATGTAGATTTAATTATTACTCACATAGTTTCTCTCCTCAGTTTCTCTCTCAGCCGTGTGTACTTACCTAATGAGAGACACTGGGCCTAAAAGTGGTAACATGGCAGATGTTGCATGTAGGCGACCCAGTACTATAACTCTAACTAGTCCCTATCACCAATATCAGAATTTTTAGTTTGGTATCAATCGGTTCAGAGATTTGTTAGCCGTACTAAGGCAATAAATCGGGTTTCCCATTTCTGTGACAAATTCAGGGCACGATTACATTTGCGCTGCAGCGTGCCAGGCACAGTCAGAGGAAAGGAGACGTTTCAAATGGCAAGAGACATGCAGTAAAGCAAAACACATCAGTCTGCAGCATCATCAAGAAAAGAGCACACATGGCAATTGAGCCAAAAAGAGGGAAAACTCTCTCTCTCTCTCTCTCTCTCTCTCTCTCTCCATTTTTCTGGTCCAAGCAAAACAGCAGCGCAGTGCTCCCAAACAGACCTCCAAGTTCTGCAGCGAGAGACGATGAAGCGTACTGTAACAATAACAGAGCAGGAGCTTTATAGTGTGCTGCTCCCTACCACACTCCAATAGCAATAATGTCTCTGTATGACTATGCATGAGGGTAAGAAGAACACTAAGGCATAGAGGAATAATACTTTATAAGACCTAAGCAAAAATGTATATATACAAAGACCGACAAAATGCTTATTTTCCTTTTTTTGTTCCTATTAAAAAAAAGTAAGTAATTATTTCAGGCATAAATTTTACTTCTTAGAAATCTGTCTGCATGAGTCAAAGCGTCATAGTCATGGTTATAATATTAGTAATTACGGAGGCCATGGCATACAGCGAGGCAGTGGCATACTAATCCATTGACTCGTATTCATAATAGTAGCAGGCAATTATACTACACGTGACATTCATACCACACATGATTATTATTATAGTATTACGATATGAAAAATATCATGATGAAAAACGTTAATAGATTGCTTTAACATTTTAATATCAAAATCAGCTGATTCCAAGTGATGTTAGAAAAAGATACCTCAGAAAAGTGTATTGTGACATATCACTATATAAACATGGCATTATCATATTGCTCAGCCCTAATTCATAACCACGGCACATATTCAAATTTCCTCTCGGTACTAAAGAAGTAAGCATTAGCTCCTGCACTGGCAAGTAAGACGTTTCCCTAGACACTGCTTTATTGCTGTTAGTAGCGTCTAGAGTCAAGAACATGCTAATGGCAGGAAATAAAAGCACAAAGTAAATACTGCAGACAGGAAAAAAAACACTCGGAGAAATATCATTCAGATTTGTTTTTAAAGCCAATTTAACATGAGAGAGAGAGAGAGCTAGAGAGAGACGGGACAGAGATAAGATGTGCCATTGTTCTTGTTGTATTGTGTTACAAAAAATCCTATTACCAGTTTAAACAACCAAGCAAAGTGAGCGCAGCTCGGTAATTAAGATACTGCTAAAAAAGTGACCATTGAAGCTTAAGAACGTTTGGACTAAATGGGCAGAGATGAGGCTGGGATGGAGTGATGTGGGCTTTTTTTCTGCCTCTCAGTTGGTGCATGGGAGAGGTCATTGATCGGAGTGGTGTGACTGGAAGGCTGACAGACAGGATGGGGAAACTTGAGCAGCACACTATAATTGAAACCCAATGGGAAAAGGCACGAAAACAACAGACCCAATGTCGTTTTCCCTCTCTCTCTCACACACACTCTCTCTCTCCCTCTTTCTATATCTCTATCTATCTTTATTTCTATAGTCCAGTGTTGTCTTAACGATGCAGAAGCAAATCGAAATGTGAACACAAACATAATGCACAAAGAAATAATCCCCCCTCCGCCAAACATGCCAAAAAAAGGCTGACAGTGGAGTGGGGGAGCGGAGTGCTGCAGTTCAATGCAACATCACTGAGATGGAAGCAGCAGGAATCAATTAGCTGGCTCGCTTTGATGATGTCACTGACAAGTTGTCTAAGGGGAGTGCGGCTTCCGTTTGCATGAGCCGGAAATGCGCCACCACGCAGTGTTTCCATGGAAACTGTCATCCATCACTCTGTCTAGCGCCACGAGCAACTTTACTAGGCATGGTCCAAATTTAAACGTTCGTATCCCGATAATGGCCTAATCTTTTCTTATGGTTTACAGTGTCAACAAAATTCAGCAAAATACATGCATGTTGCTTTTTTTTCAGAAAAATAAGATTTTGGAATTTTTTGAAATCATATAAAGGTGCAAAGACTGTAAAATCTGAAATAAATGAATCTATTAAATAGAAACTCAAATGAAAAATGTAATTTTATACAAAAGCGCATCAGCTCTATGAGTCATATGTGTTATATATTGTATATAACTCATTATTAGCGTATACCAAAGACTTTTTGCCCAAAGAAATAAGCAACACTATAACAATTTTGCAAACTCGGCCAGTGGTAAGGCAATATATGTAATATATAAGTCATTTTCGTAATAATATCATTCTTAAAATGTTCGATGTTGTAATATTCTTGTAATCCATAATGTAAGGTTAGGCAAATGTCTTGGTATTTACATTTAACCTCATTATATCCTACATTAAATAAGAGCCCTGATATAACCCACAGCCTGATCTAAAATCAGAACACAATGGACCAGGTAATGCCAAACCAGCCTTCCCAGGATTAAACTAGGAAAAGTCTGCTAGGAGACCTGTTGCTCGTGAGGCGTGGAGATGAGACGAGAGGTCTTCAGCTCCTTATTCGATTTCCTATATAATTTTCCACTGAATGGCCTCCTACTCCCTGTTCACGTGCTCTGTCTTGGGCTTAACTGTCAAACTGGCGCCACAAGGCTCCTCAACATGTTCTGTGGCAGTCATGAATATGGAGATATGCTTAGTAAGTGGAGGGGGAAAAGTGGCGGAGATGCATGCAAAAGTACGATGATGTATGGAAAGCAGACACAAGCACGTACAGACAAATGCGCCAACACAAACCCGTGCACAAACAAATGCTGACAGACGCAGACACACACGGCTTGGGAATGAGCTTTAACACAAAACTATTAAAACTCCAATTCCTGTGGTGAGCCTCAGACTACAGCCCCTTTCATAATGGAGTCATTTAGGCGGACTCGTCCCGGCACTATCTGCCCCCGAGCGAACATTCTTATGCACGCAGCCATGGCAAAGATTTATAGAGTATAAGAGAGAAAAATGCCACGCCCCAATGTGGCTCCGAAACATGGCCCGCACAATCTAGGCCATAATTCTCTCTCTCTCTCTCTCTCTCTCTCTCTCTCTCTCTCTCTCAATCTCTCTCACACACACACACACTAAACTTCTGCATTTTTAAATGCCATCCACTGTCTGGAAGAATTGGAAGAATTCCAATCAGTATGGGTATGTACGTCAGATTTCACTCAAAAGCAATTGTAGGAATTGCTTGAATAGCTACGCTATTCACGTTACCTTAAACCTAAGTTTCTGACAGCTCGTTTAAACTGGCTTATGAATGCTGATAAATCTGCAGTCACGATGAGGTATTGAGCAGACGCAGTGTGGAGGGTCTCTAGATACAGCTATAAATGTTAGCCACTAAAAGCACATCATTTTATAGCCGCAATACTGCTCTTCCTCCTGCAGAAACCCCAGCCTGTTGGCGTGGCCCAAGCAGACGGACCCAGTTTCTGCTTTGCATGAGCGAGAAGAAAAAAAAAAGAGCAAACCACACACCAATGCAAAGAGAAAGAGGAGATGAGAAGAGGGGGCCAAGCATCAGATCGCTCAAAGCCTCCCAGCTGAAGCAAAGATCCGGCTTCTCCAAGGAGATCACATTTCAATCAGATTGGGTTTAAGTGGCTATATGGAAGAGTGGCTCACAAATCGAGCTCTTACCATGTCTCCCTCTCTGCGCTTTGGGAATGTCTCTAGCAGGAAAAGGTGCGCTACTATAAGGCCTAAGTGAAGGGCAAATATTGTACAGCAACTGATGCTGGTACTGTAGTTAGACGGCTGATTCATCCCTTAGCAGGATTAAAAATACACATATACACTCTCCATTTTCACATTCTGGCTCTTAAACCCAGGCCAAAAGTTTCATTTCTGCAATATATATTTAATTGTTTTAAATGTCCTGCAGTATTTCTAAATAGGACATGTACTTGTTATTAAAATAGATATGCATGCAAGATGCCTATAAAATGTATTTCCCATTAATTCATACAACTTGGAATAATTATTTAAGCTTATTTCTGTTTAATGAATAAAAGACTTTTATAGTTGGATTTAAATTTTGGGTAAAGTGAAGAAAACTGGACCAAATATTTAAAATAAATTAAATTAATGTGGCAAGCTATTTATTTAGATTCATTTATTTGGGGACTGGACCTGTGATCACTTTTTTTCTGATTTGCATTTTCAAGCAGAAATTTGATTTTATCCGTAACTGATGTACAGAACAGGGAGACTGAATGGCTTTGGAACGGCAGAATTACAAATTTGCACATTTTTTTTCATATATCAATTTTTTTTCATATATCAAATTACATATATCATATTAATACAATTAAACAAATACAGCATTTACAGTAGTTGTAGAGAAACAGACTGTACGTTAATAAGAGCGATTCATCCAAGCTTTTTTAATTGTGTATTAGGTGAACTGACTAATCACACAAAATCATAAAGCCAGCCAAAACATATATATCGCTTCTGCCTGCAATGTACTTGAAGGTAGCAATTAGTGTCAGTTACAGTTAATATTTGCAATCACTGGACTACTTAATTACAGTTATTACACATGCATTTCTAATTTCAGAATAGGTGTTCCTCGAAAAATTCTAAAAGCATTAGGTTATACAGACAGGAACGCAAACAGACAGTACAATACCCAAAATATTTAGGACCAGTCGGTCCAATCAGTGTTTACTTTGCAATCATCTAGCTATTTTCTGTTTGCTTGGTAGTGCAACATAAATATTTTATCTATTTCAAACTACATTACATATGCCTCTATACTATGTTCAGAAATACTTTGTAATTATGTGTGTGTGTGTTTTTCTTTATAAAATGGCATTACTGTACATTAAGGGAACACGAATTCTGAGCCAAATTGCGCCCACCCAGTGTTTGAAAGTTCAGCGGGCCCATAACATTCTCCTGCCTCACTCCACATCCCTCATTAGAGGCACTGTGTGTGGGAATAAGGAGCTAACTGTTGGGTAGTGGAGCGCTTTGAGCGCAAAGGCTTTTGGCTGGGACAGGGTTAACATCTCCTCCCAAGGTTGTGCTAGCTACCGCTAAAATTAACCTCCCCCACAGCTGGTTCCCATTAGCGTGCAGTGACACTGGGAGCCTGTACTTAAGCTGTGCTGCGGGGGCTCTCGGATAATACTACTGTCCCCCCGCCACAGACCAAGTTTAAACTGGCCCCGCTCCGCTTCTGCTGGCAACGGCAGTGTTACAGCAGACGGAGGAGAGGAACACAGCGGTACGAGGAGAGGGTTACAGATGAAGGCCATTATAGCTTATGCGGCTTACTACCTCGCGAAAGACCAAAAAAGTTCAGAAACTGCAAGGCAAAGCTAGAGAGTTTGTAAATCTGTGTGAATTCACATAGTCTGTATGCGCCTTAATATATACCCTATTCTAAAGTGCTGTGTAATTACGCAGGCTCAGCTACTCAGTGTCACCGAGTCATCTGGCAAAAGCAACACACCCTGGCAGGTTCATTACAAACAAAATGGCTAACGGAGACAACAAATAATGATGAATGTGAAGGAAAAAAAAAACCTTGAACCTGAACTCTTGGATGAACAACAACAAAAAAAGGACAGCATTTACACAATTTTAAGGGTGCTTACACACCAGTCCGTTTGCCAAGTCCGAATCAGAGCAAAACTTATACTTTCGGTCTGTTTGCTGTTTGGTTTGGTTTCACACTGCACGTAATTAAATGAACCCAAAAGAGGCTGAGAGGCTTGTAGGACACAAAATGTATCCGTGAAGCTCTTTCATTCACTGGTCATAAATATAGTGACGGACAAAGGTAAACAAAACTTTGCCATGTGTGTGTATAAATCACAAAAATCAGCCAAGCACAAAGAACACAGAGTCAGTGCTAAATAAATTGTTATATAATTATATAAATAACTAGTTGAAAACATTTCGTGTGTTGAGTCCGGCATTTATTTTCTCTCTCTTTTTTTTGGTTCAAAAACACATTGTATTTATGCAGAGCTACAACTTTGTCCTTTGGCTTAGTTTGTGCCTCGCAGGTCAGATTAGAAGCAGCTCACATCTACAAAAAAAAAAAAAAAAAAAAAAAAGCTACCCACAACCCATGATGCGCCGCCTGTTTGGTTCACTTGCTGCAGTTTGGTCGAGTTCACGGTTGACTCACTTTCTCACTGCAATCAACCACTTGAAAACGGACCTGAGAGCGATTGCTGGCTTCTCACCTGCCTGCACCCGGGGGGGGGACCGACACCAGGTTTCGGTTCAGATGGATTAAAATCTGCATGTGTGAAAGCACACTAGGAATTTGTTTTCAAAGAACCAAAAAGGTTCAACCTTTCTAGATTCTATGAACGCAGTTGCTTAAAAGTCCTTCATTCTGCACTCTACTACCATCATCAGATGTCTGCACTTCAGACGAATATACTTCATTTCATTTAGGTGTTCTTGCCATGTAGTGCTTTTTTTATATTTTTATAATTCGAGTCAGATTTTTGCTGTTTTTCACAGTGTGTTCGTCTGGCAATGAATACAACATCCACCAAAACCACCAAAAAGCAACAAATAAGACGATGATGACTGATTTATGATTTAAGACTCGGTCAGTATCTAGTGTAGATTTACAGCGGTTATAAGCTCAGTGTTGACTCTGTCTCCGAGACTTCAATGTGTTTCGATATACTGTAAGTTTCTGTACTTTCCAGCTAAGGTGCTATTTATTTGGGGCTTTTCATTGTAGTCTATTAAATCTTTAGTGCAGAGGGAGGGATGTGTGTTTGCGCAAAAGGTTAACAATCAGTTTAATTAGGAGCAGAGGTTGGAAAGTACGCATGAAGTGCCCTGGTCTGACAGCGGGGCTCTACGGGGAATTTAGCGTGTCAAATACACTGTGTGAGCATGTGTACGTATGGTACGAGAAAGCAGAAGAGCAGAAAGTGTGAGAAAG
The DNA here is from genome assembly GCA_037577455.1 of Pangasius macronema. Lineage (NCBI taxonomy): Eukaryota > Metazoa > Chordata > Actinopteri > Siluriformes > Pangasiidae > Pangasius > Pangasius macronema. The sequence goes on along the minus strand of CM074950.1, from coordinate 13,917,829 downwards.
AGAGCACCAAGAAAGAAACGAGGAAAAAAAAGAGAAGGCTTATCAGCACAAAACTCTCACAGAGTTTCCTTTTGAACAAAGGGGGAAAGGAAACGCATGCTCTAAAACTTGATTCTGGGTTATAAACCTGTCCAGCCCTATAATTTTGGACATTATCTTCAAGACCTCAGCTCCGACATCTTACAGGATGACTTTTATTATAGGCGACACACCAATGCATCACCTTTTGTTTCCAATGCCCAGATAAAGAAAGGATATATATTTGTATTGGTACAACCATTGCTTTGTGGTTTACTGAAGCATTTCTGTAAACGCCATTTTGAATATCTCGTAGTAGTAGTTTTTTTTGGGCTACGATAAGTAATCATTGAGACCATTAAATAAAATGGTCACCATTTCCTTCGACATACGCATACAGCAAAAAAAGGTGAAAAACTGCTAGTAAAAAAACCAAACACGCTTAGTGTTCACGTGACACTACAACTTCTTCAGCATGTATTCAAGTCATACATATTTACTGTGAGATCCATGGGGGCGTTTTAGAAGCAGCCGGTGTGAGGTTCATTAAAGCCGTACTGGCTTTGTGTGCTGCTGGAGGTGACGGGCAAAGAGATTGGGTTACCATCAGGCTTGACCTCGCGAGCGAGCGCCCACGCGTCCTCAGCCACCCGTCAGCGCGCGCATGTGCAACCTGTCACGCCTTTTTAAATAATTAACAGCCAAAGATTAGTCCGTCAGCCTTGGGGCCGAGAGGTCCATCGATTTCTCTGAGATGCATTTTTAATGAGCACATCTCGGCAGGCCACTGTCCGTGAAGAGAGGTTTCAGCAAAAGCCAACACCACCACTGACTGGCCGAGCGTGAAGTAGAGAAACACAAACAAAAGCCAATAAGTGTGCTGCTAACATGTCTTAAGCAAGCCAAATTGCATTCCAAAGCCAGAGGAGAAAATCTAAAAAAGGTCAACCGTAACATTTTCTCTCTGTATGTATCACATGCCGTGTTTACGCCAAATGGTTCTCTGTGGAAACCTCAGCAGTCTGTCTGATATTTTGTGATATTAAGATAAGGAACAGGCAATGTGATAAGGTATTTGTTACTATTGCTGATCTAGCAGCTGAATGGGCTTGTTTTCTAACACTTGTGAGCTTTTACACAGCTTTAGAATGTTAATATCGGAGAAAAAGCAGAGCTCGTATGACATTGATATGACTCACTGATCTCCCAATGACTCAAGGCTTTGTACTGATGGGAACAACGTGGAGGAGATGGCTGTCTGCGTTCACAGATTCACAGGATGCAGGAGACGTCTCAAATCGCTGATCTACGGATCAGCTAATTCTGCCCATGCTAATGTGGACCGTTATACACGGGAGCAGATTCTAGTGCAATTACAGCGAGCCAATACGTGGAAAAGTAGCACTATAAATGGTTCAGCAAAATACCTCCACAACAATTATGTGACGATAATGAGGAAGAAAACAAAAAACAGAAAGAAACTGCTTCGTTAATAAAGAAACCGAATTAGTATTTTCTTTTGATGGGAAAAGCACTTTGCGGCAATGTTTTTGCGGTTTACCTGTTGCTCTTTAAAATAAAAGTGGAAGCACGTTACAGGCACATCAGAAATCTACATATAACATTTCATTCCCTCATTGCCACTAGCAGGACAAACATATAGTCAGGTATGTCAAAGAGGCAACAGGTTCAGGATGCCTGAAAAAAAAAATGAAGAGGAGGTGTTTTCTAGCTCTGCTCTCAGAAAATTAACCAGAGCTTATAGATGTGTACATATAGTGATATAACACGGGTACAAACAGCATGCCCTTCCTTCTCAAAGAAACTGGCTATCAACAGTCAGCTAGCTGTTACTACAGGCAGGATGTGAGCTAGATATGTAGACAGATAGGTAGACAGGCAGACAGATAGGTAGGCAGACAGATAGGTAGGTAGACACATAGGTAGGCAGACAGATAGGTAGACAGATAGATAGACAGGCAGACAGATAGGTAGGTAGACAGGTAGGTAAGTAGATAGGTAGATAGGTAGACAGGTAGGAAGATGTGTTAAGCAGAAAGAAATTGGCCAGGATGGGGCCCCAGTCTGTCCCCCAGGCACCATGCACACACACATTCACATGCTCATTTACACTTTGTGGCACTGTGCCATGCCAAGGACATTTGGGGGGGGATGATGACAACAACAACAACATTAACTCTGTTTATAAAAATGAAGTAATATTCAGTAGTGTAGCCTAATATTAAGAGCAAAAGTTGATGTGGCAGTTTCTTCTAAAACAACAAATGGTTTTGATGAAAGTAATGCATGGAACACAGACACAAATACATTATGGTATGGGTTTATTTTACATTCTTATGGGTTTCAGGACAGTTTGCACTAGACTACACATCCTCTGAATATATAAAGGAAGTAGAGATGGTGGGAGCAGTTTAGAAAATCATATCTAACGGCTGAAGTGTAAAATGGAAACTGGTGACATGCTCTACTCAAGAGCTATGTTGGGTTTTTTTTCAGGGAAGTAAAACAGAATACTGAGAGGTTTCATCATTAAAATGTATTTTTTTTAAAAAAAGGATTCATTATAGACCATTACGGACAACCAAGACTTTCAGGGTTTAAAACCAGAGCCCTAGTAGAACCAGAAGAAAGCAACTCTGCAGCCATTTGATATAAGCTGTGTAAGTGTTGTAGTTCCAGAGCTTTAATAAAATGTCACCTAAGTGTATGAGCAAAGTATGCAAAGGTTTGAGCATTACAGGATGTGAAATCGGGGAGGAAAAGAGAAGCAAAAACAGAGCTGGTTTTATGTCACAAATGGGTGAGCATAATCAGGACAAGAGATTTGTTGAAACAGAGATTAGAGTTATCAACCAGAGATATAGAGACGGAGAAGGACAATACGTACAGTGTCACAGCTTCACAGAATGTGGACAGAAACAGAGATTAAAGAACCAGTCACTGCGGAACCTCCGAAATCTGTGTGTGAGTGCTCTGTTCTGTTTATGCTCTGTGTATGTATAACTGTATATATTTAGATACATGTCAAAACTTGATATAAATATATGGCCTGTTTGCAATGCTTTGGTGTTACTGTATCATGATGTGATTGTGCCAGTAATCCTAATCTGAACAAAAGTGAATTGAGAGAAAAACATTAAAGAGAGGGATTACCTTTCCCGTCTCTCTCTCGAAGTCCACGTACTCTCGGCTGGGCATCTGCCTTTGCTCACCATGCAGGTTGGCGGGGAAGAACTGCAGCGAGAGATTGGTGCCGGTCGCCACAAAAGCCTTTTAGAGGGAAATCAATACAAACAGGATCAGAAAAGCCCAGCCTAGGCATTAATTATGCAGCCCGCCATTTCTTTTTGCACATCAGAAAGGCGGAGGAGGAGAAGGAGAAAGAGGAGGAGGAGGAGAACAGCCTGGAGCCAGGGCCCGGGGAAGAAGGGAAAAGAGAGAGAGGGCAAAAGAAAGAGAGAGAGAGAAAAACACAAGTCATCATTTTCCCTATTTGAAGTATTGAGTTACGCACATCTGATTCTATTTTACCAACTCTCGCTGCTGGCGAGCAGGGCTGCGGCACTCTGGATTTTAAGATGGAAAGGAAAAAAGAATAAAGAAGCAAATGTCTGTTGGACATTGCGAGATAGCAGACGAACAAAGAGAGAGAGAGAGAGAGAGAGAGAGAGAGAAAGAGAGTGGTTTAGGAAAAAAATCAATAAATTGTTTTATATGCAGCCCTTCGCTTACATTAATAGCAGCAGCACTAATACACTGGGTTAAAATCACGGCACGGTAATTGAATAATCCTGTGAGTGTAAGGACAACTAAAAGAGAACAGCCTGTACTTCATGTCTCAAGATTTTGGATTCTGCTTTTTAATCTTTCCATCTAAAATGTGCGGCAAATATTCACAAAACATTGGTACCTAAAATACAGTGGGGGTAATTACAATAATAATCTTTTAAAAAAATGACTTTGCTTTTATCAGAATGATATGAAATGTTCTTAGATCTAAACACTACATCGTAAATACATTCCATAATATACCACGTATATAATATATACATTCACGTACGAACCATCTACTCTATGTGTTATATACATATATATATAAAATGTTATATGTTTAGGTTTAAGCACTAACACATTTTTGCTTCTCGTACCAGAGCCTGTTCTGAATTTTGAAGATCTGGATATTGAAAGAAAGAAAGAAAGAAAGAAAGAAAGAAAGAAAGAAAGAAAGAAAGAAAGGAAGTATACTTTGCTGTAATCCTTCTCATTCTGTATTATTAAATCCAGCTGTATTAAAGCCAGTAAAGCCACTACAGCAGCTCACGTGCACAGACTGGAGGTGTTTATAAAGCGACACCCAGCCGAGCTGAGCACTGCGAGACAGTCTCCTGAAGATGATTAAAATAAAAAAGTGAGGACAGATTCTAGTGGCTGACGGGCAAATCCTTTTCATAACCTATTCCCAACATCTGTTTACACCCCAAACCACTAAACTAACCTTTCAGTATGAACCTAAACTGCCTTTCTTTCTTCCTTTCTCTCTTTGGATCCAGACGCTGAAGGTAGCTGATGTGTAATTGCTTTTTACTGTTCTGACAGAAAATGAGGAAGTGTTTAGAGTTCCGGGTGTTTATTAGCCTCGTGTTTCTGAGTTTATGAAAGATGCTAACAGTGGACTAAAACACCTCGGTTTCATTCAACCGCTGATAAAACTGCTAGGGCCGTTTGGGAAAGGAAATAGAAAAGGCAAAAAAAAAAAGAAAGAAAGAAAGAAAGAAACTGAGAGGAAAAAACTACTCACTATTTCTGAGCGGCCGTCCCGGCAGGCGTTCTGAAAGCGGGCTTGTCTCTCCTCGTGGGGTCGGTCTCGGAAACCGGTGTATTTAATCTGCCATTAGACACACAAAAACAACACTACTTTCAGAAAGCACACATTCCTCACCAGTCTCTAAAACCTGTACAGCTTGAGACTCCCGAAAACCTCCCAAATGAAGCACTATGTACGTATGCTTTGGCTTTATGAAACCACAAATAAAACGTGTTTTTGTGTTCTTTTAGCTCCTGAAACTAGGCAAAGTGTAAAGACGTGAACACGGTCGTGAGTGTTCGGTGGGTAAAAGGTGATGCGCTTTAGCAAGGTGACAGCAGCTGAGGTAAAGTAGCTCGCGCGGAAAAGCAGCGTCGTTTAATACGCTTTCTACCAAAACACAGACGAAGTCAGATAGCGATAAAGTGACAGAAATTGTGGCTAAGATACTCTCCTGGTGTAAAGGACATCCAGGTTTAAGTAAAGATTAGTTCAAAGCTAATGAAAGTGCGACACGGCTCGCCTCAGCCTGCCTTCGAGCGCTTCTTTCAGGGCGAGAAGTGTTAACTTTGTTTCCGCCACTTTGCTGAAGTGTATCAGGGGGATGAAGTTTACCTCGCACTCGCGGCTCAGCTTCCTGAAGAACTCCTCGTTCTCAAACTTGCTCCTCTGATCCGGGACCACCCGAGGCATCTTGAACGTTATGTGCTCTATTTTGCCGATTTTGTGTCTTATACAGTGCAAGAGAAACAGGCGCTTCGAAACTCCCCGCTAAAATCCCGCTCTTGTTTCCTTCCGTCTTTTTCTTCTTCAGGGGATGAAGCGTGTGGCGATGCGCGGCTTTAATATTCCTGTTATTCTGCGACTGGAATTTCTATCGTTCCCGAGCTCCTGTGCGCTCACTGTCCGTCACTACGATACATTTGGCACGATTTAGTAGACGGCTAGCGTTCTCCCTCCCCGTGCGTGCGTGCGTGTGTGTGTGTGTGTGTGCGTGTGTGTGTGTGTGTGTGAGATCACTGGCTGCTGACGACGAGGCGCGCGCTCGCTTTTACTTTATCCGTGGCGCGGCATGGCTCACAGTTACTTCCTGGCTCCTCCGAGTCCGACTCATGACTGTACACCCGAAATACTCCCCCCACCCCATTCACAAGTCTCTCCACAACCGAGCTTCTGCGCGCATGCGTTAAATCCGAGGGGGAAAAAACTTCATGAAGCCAGTTAGGCCACGAGCCTGTGCAATTACACTGCTTCATATAGGCTGGTCGATTGCCTACTCCAACACACCTCTGCATCTCACACACAGACATACATACATAAACAGTTGCACTATGGACAAACAAAAACTCTTGCACTCTTGCACTGTGAGACGTTTTTTTTTGCACACTACATTCCTCTAATTCCTACATTCCTGTACATATTTTACATATAACGTCTATATTTGTCTACTAGATTCTGTTCTATTTTATTTTTCTATTTTATTCATTATATTCTGCTTTTATTATGTACCACTGTTGAGCTGTGGGACGAGGCACTAAGGAAAAAAACAATTCACTCCATTAATACAGCACATGTATGTAATGTATTTGACAAATAAAGACCCTTGAACCTTGAACCAACTGTTCACCCAGCAAACACATCTAGTAATAATGCAGACAGTAGCACTGCAAACTTCCATGGAATCACAGGCCCATTCTCCAACAGGCATCTTGCACTGATCACTTTAAAGTCTGTTATGTCCCCATGGCATAAATTATCGATTGCGTTTAAACAGGAATCCACAATAAATCTATACACAATAGATCCTATACATAACAAAGCGCACTGTTCTAAATGTATTTGAAAGTTGCTAGACTAGAACCCGCGTGTCGAAATCACATACGTCACATATATGAAAATACATGAAAGTGCACTTTAACAAGTCCTGGCCTGAACCAAGTAAAGACGTGACCTCATGTGAACAATGTGATCATACATAAGAATGAATTAATCATATGAGAAAAATCACATCTGAATGTACATGTGAAGAATAACACCGCATGACCTACATGAAAAACATGAAAATAAATTAGTCGTGTGAAAAAAGAAATTGCGTGTGTGTATATAAAAACACATGCACATTGTGATACGTGTGTGTGAAACATAACGTGAAGTGTCTAAAAAAAAAACACGTGTGAATTCATGTGACTGTCTCCGAGGGTAGAGACTGCAGTGCACGCTGCAATGGGCCTGGTGTTCGAGGAGAAGGTTCCACATGGCTATATTGTGCTCCAGTGAAGGCAGGGTGCCTGCTGGGTCTCAAAATCTTTCTTTTTCTTTTTCTGTGTCTGTTTTGAAGTTTTGACTTCCCCACAACTGGCGGGGGGGCGGGTGGGGGGTGGCGTGCAGGAGGTTGAGATGGACTGAAAAACAGGGAAGTAAACACACCAGAAACAGCAGAAGGCCTCAAGGTCCTGCCAGATCAACAGATTGCATCACCTTCTTGTGGCTGGCCTTATTTATCAGCTCTACCTTATACGTCGTTTCTTACTTAATATATATCTTCTGAAAATCTGCATACATGTCCTGCATACATATAACCTAACGTATGTTACTATTACAAATGCACTAATTTGTTAGCACAAAAAGATTTTTTTTAATGAATGAACATATGCCAATGTCTCTTTTAACAAACAGTTCTCACAGACCAGCATATTCTTACTGAAGATATGGTCCCATACTGCATGCACTTAAATTTTAGTGTGTTCTTCTTCCCTCTCCATCTCCCTCCATCACTCCTCAGCCTGAGATCTGGAGTGAGTAAATGTGTTAAAAGGGTGAGCTTAGTGCCAGATGGGGCGTGCAAGTGCTTTAATAGCACCACAAAACGCTCATTAATTAATGAAATATTCTGCGGTTACTGTTGGAGAGCCGTTCTGACAGAGCGCTCGCAGTCAACAGCCTAGACGTCTGCTTCAATAGACTTCAGCTGAGAGTGCGTTGCCTTTGAGGACTTGCAAAAATATTATTGCTGTTTTGTATACTCCGGCAGTTTCAGAATAGTTGGAATTGTCAAACATGTCTGAGCTGGTGTGTATGTCTCAAAGATCAGAAAGTTTCACATATTTTGATCTCTTCTGGGCTAGATTTGTCATTTGTCTGTGTGACAATTTTGGTACAAAGCACATTTTGTTCATATTTATTAAATATTAAATCATGCGAGTAAGCTGGCAGCATCTAATTGCTCTGCTGACTAAACATGTTTTTGCTTTGCTGGTTTGTGCCTGAGCCAATTCACTGAGTCTAAACATAGCCGTGCAAGTCAAAGCACAGGTTCTGTCCTCAGTCAAAATATGCAGCCAATTAATGGAAACATATCACCTATGACATTCGCCATGGAAAATTTCAAAATCTCGATCTATTCTAGCCTACGTCAGGCCATTTTAAAAACTGCCTTAGATTTTATGGCAGTCTGGTTGCTCATGATGAGAGGTGTTTATGAGTCACTCTTTCTTAAAGGGCTGCTGATTAAGGTCTCTTATCAAACAGGATGTTACACTGAAGGCAAAAGAAGCATAGCCTATTTACTATCTAATGGATAAAGAGGGTGAGGAGGTAACGTCTGCTCCTAACACACACTAGTTATTAAGTTAAGCTCACTAAGCGAGGTCACTGGCTGAGAATATTGTCTGGGATGTTTAATGCAGTTTCTGAGGCTGCTGTATATCTGTAAGAGGTAAGATAACCTGTAAGTGTTAAAGCTAGTAAACTCCACAATAATATTAAGAGTACTATGAATATTTAAAGCTACAGAATAGTGTGTTGGAAAGAATGTGGTATATAGGTTTGTAGTAAGTGGTTTTGTAGTTGGTAAATAACTTGGTTCAGGACTATTGTAACCCGAAGGTGAACCCGAAGGTTGTGGGTTCGAGTCTC
>CM074950.1:13882607-13905520 GCA_037577455.1 Pangasius macronema | reverse complement strand
GGTTAGGAATGGGATGGCACTTAAGTTCATATGTGAGTCAAGGCAGGTGACTGAATACTTTTGGTAATATAGTGTATATTATTAAGCAAAATACATAATTAAGAATAAGATATTTTAGTGTCTTTAAGTGGGCTTTTTTTTTTAAACCTGAGAATAATAATTATTCTACAATACTCAGGGCTCCTGAATTTTCATAAAAAGTAGAAGGTTATGCATGTTGATGATACCTTATAAATCACAGCTGAGTGGTGGCCATAATTGAATACAGTGGGTCTAAAAAGGTAAGTGGAAAAAGCATTCCATCACTGGAGATTAAAGGAGCAAATGAAGCTTTTATATCTTCAGCTGACTCAGGAGATGACCTTTGGGATAAAAGCACTAACATACAGACCGCACAATATTCTCTTTACTATATTTCTCTCTGGAGTACCCATTATGAAAAGTAATGGTATGATAACCCTACAACCCAGTATGATGGTTTTTGATATAGCACTGTATTAGCTTACAAATTAAATGGCATTAAATGATGTAACACTAGGCAAAACTGCTGGAATCTTTTTAAAAGCATTTTGTGAAGAGAATCACAGTTAGCTTTACAAATTCCAAAACTCATACTGGATCGCTTATACGTGCATATACTGGGTTGTGCCTTGGTTTGAAATCTCAAAAAATGCATGAAACTGTGTGTGATGTAAGTGATGGGGATTGCTTGCCCAAGAAATCTGCACCCGGCTGTCTCCTAGCAACAAGCAGATGGTGGTGATGCACTATAAATAACTGTGTGTGTATGTGTGTGTAAAGCAAAGTAGCTTACAGGGACAAGGGCCATACCTAGACATTACATAAGAAAATCTATTGAGTTTTGATGGCTATGTGTAGATTCAACTCATTTAATGTTATGTAGGTCACGCCTATATCATCATTTGTATTCATATATATACATTATATATATATATATATATATATATATATATATATATATATATATATATATATACTTGGATGCTGTAATACACACACAATGACAGAGAGACTGAAGCATTATTCTGGATACTGAGTTGTGCATTGGCACAGCACACCTTTGTGTGGGCATGTTGCATTATTTCTGTCATTGCAATACAGAAAAGAGGCTATTAGCCTTTATAGCCAGAAGAGGGAGAACGAAGATCTCGTTCACTCTCTCCTTCAGATCTTTAGCCTTCCTCCCCCACCCTTCCATGCTGTACTTGCAAGCATCTCTTCACACTCTCCCTCTGTGTTGCAGTGTGAAATATGGTTCTTTAATGCTGAAGCACAGTCCTCTCTTGTAAAGCCTGTTCAGTGGTGGAAACGGTGGAAAGTAAAAAATAAAATCCCTTAGGGAGAAATATAGAAAATGCCTGCACACTGTTTCCATGATCATAGAGCAATTTATTTCAACCCAGTTGGACACTCATTAGGTTGAATATATTAGCTATGAAAAAGAAAAAGCTATCCCAAATCCATCCATTATAACAGATGCAGCATTTTAACAGTTGCAGTCATAAATGTGCAGTTTGTAAAATGTGCACAGCACTGGTCGAATTGCTATGATCTTATCAATTATTTTGTCACTACATATTTACATTTTTATAAAAATGGTTGTTTATAATTTGTCTACTACATAACGAGACAAGTAAGATTCACACAACTGCTGAACACGGCCAAAATCTTTTAGATTTTGAAGAGAGGAGTCAGGTAGACAGAATTAATTCTCCATATTTGCTTGGAGTCACACCCCATCTTTGGATTTTTTTTTTTCCACTTCTGCACAAATCATCATGTCATCATTTATGCTGAGCGTTACTCTCCTGAAGGGCAATGGGATATAACATCTAAATGTCTTGAGAAAGATCCCATTAGCCAGCAGCCAGAGTTAACTTCCTCAGAGGTTTCTTATGCTGTGACACACTTCCTCGAGCTCTCCTCTGAGCTCGGATCAGCCACTTGTCTTCTGCATTATGATCTGATGAACCTAATTAGGAGATCCAGCTCAGCACTATTTTTCCACTTCTATTAGTGAAGGCTTATGTAATTTGAGAAAAATTAGAAATTGTCAAAACTGTATTAGTTTCACATCATTGATGAAATAACTGATTGCTAGTGGGCCCAGACAGTTAGACCATGCTGTGTATAGGCATTCAGACAGTATTCAAACTTCACTTTTTCCCCTCAATTTGTTACACCCTTAGTCTAAAAGTAAACTAAATTATTTTTACTAATCAATCTGCAAACAGTGTTCCATAATGAAAAAAGTATAGTAAAGAGGTTTACATTTTTACATTTTATTTAAAAAAGAACCAAAATATCAATTATACAAGTACTCAGACTCTTTGAGCACGCTCAGCAGAAATTACAGCCTTAAGTCATCTTCTCTATGATGACTTGGCCACAATTCCAACATTTAATTTTTTATTTAAACTTTAATTCTTCTTTAACATCTCAAATTCAGACAGGTAGGATAGAGAGCATTTCTGTACTGCTCATATCAGGTTTTCTTTTTTTTTCTTTTCTTTTCTCAACTGTTCATTTGGGTTCAAGTCTCCATTTGGGCTGGGCCACTAAAAGATATTCATGGACTTGTCCCAAAGCCAGTCCTTCAGGACAAGGAGTGGTTTGTCTTGGCTGTGTTTTGAGTTATTATGCCCAGTCAGCGATCCTGAGACCTCTTGCGCAGGTTTCTACAACAATTTGTCCATACTTTGATCCATTTATCTTTCGCTTGATCCTGACAAGCCTCACGGGTCCCTGCTGTTGAAAAACCCTCAGCTTGATGCTACCACCACCATGCTTCACTGTTGGTGATGAGTACTCTCCAGATCGATCTCTTGGCATTCAGGTCAACGAGCTCAATCTTGGTTTCATCAGACCACATAAGCTTGTTTCCCCACGGTCTTTTTAGATGCCTTTTAGAGCCATGATGTGACTTTCACTGGGGAGTGGCATTCATCCATGTCATACCCTAAAGGCCTGACTGGTGAAGAGTCGGTTGTCCTTCAATTAGGTTCTCCCATCTCCAGAGAAAACACTCAAAACATCAGAATGACTCTTGGGTTCAAGGTCACCTTTCTGACTAAAGTCCTTCTCCCCTTTTGCTAAATTTTTAAATGGACAGCCATTACAGAATTTGTTTCAATTTAAGAAGCTGCTGTGTTCTTTGGTGTGTTCAGATTTTTTTTTGGTACCTTCCCCAGATCTGTGCCTCGACAGAATCCTGCCTCAGAGGTTTATGGACGATTCCTTTGATCTCTGGCCCGTTTTTTGCTCTGACATGCACCAGCAGCTCTGGGGCTTCATAGATGTGTGCTTTTCCAGATCATGTCCAATCAACTTGTTTACTAAACGTGAACTTTATTTATGTTAGAAATATCTCAGCGATGACGGATTTAAACAAACCTGCTCATGGTTTTTCCATGATGTAGTTGTTTTTTTTTTTTTTTTTTTGCAGATTGATTAGAATAAAAAAAAATACATTTATATCAATACTGAATGCATTGCATCTTGGGTCAGCTCTGCCATCACTATAGGGATAAAGTAAGCATCTGATAATCGATCAGCATTTGTATTCTGGCCAGTTTGATACAGGTACTGGCCCACGATACAAGTGCTTTAATAAAGATGCCTTAAAGCCATTCAGTTATTGCTTAACTAATGGATCTCACAAGAATTTGTGCTTTTTGTCTCGTGAGAAATGTGAACTAAGATTGTAATGTTCAGTTTAAACACAGGCTTGACTTCTGATCATGTGTAATGCACACAGTACAAGTAACCATTCATGAGCAATAAGGAGAGATAGACAATAATCAAAACCTGACAGCTAGAGGTTTGTAGTCATGAAAACTGTGGCTTTTAATGTAAACACTACATTCGATTGGTTTTCCAGCACGAACATCCCACATGAAAGAACAACCATTCACTAAAGTAGAGGGAGAAATAAGCAGCACAGAAAGCATTCACTGGAAGAGGGTAAAAAGAAAGGCCAAAGGAAACTTGGGGGGAAGGGGCATGTGGAGAAAAGAATAACCCAAAGCATGGTATATGTTATTATACACAGGGTTTGAGTGTTTAGGTTTTTTTTTTCTTCATCTTCTTTTTCCATTAGTCAAACTAAGGCGGCAGGTAGAGGGAGTTGATATACATCATTCCAAATCTACGGGTGTCGAGTGAGAGCTGTGCTTTTCTATGCAGACCTGGAAAGAGTTTTCTTTTTTTTTTCTCTTGAATACAATTCCCCCAAAAAAGAAATAATGCATAAGGAAGAGAAAGCGCATGAAGTCTGTACAGCCTAGTGCAGCCTCCCCTTTGGGCCTGCACACCACAAAGTGGTTCTTCAAAAAAAGAAAAAAAAAAAAAAAAGAAAAGAAAATAAGAAATAAAAAAAAATCAATAAACAAAAAGATACATATACTGTTTTCTTTTTCTGGCTAAGTACTGCAATGCAGGACAAACAGGCAAAAGGGAATTGGTACAGTTCAACATCAACATTGGTCAGTAAGAGTGCTTCAAGAGTGAATTGCAGGAACCCTTGAAAAACATTTCTCTTTAAAAAAAAAAAAACAGGGAGGAAAAATGTTCTGTAGCTACAAAGCACAAGTAATATATTTTTAATATTACAGAATTGTCATCTTTTATATTATCTTCATTATCACTGTTTATTACTGACAATTATTATTTTGGATTAAGTCTACGTGAAAAGAATCTAGAACCAGAGGATCTACAGCCTCCTATAAAGACACGTAGCCCATCGTCCATTCGGCACCATATTGTTGGTTATGAGGGTATTTGTCCCGATCCCCCCTCCCCCCAAACCCAGCTTACACAATGCTCTCCCTTGGTTGCTGTTGTTTCTTTTCTTCCTTTTTTTTTATACTTTTTCTTTACTTTTTTTTTTTTTTGCTATTTTTTGTCTTTTGTGGGTTTTTTTAATTATCATTTATTTCTTTGATTTTATCTAAGTGAAGCAGGTAGCTGTTTCTTTATACAAAGGCCAAAGGGTCATGCTATGTGTGTCAGGACCTGTCAGAGGGGACTGACTCTGTTACCCAGCCTGGAGACAAACAAAAACAGGAAGTCTAGGAAAAGTGGGAAGGCGGGATAGTGGGAACGAGGAGTGTGGGACAGGTAATCAATAAATAAATTAATAAATTAATAAAACAATAAAAAAAAGAAGTAGAAGTTCCTCATACGACAGTGTTAATAAGCTTGTCATTATAGTTTACTAGTGTTGCTAGTTTCCCAGAACCGTCGTTCTCACAAGGTTGGCACTGATATGACAGTTTTAATAATCGGTAACTAGTCAAGGGGCTCAAAATGACACTCGGCATGGCCCCAGACACCAACAGCAAATTCAGCTGGCACACGCCAGTAACAGAACACATAGACTGAACAATACTCAACAAAACGGGAAAAGGAAGCGTGTAGGGTGCAGTCCTGGGGGTTCACCTTCTCCATAACATTGACCAGCTAACAGAACAAATGTTGCAAAGAAAACCCAATCTAATTACAACCCAAAGTACAGGAACACGCTACAACTGCAGTTTGGCTTTGACTGACTTTTATCCCTGGTGCTCACGACTGTCTAAGCCATTGATACAGCTTTTTTTTTTTTTTTTTTTTAAATGTTTTCCCCATTATATCATCATCATTAGCATACATAATAATTACATAATCATTAGCGTAACATTGTATACTCAGGCAAAATGTGTATCACTCAGCCCCCCTGACTGATATACACGTAATAAATAGACAGACAATAAACAAAAACATAAAAATATAGTAAAAGAAAGATATTTTTGAGAACAAAAATAAGGGTTTAGTTCAAACCAAAAAAAAAAAAAGACACAGTGGAAAATAAGGGGAAAACAAAACATTAAACAGCAAAGAAGAAAACAAAAACGAAGGTCCCAACTTTGTTCTAAAACCATAAAGGCTGGGTTTCTATAAGAAATCAGTTCTGTTGGCAGCTCTTTGACAAACTAAAAACATTTTATGTATAGTATTTATATATATATATGCCTATTTTAAAATTATCATCATTATTATTTACCAACTTGCATTTTTGATAATAATCATTTCCAAAGGAATTGGCTCGAGAGAGTGAGAGTGGCCTCAGTACAAGCCGCAGCCTCGCAGGTTGTTGGCGATGATGATGTCGGTGACTGCGTCGAACACCACCTGGATGTTCCCTGTGTCCGTGGCACAGGTCATGTGACAGTAGATCTCCTTATTGGGCGAGCGGTTCTTGCTCTCGAACTGTGCTTGGATGTAAGCAGCTGCGTCATCGTAAGTGTTAGGGCCTGTAGAGGGAACAGTGAGCAAAGTGGGAAAGAAGAGACAGAGGAGGAGTCAGAGAACAAGAAAACAAAAAGGGAAGAGAAACAAGAAAGAGGTAGGAACAGAAATGAGAAAGAAGCGTCTTTCATGACCAGTTTCAATGGCCTTGACATATTAATACTGACAAATGTTATTTCACCTGAATTAAGATAACGTGCCCTGCACAGGAGTGGCAATAAAATAAAAATAAAAATCAAGGCAAAAAAAGTCTCAAGTGAGCAAAAGAAATGCACGAAAGATCAGAGAGTAAACACTGAAGAGAAAGAGAAGGAGAGATTCCTGCTGTCTCCTTTCAGCATAAGAAGTTCTTCCACAGAGTGACTCAGGCTCGTCGTCGTATAGAAATGCCATCAGGATCTTCAAAATCTTCCCTTGTAGACAGTTTCTTGGAGCTCTCACTTTCACCCGTCAGCGACAAGTACATTTACAAACTCTACTTGGTCTCTTCTTTCATGCTATTTTTCCTTGCCTTAAAAAGCTAAGACAATTTGCATCATATGCGAACGCTATCCTGCTGTAAGACAAGGACTCAGCATAATAGCCTGTCTCCCTGACATGAGAGATAAGAACGGTGCTGGGTTCCCAAATTCGATTCCCAACGATGCACCAGCCATCCGTGGCCAGGAGTCTAAGAAAGCAAAACTGGCCGTGCTCTCTGGGTGGGAGGGACGTCATGCTCTCAATCACAGCGGCACTAGCCAATCAGGGGCATCTGTGTGCTCATGTATGTGGAAGAAGGTGGAAAGGGCTTTCCTCTGAGTGTGTTACGATGCCCTGTGATGCTGCGTGAACATCAGTTTTGAAAAGCTGTGCTTGGCTGGTGTGGAAGCACATGTTGGCCTTCACCCTCCCCAGTTGGTAGCTGTCGTATGATTCGATGGTCAACAAAAATCCAAAGATTTCCCTACTGGACCTTTCATGTATAAATTTTAGTAAGCATCACACCTTCATAACCAACCAAGCTTAATATAGCTATATAGAATATGAAACAAAGGAGAAGAGCAAGCCAAGTTAAACTCGAGCCTCTAATGAAGACTGATCAAAAGCGTAATTCTCATGGCAGAACTCTGTTTCATTCATTTTCAGACAAAATTCAATAAGAAACTATTCAGCTTAGATTTCCAGTTAAGTTCATTCCCGCTTCGGGTGGGTGTTATATGAAGTGATCAAGGATTATCCTAATAAAAAAAATAATAATATGGCAGCATCTGTGTGCGTTCTTACCCGTGTACTCTGGGAAACAGATACTCAAGGGTGATTTCTTGATCTTTTCAGCAAACAGGTCTTTCTTGTTGAGGAAGAGAATGATGGAAGTGTCAATGAAGAATTTGTTGTTGCAGATGGAGTCAAACAGCATAAGAGACTCGTGCATGCGATTCTGCAGGGAAAGAACAGAATAAAGAGAGAAAGAATGCAGAACAGGTTAGCTGGAGAAAAACCGGAAAGGAAAGGTGATTAAGGCCAAGGTAGGTGAGCTGTGGCTCACAGTAGTAGCAAGTAGGACGAGGGAAGCAGATGTACCCTGTTCACATACAAGTCATGTTCTTAGAGTCATATTCTTAAAAGAATTCTTCAGTGGAAGAGCTTGAGTGTGAGAGTATAAGGTGTGACCTGGATGTGTGGTTGTATGCAGAAAGAGAGACACAAGGCACAATCAGGCCCACACAATAACTTTCAAGTGGCACTTTATTCGTTTCATATAAATACATACACACAAATACACGTCCATTGTTGAATAAATAATCAAGGGCAGTGAATGACACAACTACAGCAGATAGACATAAAACTGACAGAGACGCAGTGATGCTGTGAGCAGATATCAGGGGAACGCACAGGGTCTACATCCAGGTGCTTCTGCAATCAAAGTGTGAACAGATGGCACTATAAAAAGCACCCAGTGCTTGGCACTTATACCTATAATAAGTCCAATCCAGATTCTTCCAATCATTGATGGCATTATTTAAATCCACCGTCCAACTGTCCTGCAAGTGTCCTGCTTTATAACTAATCATGCATCGACTAAAAGTCCAATAATGGTAGTGTTAATGCAGTGAAAGAATCAATAAAAGTGATTGTTACGTGAAAGATATTTAAACTCCATTTGCAACTATCAAACTGCATAAAGACAGGACACCGCTATCTGACTTTTTTTTTTTTTTACAGTCCCCTTTTAACATTCTGCAACTGCATTTTTTCATTGGCCATAAAACTCATTTCAGCAGGTAATATGATGTCAAATGGATTACTTCTATCCAATCATGTATCAGAGCCCATGCTGACAGCAGTCTGGCCACAGTACCAGCTGCTGTAGCCCATATAAAACCACAGGAACAATCAGCCATTAGTCACTCAATGTGCACTGATTGAATTACCCACAAATCTACGTAAAATTTACGTGGCCAAAAACTTAATTTCCCATAAGTCTCTGGACCCACACAGCATCATTTCCTTTTCACCTTGGCCACACAAGCTGATGCCCATCATTCACCTAACCAGCAGCATAAAGCTTATGGAAGATTAATCTGGAGGAAAGGCTAGCTTTAAGGCCATGCTCATTAAACATCTTTGGAAGAGCGACGGGGAGAAATTAAACAAGAGAAATCGAGAGCTGGGAGAAGGCCGGTGTCAACGTGAAAAAGTGTTCACATTTGGATGGAAAAGAGGGTTGAGAGTTTGTTTTGTTTTTGCAACAAGATATGTAATGACCTTCCAGCTGTGATGCTGAGAGCTCACTGATTCAGAATGCAGTGCTCATCTGTCACTAAGCAGGTGTTTACACACACACACACACACACACACACACACACACACACACACACACACACTTGAAAACCAGCAGGAGAAGCCAGCACAACATCCTATCATGAAACTTCATCTCACCTAAAGACTGTTCCCTTCGTGCAGGGGAAAATAACTGGCTCTAGGTCACAGCCTTGCCAGTTAATAAGCACAGTCGCAACCCTTTATAGTACTTCATGCACCAAATATAGTTAATGACAAACACTGCTGCGCAACTACCCTGATGTGCTGCCGTTTGGGTTTTGGAATTTCCAGCATAAGGAACAAATGACTACTAAAGGCTTACGAATGCTACTGTTAAGTTCCAGAAGGTGACCCGGCGATGATACTCCCAGTGGTGCTGTACAATCAAGGAGTAATGGGAAAATTAGGACACCTAACATCTATGGCAAATATAGCTGAGGCCATCCATTAGTGAAACAGCTACCTAGCTTGACATACATCTATGCAGATAATAGGTACAGAAGCCCTGTATGTGCTGAGTGGCTTCTGATCTAGTGTTCCACTTCCACACAAGCAGGCCTAATTAGGTAAAGAAGGAATATTGCAAGCAATGTGACTGTACCTACAATAGCACTTTGCTTTCTAATTACAGATAAACCAGATAAACCCAATCCCATGATTCTTAGTGATGCCTTCCCAACATTACAAATCACCGCCTGCTCTTCCTGCTTTATTCCACCAGCCTGATCCATATTAAAAATATTTCCTGCCTCCCAGTGAAATTCTCTTTCTCTCGGACATACAGTGGGAGTTAGGAAAGGATATCAACACCCTCTTTGTTAACAAGCAATCGCCCAGATTTTTGGGATGGGGGGAGGGTTTGGAGGGGAAAAACAAAGAGAGAGATTGATTGGAGGCTTTCAGTAGGCTAAATTACAGACTAGGGCCAAAATAAACAGCAAACAACCTGAGGCGTACTGACACTATAATTAAACTGTACAGAATGACAGACAGCCAATGCGCATTGACTGCTTTGGATGCATAAGTTAAAGCACAACACCACCACAGTTACTAAAAAAATGACACAAGTGCTTTGATCAGTCCTAATTAAGCTTCAGTTTCTGTTAATATCTCTGATCTGCTGAATAAATCAAAGTGAAATTACAGTTTGGGCTATATACACCAAGAAAAACTGAATGCAGTGTAATAATTGAAAAACTTTTTTTTTTTTTTAATTACATCCTCATTGTACCTTCAGCCCCACAGTAGAAATAAAACCTTGACATTTTAGCGTTTAGAGTTTAATAGGAATAATACAAAATAAACCAGCCAAAAAGTTGAAAACTGGTATAGTGTATAATTTAACTGAGGAGCATACTCAGAGATGTGGAGACGGTGCTATTTCTGCAGTACAGCTGCTCGAGGCATCATTTGTTGGGTGGAACTTTTAATGCCATTTAGTTAATGAGTTTCATCAACATTCAAGTCTTGACAATATATAAAAATCTTACCTATGGCACTGTAACTATGAGATGGTCTCGAAAGACTGCGATATACATGCGGTACAGCAATAATGCCCATTTAAGGCAAACAATGCTACAAGGTGCTTTGTGTTTCAGAATTAGTAAAGGTGAAATATTTCAAAACTGCAAGATTTTAATGATGATGTGACCATGTTTGACTGCATTATTTTGGCCTTTGAATAATGATGGAGATGATTTTAAGATTCTATAATTACGGGGATATTAAATTAGCCGGGTATTTAAATTAATTCAACTGCCATCTCTTCCCTGTGCCAGCTTGTTTAAACATTTAATAAACATGATGTGAGAATGGGAGATGTGAAAATTCACTTCCACACTGTGCCTAAATCAGTAACTGGGTCTTAATCTTTAAACTGAGCTTAACCCCTTGCTTATGACTGTAGAGGAAGCTCTTTGGTTAGCTCTCATTCTGTTGTCCACCACTGTTGAGACATTAAGAACAAAAAAAAGGGCGTATAAGAGATCTGAGAGGAGGCCTGTGCTCAGTAAAGACCACAGAAACGCAGGTTGTTGGCGATGATGACGTCAGTGACGGCATCGAAGACAAACTGGATATTGTTGGTGTCGGTGGCGCAGGTGATGTGCGCGTACACCTCCTTATTCAAGGACTTGTTCTTGCTTTCGTACTGCGACTGGATGTAAGCCACTGCCTCCAGGAAAGTGTCCGGCCCTGAAGCGCAACACAAAGCAGAAAGCGAAGGCAAAGGAAGAGTGGAGGGGCACAGGATGAAGTGATGGAAAAAAGAGAGGCGGAGGAAGTAGGATTGTAGGGGTTTGCAAATACAATAGCGGACAATAAAGGAGTAGAAGTTTGGACGTATATAAAAAATATGAAACAGTAGCATAAAAGCAGTGCAGGGGAAACAAAAGGATGTAATGAATTCTCAGGCTGTAAAAATTTCAGCCACACAGTGAGCATGTAATAGGCTGAAGGCCCGACATTGTGACTGTCTGATGAAATATGGTCGTACACTGATGCTGTGGCAAGATAAGTGCCAGGAGCTTGTATCCAATGAAAATGGATAGGCAGAAAAGGCAGTGGACTTGGCTGCATTCCTTTATAAACTGATCTGAAAGCATGGAGAATTTACAGCTAAAAAAAGACAGAATAAAAAATAAATAAATAAATTTAAAAAAAAAAAAAAAACATCTTGCCTGGAAGATTAGCAATGGTAAGTCGCCACCACTCTATATATTTTTTTTTTTTTTTTTTTTACCTATTGACTCCTAAGTTGTTTTCTTCCCCTAGAAATCTCATTCGCACCGGATTGAAAGAACAGCATGTTTTCAGGGCGACAATTTTACCTGTGTACTCAGGGAAGCAGACAGTTAAAGGCGATTTCTTTATTTTCTCCTCAAATATGTCCTTCTTGTTAAGGAAAAGAATGATGGAGGTGTTTGTGAACCATTTGTTGTTGCAGATGCTGTCAAACAGCTTCAAGGACTCATGCATGCGGTTCTGTGGAATCAAAAAAACAAGGTGTCAGACTGTCTGCTCAAACATTCACATTCACACACACTCACACACACACACACTCACAAGCACACACTCAAGAAAAATCACACATTAGTATTATTATTAGAACCAATTATCAGAACATGGTATTATTAGAATACTGTATATGGCAGTATAAGCAGTGAAAGGAAAGGAAGGAAATCAGGAAAATTAGGAAATGTTCCAGTTTGGAAGTATATTTATTAATTAATGAGAAAGCCACATCCCCAGGCAAGGTGATGCATTATAATGTGAGCTATAACAGCATAATGAGGACAGAGTGGGAGCATTTTACAGTAATTAATTCTTTGGCATGTGTCTAAGTTAAGTACATGTTACTCAATTGGAAAACAATCAGATGAATGGAAGCTGGAACCTGACCATAATTTCAGTAGTAATGGGAGGAGTGAGTGAGGACACAACTTATATCCAGCTAACATTTGATTTAGAGCAGCAGCATTAGTCAATCATCTATGGATAAAACATTAATGATTTTCCCCCCTTCCTTTTTAACAGGGAGCTACAATGAACAGAATGCACCAAGACAAACAGCATGTGCACACAAGGCAAAAAAAAAAAAAGTGCTGCTTTCAGTCATTACATTGCTCTTTGTCAGTGGCGGTGGGGGTGGGGGTGGGGGTGGGGGTAGGGTTCATACCTGCGGTTATGTTCTGGTGGATGGGCCATCTGAAGAGCCAGTTTTGCTTTTTAGCATTTGACGATTGGTTAGATAGCAGAGCCGCGGTGAGAGACGGCAGAAGAGGAGCTGAGATGGTCGGAGGGAGACACGCACACGCAGAGGAGGTGGCCTGAGGCCACTGAAGAAGATCAGCATGACCAGACAGACGTCATATCACAACAGCCTTGCCACCCTCCCCCCCGCCCTCCCCATTCACACCGACACATACACACTCACAGCCATACACACACTCCACATGGCTGGGGTGAAAAACAGCTTAAGCAGATCCAGTCACCAAAGTGTGAGGAACAGCACGGTTCCAGCGAGAGACAGCGCAAAAGTCACATAGTCTCGTGCAAATCGTATACAGAAGAGGATACAGTGTTAGTGTAAGGAGCTGTGTGTGTCTGAGCATGTATGTGTGTGTTCTAGATGAAAACAGAAAATACAGAAAAAGGAAAACAAGATTGTGGCAGTAGCCAGTCACCAAGTGTATACAGAAGATGAAATAAAACATAAGAGCAGAATGTGAGCAAGTATGTATGATGTTTGTCCACACCCTACATTTTCACCTCTGTGTACATAACCACAGTTTATAATGAACGCTCCTATCTCCTGCAAGGTCTCTGCGTCTATCCACCACTTCATCCAGCAGCATTAAGACTAATGGACAGATCCATGCTGTTCTGCTACGATCCATCAGGCCATAAATTCAGTTTTTTTTTTCTCCCTTAAGCAGCAGAAGACATTAAAATATTATGACGTTCTGTCATCAAAATGTGTGCTTGGATAGGTTGTGTAGACTGTGTAGCTTTGCCACAATCAATCAAATTCTCCCTGAAAGCGCGGGCAATAAATATAAATTGAGTTTTCCGACTGCAGGAAAACTGACTGTAGATTGAACCCAATGTATACTTAATGCCTTCGTTGAATAGTAAAAGCTCCCAAGCAATGCTAATGACAGATTAGTTTTTGTAATTTCATTTTCTTATTCAGTTATGTTCGATTCAAACCTGGGTGTTATTTATTCATTTTCCTTCTTGTCTCTTATTGATATCTGAAGACTGGTCTATATGGATTCAATCAAGGCAGTATATAATTAAGAACGCTTTCAATAACAAGAATGCTTTGAGTTCAGTGCATTTAAATCGAAAAATGGACTTCTTCTGAGATCGCTTGAGAGAGCTTCACTTCCCAATGAACTCTAGTGTTGTACAGCTGCAGTGAGCACATGACTCGACCCGACCGCAGGAAGTGAACTGAACACTGCTGTGTATTTTGATTTGTGAGACACGAACCGGGCCAAAGAACAGTGCTGAAGTGCTGCAGAAACACAGTAGGTATTGGATATCTGGACTAAAGAGCAGAACAATAAAATAAAATGCTGGATATATTACACAGTAACGTTTACGCTAGTTATTTATATTACGATTTAATCATTTATTTAGCACCGTAGCTCTGCAGCCCCGTCCTCTCCTACACATCACTCGGCTAGTTCTGTTTTGCTTTTTGGCTTGTATAATTATATACAATGTGAAACCAAAACAAATGGCAAACAAACAAAGGTTAGTTTCGTTCTGATTTAGGCTAAGCGAAAGGACTAATAGGTGTGAAACTCTTATTAATTGTAACGTCTGTATAAGACCTCGCAAATCAGCTAATCTAGCAGTTGTTTGCCTCAGTGTGAAGAGATATACAGTCAAGTGCAAATGTTTGCATACTCTCAACAAAAAAAATAATAAATAGTGTTTCATATTTTTAATTTAGAAGTTAATGGGCATTTTGCTCGAGATTTACAAAGAATAATTGTGAGAATTATGTCACATGCAGAATCTGGGGAGAAATCATTATATAAATGAGATTTTTGTGCGCACTAAATGTTGCCGGGGTCACTGTGAGTTCGGATATCAGAACCTCCTAGAAGAGTAAAGACAAACTGAAACTTGGGTATATGACCGGTCAAAAGGCATGGGT
Organism: Pangasius macronema; assembly: GCA_037577455.1. Classification (NCBI taxonomy): domain Eukaryota; kingdom Metazoa; phylum Chordata; class Actinopteri; order Siluriformes; family Pangasiidae; genus Pangasius; species Pangasius macronema. Next base: position 13,890,735 of record CM074950.1, on the reverse strand, counting down.
AAAACAAAAACGCAAATTAAAACAATAACAGATAAATGAGTGCATTATGTATATAAAGTAAATGTAAATGTAAAGACTCTTAAATGCTGACACTGGGTTTGCATACGTGCGGTGAATGTCTAATCTGAAACCAATTATATCATTATTTTGAGAAACATTTACTGAGGCACAATTTAGATCAACCTCGCCATTATGAAGTCTTAGTAAACAGTACAATTTTGTCTTCAATTGGTGAAAATGCGCTTCGACAAATTTAATACATGCTCTGCAGATGTATTCATCTACACATGCAATAGTTGCATCTCCCTTTTTGAATATGATATAAATACTCTTTAATGCCTGGTATGGACAGCATTTGAATTTATAACGGCCTCTGTCCCCTTTCCTGTCCTCTAAGCTTTTGGATCCTTTTAATTCTCTGACTCTGCTACTTTGCTTTGTCCAGTCTTCTTGACATGTCTGTTATGATTGAGGAATTGTGACCTAACAGCTTACAGTAAAACATCTTTATAATTTTTTTTCATCTGTGGTTTTTGTTTTGTGTTTTGGATTGTCAGTTTGCAGGATACACCCACAGTTTCGTTCTTCTATTCAAACGCCATAGGGGATGCACACTTTTGCACTCAGCTGTATATTCTCAATCTGTTATCTGAATGTACTTGTGGCTGATTCGTGCTTTTCTATATGTTTTTGTATATGTTTTGTTTCAGTAGTATATTACAACATGAATTAATAGTTTATTGCAAAAGCCAAGCCAAAATAATCAGCCATGTTTGGTTAGTGTGTTTCAGTGTAGTCTCTCTCTTGTAAAACATGTAAATGAAGAGCATAATTTGTATCTGTAGCTGTGTTTCTAGTGGAGAATGAGTGGCGAGTCTGTGTGTAGGGAATATCTCTCACCGTGGTCTCATCTTCATGGAGCACCTGGTCATAACCACTTAAAGCCACGCAGAAGATGATGGCAGTCACATCCTCAAAGCAGTGGATCCACTTCTTCCTTTCTGACCTTTGACCTCCCACATCAAACAGCCTGTGAAGATATGACACAGCATGATCTCATGTTCACCCACAACAACTCTACATGGTACCTCCTGCATCTATATCAGCATTCAGAGTGTTAGACCTGAACAGGCTTTAAACGTTTATCACTTACAATCGTAGAGATATTTTGTGTTATTTCCCACATACATGTGAGTCATTTCTCAAAGGGTTTCATAATTACATGATGGGTTTCATCACATCAGACGCATTAATCCGAATCTCTGTACAACTAGGCTTCTAACTCAACTCGAGTTTCAACCAGCATATTAAGAAAGCAATTACGAAATGGATTCTATACTTGTAATATGACACTGTTTAAGACATTTATTTGAGAAATTGTCAAATTGAGTTTATAGTCGAGTAATTAGGGCCTGACCAATTTTGTTTCCAATAACAGCTTTTCATGACATTATCAGTATCAACCTGATGAATAACTTACGAACTAATGTATCTGATTTCTCAGAGTGGAGATCATATTGTACAATAAGCCTAATAATTCCACACCCATGCAGAGCGAGCTCCAGCATTTCGGAGTTCAGTGACGGTTTAGTGGCATGCAAACAGTCTGTGCATAAATTAACAGATTTATTTCAGCCTCATCCATTTTTAAAGCTGCATTAACTAGATGAGAGAGAGAGAGAGAGAGAGAGAGAGAGAGACAGAGAGAGAGAGAGAGAGAGAGAGAGAGAGAGAGGGCTAAAAACAGTGTGTGAAGAAACAGCTGAAAACACGGAGAACAAATGGAGGGCTAAGACACATTCAGCTACACTCATGGCCAACTCCATTCTCATTTAACCTTAGCAAAGGTTAATAATGTGATCAGTTGCAGATATTATTTACATCGTAAATGCATCATAACCTGGGTGACTGCACCACAAATAGAGATAACTATAATGAAAAAGGATTATCGGCCAATTCCACAAACTTACGCATAGCACTGAAAAGCTGTCACTCCTATCAGAAAACGTTGGATGACTTAAACAGATTTTAGTTTATCTCTGCAATACAGTGAACTTTCCTCGTTAGTTAGTTTTGCTTTTGTCTCGCACAAACAGACGTCGCATTTCTTTTGTGGGATTGCAGATAAACTATTTATTATAATACTACAATGCTTTACTTCACGTATGTGCTGCAGCCTGAGAAAACCATATAAAGGTCTCAAAACTGCAGTTTTTTCCCCATAGCATTTAAAGATTTCATTCCAATTCCCTGTAAGATGCCCCACCTACATTATCATAAACAGTATTACTCCCAAATATTAAGGAATTATCACGGAAATGAGTTATCGTTTTGATGATCAGCATCATCCACAGCATCAGTCTCTGTCTCATCACCTGAGGTAAGAGTCACGACATTTAAACACAAGCCCAATCCTCTCGTCACTCGACGTGTTCTGCTGAATAAATGTCTTTTTCTTAGGTCATGTAAACCTGGTTGTAAACTCTGTTGTTTGGACAGTGTTTACAGTGCACTCTTCTAGCTTTTGAGGATGATGTGACGGTGCAGGAGAATTGCAAGCATTCTGACAGCCAGTATCTGATTACACACTGATCAGGCGTACTGTATGTCTGCTTCCCTCTGGCACAGCTATCCAGCTACTGAGCTATTCACTGCGGGAGGAAATGACACCTAGCCAGTTTAAGACATCTTTAGGCAGACTGACTGCGTTTATCACTGTTTGTTAAACTAGCTTCTTTCCCAACATAAACTTTGCACGCAAATGCCTAAATAAAACCTGAATAAAAACATTTCCACATCATGTTGGTAAAAATATTTATGTTTCTTAAAACAGAGACATTATTGCCAATTTTTCATCATTTTTGGCTTTTTTTTTTCTTTCTTCAGAATTCAGTCATGGCGACAACCAGTCCAACCCCATGAGAAGACTCAAAATCCCACAGAATAGAAGGAGCTCTTATATTTACTTCATCCATATATGATGAGATGCTCATTCGTGCAAAATCAGGGTGTGGAATGGAACTGCGACAGAACAAAAACTGTTCATATATGAAGTATACCAGTGTGTTATTAATCACTGCTCAGTAATCCTACAGTGGGCAGCATACTGGTGCAGTGAGCAGCACTGCTGTTTCACAGCTTCAGGGTCTCTGGTTCGATCCTGAGCTCACGTTATTGCCTGTGTGGAGTTTCTCTGCATGTTCTCCCAATGTGCATGTGGGTTCCCTCCAGTTCTACGGTTTCCGCTCGCCTCCCAAAAATATACCAGTAGGTGGAAGACTTGCTAAGATAAACTGCCCCTAAGTATGAATGAGTGTGTGCATGGTGCCCTGTGATGAACTGGCGTCCCGTCCAGGGTGTACACCCGCCTCACGCCCAAGATCCACCATGACCCAGACCAGGATAAAGTGATTACTGGAAGTGAGCGAGCAAGTGAGTAATCCACAGTATTAAAACACAGCATTAGACTTTATGTAAATTGATATGGGCGGTGGCAAATCTACAGTATTCTGGTTCAAACAGATGTGGCTCTGCAAACTGCCACAGTCAGGGTATAAATGTTTCTATGCCTTGCTTTATTAATGCTGTGGGATTAATAAAGCTCTTGAATACTTCAAATATGCACATGCTGTATGTTGTGTACCTATTCTATTTGTCCATTTTACCAAATCTGCATGAACGATCTATATGAAGTAGCGCTCACTGCTCAATCAAACAGCATTAATAAAGAACTACACTGCATATAGATGCAGATATTTTGCCGAGTTTGAGTTAGTAAATCAACCTTTACCTCTATTTCCACTTTCAAATCACAGCTTAAAGCACTTTTATTTCTTCAGTACTTTGGCTCTTTTTATTATATATTTATATAGTATATAATACTATATTTTTTGCTGTATTAAATGCCTACAATGCTCTAAAACAGTGATGGGTATGCAATGATACGTACATCTTCACCGCTGAGGTTAGTGGCTTGTTTTATGTAAAGGGTAACAAGAGTTAATAAAGATTAATGTAACAGTTAACAACACTGCCATAAGGCTGAGTTCTAACTTAACTGTCAGTCATCATGAGAGTGATGTGTCATATACATAGCTCATATAAGATCAGATCAGATACGATCAGATACGATAGAACTTTATTCATCCTGAGGGAGATTCCTGTGCCAGAGGTTGCTCAAACAGATACATCACTACAATATAGGAATAAAAGAAAATATAGTAATAAATGAAGTAGTAAAAATAACCGCAGTGCGTAATTGAACTTTGTGTCCCCTCAAACTTGAAATGAAATCTGTTGCTGTATGCGATGCCTTCCATTTCTCACTTCAACAACTGGGGAGACCACACTTTTCACACCTTTCCCCTGACAAAAAATTATTGGCTCCCTTAAAGCCTAAACACTAATAATACGTCATTCTTAAGAAGGACAACTTTGACCGCATCCTGTTTTTCCGACCAAGTCCTGTTGCACACATGTAAATGTACTTTGCATCTAAATTACATTTGTAATAATGTATGAGCACACTTCACAGTGCTTTGGGCCTTTATGCAGTAGGTGGCCTCTTGAGAAGATCATCATGAATTTAGCCAATTACCATGATATTTTCGACCAAATACAATTAGTCTCTGTCTCTCAGGAGGCTAAGACTTAGCCATAGATAGATCTTCCAACATGATAATGACCCTAAAAATACATTCAAATATTCGTTGAATTGAGCCAGTCACGTAAGAGAGTCTACATGGATGCGTGACCATGATCATCTACTAGATACTACAGGAAGAGGCTCAGTGCTCTCGTTCTTGTCAGGCAAGCATTGTATTATGGTTCATTCACCTAAATGGAAAAAAGGGTTGACTACAGATATCGTTTGCAGCCCTAATTTAAATTTTTCCAGGAGCTACTGAGCTGTGGCAGTTCTCTCTGGTAAAATATGACAGCGTGATCTGCAGTACAGACAGTGACCTGTGCTATTATTGAAGCTTTTGGCCATGGTAATAATGATCAAATAAACAGTGAGTCTCCTCTTCATGCTTTGTTTGTCTGTTGCAATGATTTTCTTAAAGAACCAGCTGGCTTTGTAGTGCTGAACAATAACACTGATTTGGGTGTGATGGGGGGTTTAATAATAAACTATATAATGAAACCCAGGAGTGAATCAGTTTAAGTCTAACAAGATCTCCTTAACAAAAGCATGCAATTTTCCAGGTCATTACTGTCACGTTTGTATTATTGTTTTCCCCGTAGGAAAGGCAGAGAAATGGCATTATACAAATTTGGGCCTACTCACCGAGGGTTCAAGGAGCTTAGTGCATGCAAATAGGACAGTGTCAGCATTTAATAAGCTAAACTGTTAATAAGCTCACCCACTGAATTATAAGGTATTCTGTAATGGAGCCTAGATAGTACAATGCTTTGAGAGACNCAACACACCTGAAGTGCAGGTTCTTGAAGGTGAAGTGGGTCTCGACGATTCCAGTGGTCTTCACTCGGGTTCTCAGAATGTCCTGCTCTGTGGGCTGGTAGTCTGCAGCACCAATCCTATCTAAACTATCTAGGTAACTGTGGACAAACAGACAGAGAGGGAGAGAATTGAGGTCTGAATTACTGAACAAAAATCATGACAGAATTCTCGCATGGCTCTAAAAGGCACCGTGATGTTAAGTTAGAGAGACATACAACCTTACACAACCTTCAAACTCTTATTTACAGCAGTCAGGAAGTGCACTTAATAAAACAGATCACTTTCCAATGCAGCATTTGCGACGGAGTACAGTAGTAAGCTAAAGACACACTAACACAAAATGGACCTCAAGGGAGATTTGACTTTTGAGACTTGTGGAGACTTGATATATTGGTTTAGCCTTAAAGCACACCAAACTGGTGGCGGGCAGACAGTCAGGTGCACAGACAAACACTATCTTCCCCAATGAAAAGAACAATAAAGCATTATGTATGTAAAAAACTGATTTGTATGATATAAAATTATTATTATCCCTACATGATTTTACAATCGTGTCAGTATCAAGTGACATTTTTGCCAATTATGTTATATTACCATACCTGCCAACCTTGGAGTGCACTAGTACAGACTATCACTCAAAAAAAATACCAAAAAGCTTTTTCTCCACAATAAACAGGAAATGAGCCTCATATAAATCTGGAATGAGCTGTACATGTGTTTTGAACTCTCCAATATTATCCAACACTTCCCGGAAGCTCGCACCCCTTCACAGAATCTCACATGCTCTCAAGTCGTGTGGAGCTCTCACTTTCTGCAAAGGTACACTGAGAATGCTTTGAGTTTGTTACTGTGAAACAAAATCTATAAATGTATTCTCAACTTAGCTAACTTTAGACAAGTATATATTTAACATCAGGTATCTCTATGTATTAGAGATTACCACTGAAAAATGTCTGCTGCAAATCAGCTCTTTCAGTTTTTGGTCAAACTCAGGATTATTAAATAGTCCAACAACAAAGTGTCAAATCTAAAACTTAAAAATAACGTTACTAAAGTGATTAAACACACTGTTTTTAAATGAAATATACTGTTATTAATATGTTATTTAAAATATTTACAAGATTAAATATGCCGATAGCAGTATGGAATTGATTTGGTATTCATTTGTAACAAATACTGGGAAGGTCTAAAGTATTATTGTTTCTCTTATATTCTGCTTAAGTAGAAGTCCTAAACCAATAGTGAAGTATAGGAACGCAGTATGATTACTGAAATAAAGTCCGTTTCTTTGGATCTTTGGATTTGGGTCTAGAATCTCGCCTACTGAGAAAAGTTTTGGAAAATTGAATAGAATTTTATTGGCGAGCCTAACATTCCCATCAGCAGTAAACCTGAACAAACATACTGTATATAATCAAACATGGACAGTATTAAACATCAAGCAAGGTACACAAAGCACTGTCCATTCTCCTCCTTCTCCATCTGTTGGCGTCATTCTGTTTAAAAGCCATGCACTCTTGGTGCAGATGCAGAATTTGTCAGGCACGTGCTAACATTCCACCAGCACTTTTGTCTGAAAATGGCACCTCATCCACCTGCATCCCACCCTAGAATGTCATGTACATGTGAAGCATAATTGAACATCACCTAAACCTGCCTACGGGAGTGTGTGTTTGTATCAGGCATTAATAAATGAGTGATCACTGTTTAATAACACAGTTATGGTAATATGACATGGGGCTGTGCCCAAGCTGCCACAGTTGCAGCTGCACAGTGCCACTGTAGCCCCACTGCAGCTCATTAGTTTCTGCCCCTGAAGACTTGGCCTGCCTAGGTACAAAAAAAAAAAAAACAGATTGATGGAAATGTGAGAGAGAAGGAGCGGCAGGCAGAGAGCGAAATGGCTGACGGAGCTTCTTTTTGATTCCCAGGACCTTGAGCTTACGCAGAGAAAAATCTTCTTGAAAATTGAATCTCCCAAATGAGGGCCTTCCACTGAGCAACAGTCATCAGGGCTGCTCTGCATCGCAACAACCACAGAGGGCACTGTACCTGAGACTGGACCAAACTTAAAATCATTAATGTTTCATCTGTGTGCTTGTGTCCTATAGGGCTGCATAAGGGCACAGGCTCTTTCATGTCTACCTGAGAACTGCAGCATGAAGCTTGCTCATATGACACACGCTGGATGCCCACAACCACATGGCATTTCACACTGTGAGGATCAGACGTCAGCTCATGCAGTACTGTGCAAAACTCTTAGACACATGTAAAGAAATGCTGTAATGCAAAGATGCCTTCAAAATAATTAAGTTAATGTTTTCTACATTAAAAAAAAAACAATCTACTATAAAGAGCAGTAAACAGCAATAAACTCAACAGCTTAGTCAGTATTTAGCATGATGACTCTTTGCCTTTAAAACTGCGTCAGTAGTCTCAGGTACACTTTCTGCAGTGTTACAGGTCTGACTGAGCATCTCAGACAAGCAGCCAAAGTTCTCCCGGAGACTTCCACTGGCGCACGTCTGTATTTTTGCAGGTTAAATAAATGAAAAGTCATTTATTAGATAATGTTACATTATTTTCTGGGATGACATTGTGATCTGTAGTGAGAGCAGGGAGCAGGTGGAGGAAAACCTGGAGAGGTGGAGGTTTGCGCTGGAG
>CM074950.1:13868728-13882507 GCA_037577455.1 Pangasius macronema | reverse complement strand
TAGGGATAGGTGGAGAGTGATGATTCGCTGTGGTGACCCCTGAAGGGAAAAGCCAAAAGAAGAAGAAGAAGAAGAAGTTACATTATTTTCTGACATGCAAATATTTTTCTGTACCATTTATGTTTTGTTGGAAAAGTAATGTTCTTGTATCTAAATTTTTCTGCCGACCCGACAATGCAAAAGTCATAAAATAAACATTTGTATTAAAAAGTTCTGCATTTCCTACTCCCTTTTTTGCTCCTTATTGCACATCCCAGCATTAACGACAGGCAGAGGACTGTTCCACTTTCCCTGTCCTTTTGATCACTGATCCATTTCACTTTGCATACTTGTTACTCTATTTATTGCAAGGCTTCCTGAAGTTGATGTTATTTAGCATATGTTGTTTATTAACAAATAAGTCCTCCGAAGGCAAATTTCCGTTGCACTGTACTACAAAGACAGCAAGCCCTTTGTTCTGACTGCTGCTATTTCTGACCCTGCATGAGGTATTTGCTCATTCATATTAACTCTTGTGGAATTCATGTGGAATTTCCAGGAATAGAGGAATTTTTAGAGTACCAGAGGACAACTCTGTGAAAAACCAAACGAAAAATTCAATTTGTCAGACTGATTTGCTATGGGGTCTGTATATATACACTCACTGGCCACTTTAATAGGAACAGAGGCAGCTGCTCATTCATGTTCTTATCCGAACAGCCAATCACGTGACAGCATGGACGTGTATAACATCATGCAGATACAGCTCAAGAGCTTCAGGTAATGTTCTAAATGGGAGAAAAATGTGATCTCAGTGGCATCATTGTTGGTGACAGACGGGCTAATTTACTGGGATTTTCGCGCAAACCCGTCTACTGAGTTTAGACAGAATGGTGCAAACCATAAAAGCATCCAGTGACCAGCAGGTCTGCAGGCAGGAATGCTTTGTTGATGAGAGAGATCAGAGGCGAATCACCAGACTGGTCCGAGCTGACAGAAAGGCTACGGTAACAAAAATAACCAATCTTTACAACCACGATAAGCATCAGAATGCACAACACATGAATTTTCATATTAATGTGCACAAATAACTGTTTTTTTTTTTTAAGGCTTGCCAAGGCCCTGATTAAATAGAGGCCCATCATCAATCGTTCGCTAACAATCATATGTATTTAGCAATACAATGCGTTTTGTAGCTAAGATCTGGAATCAAAGCCAAGTTAAATCAATTTTCAAATTAGGTTTTAAATTGGACATGTGTTTTATTGTGTGTACCTTCCTTCTGAGGTTAGTACAAAGATGTCTCGAGGCAAACACATACCAGTCATTTGAAAATAATTATAATAATGCATTCTGATCAATGACGCACACACATATATATATGGGTAAAGATTTTCACACTCAGTAATTGAGCATGCATATATACAAGCTACAGTACTGTGCAAAAGTCTTGGCACATGCAAAGAAAAGCTGCAGAGCAAAGATGCCTTCAGAAGTAATGAAATTAAATGTTTCTACATAAAAAAATACTATAACGAGCAGTAAACAGTAATAAATGACACAAAGTCAATATTTGGTGTTACGATCCTTCGCTTTTTAACAAAAATAGCAGTCTCAGGTACAGTGTGTGCAGTTTTATAAGGAAATGAGCTGGAAGTGTTACTGAGAATTTTGCAGAAGCAGCCGCAGTTCTTCTGGACACTTTTGTCTGAAAAGTGTCTCTTATGTAATCTGCTGCTTTCTTTACTGACATACAAACATTTTTCTGTAACATTTAATTTTGTGCTGGAAAACTAATGTTTGGAATCTAAAATGTTTTCATATTGAATCAATAATGTAGAAGTCATACAATAAAAATCTATAACAAAGTTTGTACTAAAAAAAATTGGGTGCCTAAGACTTTCACACAGTACAGTGTGTGTGTGTGTGTGTGTGTGTGTGTGTGTTTAACTGGGGAGTAGGTGCGGTATAAATTAGATCATCATGCACTAATGTTCAACATTGTCTGTTAGATCACTAGCCGTTATCTCTTAATACTCATGATTATTGTTTGGCTCACCATCATCTGTCACATTTTCATAAATCATAACCTTAATCATAAACCTGTCAGCAAAAACTGTCATTGCCAGATGCATATCCGTGTGTGCATTGTGTGTGCGTGTGTGTGTGTGTGTGTGTGTGTGTGTGTGTGTGTAGACGTATGCACTTAGCCTGTACTTTCTGAAGTGTTTCTGTTTATTTTTTCTGGGTTTTTTTTTCCTTTCTTCAGTGAAACACACATTACGTGGAGTTCAGGTCAGGTGATTTAGCCTTTCAACAACGTTCCTTTCTTTTGGCCCTGAACAACTTTCATGTTTCAGGTCACTGACTTGAGGCAAGATGAAACAATGAAGATCTTAGCAATTTAGATGCTTCTGTAAATGTCATGCTGTTGCTACTGTTTGTATCTGGATTACAAGTTAAAACTAATGGACCAGTTACAATGACACCCACACATGCCACCAGATACAAGCACTGTTTCCAGCACTGATGACTTCCAGAGTGTTGATTGTTTTGGATATAGCTCTGATTTATTGTCTAGATGACCTACTTAACAACTGCCCTTGGGTCAGCATGTTAAAAAAAAAAAGAAGAAGAAGAAATAGACGTTAAACACAAATGACTTGTTTAGAAACTGCATACTATGGATTGACTAATGATGCATCAATAGTGGAAGGCTGGCTGTGGGCCATAGCTGATGATATTTATCACCCATGTCAAGTCAACAACAGGCACTCAATCTCTTACTGAGTTTGTAATATGTGATTACATCCTGACATTACACTGCTTGCTTGGGGGACAGTCTTTCTGGGTGGTTCAAGACAGGAACGTACGTTGACAGACAAGTGATGTGAGTCTCTACAACCAACTATATATTGCATATTCATAATTAACTCCAAATTATATTTTCCAATAACGCCATGTTCTTGTGGAATGGCATCACAAGGCATCGCTTACCAACGTCCTCTTACAACCTAGCAGCTTCTTCAGGTATAACAGACCTTCAGAAAGCACTGGTATCATCACTGGTACTATGTTTTAAACATTAAACATGCTGGATGAATTTGTATTTGAGGTGTAAACAGGATCATGTTACTTCGTAAGTCTTGAGGACATGTGTAGCACTGCATGCTGATGGTATTGGGTATAGCAGGGACGTGGAGTAGAGGAGGGGCTGGGAGCAGTGCTTATTCTGTGACCCCTCTCCTTTTAATATGGGAAGCTTGTATGGCTCTCCAGTCAGGCTGCCTGCCAGCTCTCCCCCTCCCCCTCACACACCCGCACATACACACTTCTCTTCTCTGAGTCGCTCTCTGTTCTACCTCCTCCCTCCCTCTATTGCCTCTTGAGTGCTCTGCCTGGCAACACCTCTCAGCAGCCAGCCTGCTGTCTGCTGCTTCCCTTCAGCACGGAGAGAGAGAGTGAGATAGAGAGGGACAGAAAGAGAGAGAGAGAGAGAGAGAGAGAGAGAGAGAGAGAGAGAGAGAGAGAGAGCACTCCCTCTGATGGGAGAAATAACAGATTATTGAATCAGGGAGTAAGAGATTAGGAACAGATGAGATTTGGATAGAGGCTGAAATGAGAAAGGACAACACAGAAACATTGAAGAATGATAGGAAACAACACGAGGAAGTCCATTAAATCCACCCATCAGAACAGATTTGACCTGTAATATTAATTTTAATATTTGATTATGCCTTTATTGTATTTGCGATTATGTGTGTTAACATTTAAGGCTATGGCCTGCGCAACCAAGCAAGATTTGGTCGTGTTTCAGCTTTTACAATTTCAATGTTTGATGGTCTTAGGAACATCTGTAACAAAATTTGTACAAAATAAATAGGGTGCGTGTTATGTACTGAACGTACATAACAAATATCAGATATTGGCATCGGTCCAGATTTCCCATATCATTGCATCCAATGATGGACAGATAATAGGTTACAGACACCAGAGAAAGCAAAAGAGTAACCGAGAATAGCATGGGACAAAAGAGAAAGCAGAGCCACAAAGGTGCAAATGGAAAGTGAAGTACAGAGCTGGAGATGAGCTACCGCCGATAACAATGGAAAGTTACTGTGGAGGATAAACGATAATAGGGCATCAAGCCAGAAACATCTTGTTATAACTCTCTAGCACATCCTGTGTGAAGCAGGAAACCAGCTGCATGCCCAGGTCATCTACTAAGTTTCTGGTGAAAATGTGCAGAGATGCAGCGCTTCGTAGTGGAGGAAGAGCACCTCTACACAGAGACCCACAGACCAGGGTCATATGAAGGTCAGTTTTAAACAGTGCTTGTTGGCCATCCTGTGGATGTAATGGAGGTTCAACCGACCCTGTCCTCAAGACCACCTCCCCACACACAGGCAAATGTACAGTAACGCGTAACCTGACCATTGTGACTAAATGGACCATCAGGAGAAATATGTTATGTTCCATGCACTTAAGGCAAAAAGACCCTGAAGGGGAAAATTGTTTGTACTCACTTCTCTATACATCTGCTTTCTGCCCCTTCCCGACTGTGAGTACACATTATCCTCACTCTCTTTATCTTTACACGTCTACTGTTTGTCGCTTTTTCCGGGCACTTATAGATGTACTGCTTCACACAAAGGCTCAGTAATACTCATGTTTTATCGAGTGAAATTTTGGAAGCAAAAATGAAATTAATTTCAGGGAAATTTCGCCACAATCAGCAGTTTTGCACTGCGGATTGATTCTTGCACAAATACATTTTGTGAGCAAAAATCGGAGGTAGCTGTCCTTTGTACTGCAGTGCTCAAGAACCAAAATGGAGGAAGCGTGCAAGCATAAGCATTTTATATAATACTTCATGACCTGACTAGGAATTATTTCATTAAAAAAAAACAGCAGCATAAGGCTGCATAAGATGATTTTTAAAAAAACAAACAAAAAAAAACTTTTGCTAATGATTGGTGGTAGCTACCAACTCAGGCAGGTGACACCCAAGGCAAACTCTGAACTTGAAAAACTATGAGTATAGTCCAAACTTGATACCCTCCTAATACCCATAAATTAATTGAAGAATACTGCTTTTACTGGTGACCTGCTGGAACATTGGGTAGCATTGCTGCCTTAGAGCTTCAAGATCCCTGGTTCAGTCTGTGTGCAGCTGCACATGTTCTCCCCAAGTCTGCATGGGTTCCCTCCCATCTGGTTTCCTCCGACCTCCCAAAACATGCACATAGGTGGACTGGCTTTAATAAATTAGGCGTGAATGCATGTGTGCATGTTGCCCTGTGATGGACTGGTGTACTATTCAGGGTGTATTTCCACCACTCATCCAGTGTTCCCAGGATAGGCTCTGAATCCACCATGGCCATGACCTGGATTAAGCGGTTACTAAAGATAGATAAATGAATGCATTGCTTTTACAAATCTGGCAACACCAGTCACAGTTTAAATGCTAAGTCACAGCAAAATTGCACTAAAAATTGATGGCTTTTTTCATCATCTTTCAGTCCCACACTCATAATGCCTATTTATTAAGTAAATGCAGAGAGCTCAAATTTAACAGTGCCAAAAGTGTCTGTAAGATGCATCTGTTGGCTGAGCTTATCAGTCCATAGTCTCACTGTGCCAAAATACACTCTCCAGACTCTAAAGCTATTCCCTACACTGAACGTTTCAGGAGCACTTGATAGAACACTATTATAGGGAACACATTTAGTGACTGATGTAAACAGGTCTGTACAGATTACCCAGGGTTGCTCATCACTCTGTGACAGTAGTGATGCTCCATCTCATAAGTACCCAGTTGTATGGACAACATACAAGGACAATCAAGTAAACAAAGTAACTATAAACTGATTGTGTGCCACTATAAAATTCACTTAAAAAAAGTTGATCCACTCTAATCAACTCCTTACATTTGTAAGAAGTCTAAGAAGCCATATTCACTCGGTGTATTGTTCTGTGAAGGCTAGTGTGAATCAAAATAAAAGACTTAAAAGAATTACGGGTATTTTGGGTGGCCATTATGGGTGACTGGCTATCACACTGCCTATCATGGTGCATTATGGGATTAAAACAAGACAACTGGAAATTCTCCACTATGTTTTGGACACCATTACAAAATGGCAGACCCCAAAAGTCTATAGTGCACTATATCCTGAATAGGGCATAGTTTCAGACACGTCTTAACCTGACCTCAGTGTCAACAAACTAAGCCAGAGGGATCCATCCAATTTACCACAGGAGCTGGTCCTAGTGAGATGTGGTTATTGTTCACGCCTCTACGAGATCGAGAAGAAGTAAAAAATAAACTAGACTAGCTGTGTTACCTTTTCTTAAGGATCCTGCAGCTCTCAGGAGAGCTGAGCATGATCAAGGTATATCTTGACAGCATTAACATCCTCGAAAGCTGATTATTTGAATGCGTTCTCTCTCGGTTACGACAGCATTAATGCTCTGCTACCTCTTAGAAGCACGTCCCTATTCACTGACCAGAATGAAAAGAATTCCAACTATAATGGAAGGCAATCAATATATGGGGTAGCTGTTACCTCTAAAATGGGCTACATTAAAAAGATGCACTGCCCTATTATGTTCGCGTCATTGATTTCACTCTGTTCTATTTTCATCCTAATCAAAAAAGCAAGCAGGAAGCAGGTAAGTGTCAGATCACTTGACCAATCAGAAACCTGGCTTCAATCTGCAAGTTTAGTCATTATATATTGCCAATTTGTGATGTTCCCCCTCTACAAAGTAATATAATCTTGTCTGTACGGCAGTGCAACCATGTCTACAGTGAATAAAACCTGCTTTGGCTCAAAAAAACGACGAACCTTCGAAACCTTCAACAGCTCGCTGCTGTGCAAATGTGCAGGAAAAAATTTCCACAATTGGATGGTGCTAGTGCTCATAATTTACACATCACCATTATCTGAATTTTACTGCTGCTAATTACCACTGCACCACTACAGATCTGTCAAGGACACATGAGCTGCTGTTTTGCACATAATTACAATTTTCATAACATCTAATACTGTGTAGTTTACGGCTAACTAACAAAGTGAACACTGATCCCTAATTAGGGTCATTTTAGAGGTACAATTGCTACAGCGTGTGAGAGCTACAGCGTATATTTAAGTGGCTCAGAAGTAAGAGTAATCGAGAAAAATTATACATTAAATATGCTTATTCCTAAATGTTACGACAAACTCAATCCAAACCACAAATATCAAGAAATATGTTTTGATTCTGAAGAATGGGAGGTGCTGGTTTGGAGAGCTGAAAAACTAGTGTTCTTTTTTTAGGAATCTTGGGCATCAAGCTTGGTCCTCCGCCCATTTCCTGCTTGTCGGCTTATCTCAACTGGAACCTTTATGAAGGAGTAATTTGTCTTCTTCTAAATAGTGCTTTCCATAAGCACTAGCTTCCCAGGCCATTAAAGCAAACCGCAGCACCTGATGAAAAAATTACTGCTGACACATCTTTCAACACTATTCCATTCGAGCACGCTGCCCCTCACTAGTCCACATGCACACTACATCATGTTTCTCAAGCACAGGCTGTAATTGTATCTGTTGTTTTGACATTAACACACGGATCTCTCTCTCTATGGAGCTGTTTAATGCCAGGTGACGGCAAAGATCACAGTTCGCCCATACAGTGTTAACTGTGCGGATGGATCCAATAACCGATAGTGACTCAGGCACAAACTGGGACAGCATCCTGAATGGTGTATAAATACAGAAATGTATTTGTAAAATGATATGCGTGTATGATATGTGCTCGGAGAAATCAGAACCCCATAAAACATTCGAGACATATTGTACTGTCAGTTCCATCTGAAACCATGTATCATTAGCATATTAAATCATTAATTAGAAGGATTTAAGGGAAAATACTCACTATTGGGCTGAGTCGTTGAGCTGGTACTCACGGGCGCGGCTGAAGCACTCCTGAATGCCCGAATCGGCCCACAGACGCATCATGGCGGTCAGGAGCTCAGGAGAGTAGGGCTCAGTGTCCTCCATGCGACTCACGACATCACACACCATCTTTGCATCAGCCTACAGAAAACACACAAACACACATATTGAAACTGGTGAACACTATAATGCACAAACATAGTTCAATCCAGATTAATAACCCCATTATACCCTGAAATGGAGAGGGAAAGGGTTAATATCCTTACAAACACACACACAAAAAAAAGAAACTGATTGCATTAAACAAACAAGGCATTGCATGGCCTATTTTGCACATATAGCACATGGCCCAAAACAATGATTACTCCAAACAAAGACCCGTATCGTTGGCAGAGGTAATACAACATGTAACACTGATCTTATCAGGCAGTGCTGACTGAGTTACGATGAACAGCAGTCTCAGCACTGGGCACCACATCATCATTCTTGTTCTATTTCAAACAGTAAAGAGGGCAAGTTTCAACACTGTACAGCACATGCTGATTCACTGATGCTGGATCAGGTGTGGTCTTTCTTGCACATAAAGATTATAGCAGTAGAAGAACAGGGACAGCTGAGCTTAGAACAGATTTTAGCAAACATCATTACAAATTTGACCTTTTTAGTATGGCTGCTGGGAACGGTAATGCTCTGTGTCGAATCCCACTAGGAAGAAGAGGCAGCACCAGGAATCAAGGCAATTAAAACCAAGACCGCCCTGTACATGTGTGTGTGTGTGTGTGTGTGTGTGTGTGTGTGTGTGTGTGTGTGTGTGTGGTATCCCTATCACTACTTTCTAGTCCACTAATCCCACATGCTTCCTGTGGGCCCATACTGTGCTGTGAGCCTCACACACCTATACGTACACACATAAAGGCACATGCACATACAGAATGTCCATCAGACACAGGGAAAAAAAGGTTAGTGAGCATGTCAATCCATTTCTGCTCTGAACATGTATTAAAAAAAAGACCAAAGAAAGGAAACATGAACAGAGGGATCTAGATCTGTTCATTTTTACTAAATCCTGAATCTTTTTCTCTGCAGATCCACACAAACACCTCACTAGATTTCATGCTGGATGTCTCCGAGTCCTGCTGCTATACCTCCTATCTGCTACTGTATTCCCAGGTGCCTAGTTACCAGCAGCTGATAGGTCAAGGGGCGTAGACAAGAGGGGGAGTAAAGTCAACAAAGGTTCTCAGCTCACCTTGAGCTGCTGACTCATATAGTCACCGTTAACCTTGTGTGTATACGTGAACCACTTGAGGTGAGTAGAAACAGCACATTATCTACACTCACCTCTTTTGCCTCACTTCCATTAACTGCCACTCACATTTCCTGGGTCGCACTCAATAGCATTTTGCGGCTTTCCTGCAACACTTCCTTTAGTTCCTGCTATTCTTCTTTGGTAAAACCCTTACCCATGAAGGAAGCATTTAGCTTTTAGCTTCTCTGTGGTACAAAGATGAGAACAGCCCTCAAGGGGTTGCTATCAAGGAGTTGAGCCTCCCATCCCCGAATCAAAGTATTAATTCAGAGACCAATGCAAAGAGTGTGAGAAACACACAGAAGAAAAGAGAGAGTGGAAGAGGGATTGGGGGTGAGTGCCTCACGCTGAAAGGCGAGAAAAGAGAGAGGATGGGGAGTCGGGAGTCTCTGCTTCCTCCATTGTTCCCTGTGAGAAAAACTGGACTGTCCAAACACTAAAGAGAGGACTGGAGGACAGGGGGAGGGGAATCATACAGTTCTCACTGAATAAATTAGCATTAGTGTTGAAGTAATCGATAAATCCTTACACTATGACAGTTTCAGTGCTCTAATCTCTCACAGTGACCAAAATGGAGTCCATCGTATGACTCGTCAGCAGCTTCTGATAGCAGCCATCTCAACAGCAATGCCACAGGCGGTGGCCTGGTCAGCAGGAGCCCGCGTGATTGGCTGGGTGAGGCTCCCTTTCCTCCTCCCCTGGTGAGAGTGACCTTTGGGAGGAGGTCCTCTGAACTCAGCAGGATCGAACCTTCTAGAACTCCTATGTATCTCTGTCAGTGTCTCACTCACTCACTCTCTCTCTCTCTCTCTCTCTCTCTCTCTCACACACACACACACACACACACACACGCACACGAACACACAAATGCCCTACCAGCATGTCCTATGGACTAACACTAACAGTAACAGCTGCCACAGTAGAGCTGTAATTACTGTAATACACTCACAGGGTCAGCAAACATAATTTAACAAAAACATGAAGGTGTTATAAAGGTGCTTTTAACATCTATAAATAGTAAATGTGGAGGCTGTGGCTGAGTGATTAAAACTTAACAGTGTTGTTACTGTGAAATAATGGCCAACAACAGGGAATAATTACAGGTTATTTATCCTATTGACCACTGCAGACCATGTATCAATTTTTCAGTTATACTAAAGGCTGATTTTAATACAACTTCTTTGTTTTGAAACTTATGGAAACCTGTGATCAATACCCCTTTCTCCAGCGTATGGGTCAATACCATTAGAAATCATCCAAATCAATTTCTACTCAGTCAATGCTGCTTACAAACAAATTCAAATCGTAATCTTTGGGTTACGTTTTTGTCACCAAACACAAGTAACATATAAATAATTACCACAAAGTTCTCCTCAAATAATGGAATAGAAACCTACCCATAGCCTTTCTTTTTGATCGTTTACTACAATTTGATCAGGGACAGAGCCAAAAGGTGTAGACTCAGAAAATTAAAATGGGGTGTCCCGGCTTGCAGGTAGACCAGCCCTGTTGCTGTCACCACACTAGTCACGCCTCCTTCTTCAGCATGCCATTCAAGGAACACAAGAATCAGGCATGTGATTGCCTTTCAATTTGTGATCAGGATCTAATAAAACATGTAACAGCTCTTCAAGGGCCAAGCGCAGGCCAGAGAGAATGGGGCCTGTCCTTCATCAGCATTCATTTATTCAAGGCGTGAGAGGTTTCAGGGTTTTAGAGATTTGGATCCCTGAGACAAGCAGCATTGAGCTAATCCACCCTGTTTACATCAGCCTTCAGCACACTGCAATTTGTCACAATAAGGCCAATAATTGGTGTGTGTGAAAAATGCATTCATTTTACAACAACCCATCCCATGATCTTTGATACACTTCCATTTTATGTATTGTTATATGCTGGAGAACTCAATAATATCATGAAATCAGTCACTACTTTTACTGCTGCAATATGGAGCTGATATTACCCTCAGTTTCCTGGAAGCAAGTGTCTCCAATGGAAACTAATCTGATGCTGACTGCACTTAGAGGCCAGCAGAGATTTCAGTTCACTCTTCATAGCTATCATTATCCTTCTATATTCATATGTATCAGTTCTGAGCTGGCACGGAAAGTTCGTTCCACAGAGACATCAGTAGCGTCTCCAACACTTCCAACATCAGATTCCATACTGGCCATTACAGAATTGTCTATTTATAATAAAATGGCCACAAATAATACACTTAACCACATAAGGGACCAGATAACTGATATGTACTGGGGTATGTCAGAATTAGAGTAAATCCAAGTTTTCATATTGTATGACAATGAATTGGTCACGGGTCCAAGCATCAGTGTCCGTGAGCCAGCAAGGACTACAATATGGCCCATCAGTAGCTCAGGAGACTAGGCAGTAAGCCATAATTTAACATTGCTCATAGTGACTTATTTCCAACAAAGCCTTGAAGTGCTCCACTTATAAACATGCATGCGTCCAATGCAACCATTGCACCAAAAGTGAGAGTCCAAACTCCTCAGACAAGGATTACAGAATCTATTCAGTGTTATACCACTAATCCTCATCACCAAGTCAATTATGTCACAGTTGATGCTGCTCTCTCAATAACTTTACAGAGGATCCTTGGGTCTAGTCCCACATGAGGGACAAGCTAATTAAGGGTGCTGATACAGGTCAAGCACTTGGAAAATGAATAAGGCTATACACCCATTCCCTACAGAAACAAGTTCTGATGTGGTTATTAAGGAACTGGAAATCAGGATGAAAATGGCTAGTTGGGAAATGCAATGAAAAAAAAAACACTGGATGTGAGTTCACTCACACATTAGCCAGGATGGATATACAGAGTTTATAGTTAGGGAGCTTGGTGGCACCTAATTGACCTCCATCTCCTGCCTGAACACAAATCACACAATCAGCTATTGGACCATACACATATGTGAAAGTGTATCACAAACGTCATGGTGTGTTGTGGTCTGCACTGTGGACCAAGACCATGTTCAGGCCTGGTATTGACATCTGTTTCGGGTAATCACAAGTGGACTCGAGACATATAATCATGTATCGAAAGCACCTCCACAGACCAGATTTCATCAGCAGCAGGGCTGCCAGATCTGCCCATAGCAGCTCGGGGTCACTTCAAAACCAGCTCTCAAAATACTAAGCAATACCAAATAAAAACTTAAACAAAAAGTGGTTATATTTAGCCATCAGATGTATTCTCCTGATTACATCGTCGAGCACTCAGATCAGTTAACAAAAGCAAGATTCATACTGTCATGTCATTCATCTGGATGTGTGGCAATGTCTGCAGCATTTGCTTATCTAATCACTTTTTTATGCACTTTCAACAAGTTCCCAAATGAAAAGAAAGGGAAGTTTAGTGAGTGACTGCATACAGTGAGAGTGCGGTGGCGATCTGTTATAGCACAGGGTTATAAACTCAAATATACTGTCAATTACACAGCACAGCACTGCTGAATACTCAAATCTGATCGGTCAGAGGGTGGCGATTGAAATTCAGCACCTCTTGGACAGTAGTTTCAGCTGCACGGTTTCTATTAATGCGCAGTTTCTAATTCTTTATCATTTCCATAGTAACAACTTCCACAGTGAAATGTATGGCAGACGCTCCACATAAATGCAAACATAAATGATGTGTAACTGACACACTGAAACACGGTTGAGTTTTCTGTGAGGAGATGTTTATTTAGTATTATTTTTTGGAAGGAGTCTCCATCATGGAAGAGTCTTCGGACAGAGGACATGGCAGCTTCCTGGTAACAGTTTCTCTTATTAACTTCAAGAGAGAGAAAAACAGAGAGGCTAGTGAGGGAATAACTGTTTATAACTGCTACAATGTAAGTGATAACAGGAACTAACTTGTTTAGCAGAGCTTCCACAACATTGAACGTAATTATAAACAAATAAAATGTATGACATTTCCTTCTTTCCTAAATAAAAAAATTCTTAGTGTTAGCAAATTGCTGCGTTATAAGAGGAATAAAACACTTTGGGACATGTGTTATTGGAAAATCAACAACTTCTGCTTTGCAGTGGGCTGAATCACACCACCCTGTTGCTGATTATTTTTCTATATTATAACATTGGAGCTGTATTGCAGCTATACATTTTGCATTTCAATAACATGTCTAAATGACAGTGAAGTGTGGAGATTTATTTGCGTGCTTTGACTGCATTTGATAGCTTATTTGATAGCTTAAATGTAGCAAATACTATCCAGCCATGTAATGTTTTCTTAAACAAATCCATCCGACAGCTGAATATACACTGCCAAGCTCAAAATCTGTCCCTTCCAAATGCTTTATCGCATTTAAAAGCCCAACACTAAGACCACTTCTGCAGAATGACTTGTAATATTCAAAAGTAACATACTATATTACATACCACATACAGCATGTAGCATAGTTCTTAAGCAGTATTAAAACATGCCATTTTCTTAACCCTTTACTGCACATTATTGCCATATGGCAACAATTTACAAACTACCCCCCCTAATTTTTTTTTTTTTAATTTTGAAATATATTTTTATTTCTTGAA
>CM074950.1:13857745-13868712 GCA_037577455.1 Pangasius macronema | reverse complement strand
ACACCAAAGTGATAAAATTATCCCTTATTATTAGATATATTGTCAGAAATAAAGAATAGTTTTGAGAATAGACCGATTCACTGACACAAATCCTACACTTATAAGGTAATATAAAATATCATAAGAACAGTAAGCAAAAGTGTGCACGTAGGAAGCCTACATTTTAACACACAATTCTAGCTATAAATGCAAAACGACTGAGCCACATATAAAAAAAAAACAGCCCGTTACAAGCATTAGCAGTGCGGCTGAACAGTTGATTAAAACTCGCTTGACTTGAAACATGACTCTGGAAAGACTGGGGACTAGGCGGTCTTTTGATGCTGTCAGGGACGCATCAGGACACATTGACATTCACACTACAAATGTAGCGTGGCCACGTGTGTCCCAGACCACCTCTGCAAGTCGTCTGATCAGATCACTTGTGATGTGATTAAACGAGATGGATGTTGCCAGGTCTGAACGGGAACTAAGATGTTCCACTCTGAAATAGACTGATTGAATATCAGCTAGATGTTACTTCACCAAGATCCTGCTGAATGAAGAGGATGACCGTTCTGAATTTTTGAATAACACCAGTGTCAGTTTGGATAGAAACAAAATGATCCCAATTTTTAGACAGATATTACATTGTTGGACATCTTTTCAATCCAGTTATTAGTACCAACTCTCCTACAGATTTTACCAGTTACCCCTGCAATGATTTTATTTATTACTACAGTAGTGCATTCCTATAGGCAGGGGTTATATTAGGATTTAGGAGGTGTGAGAGCCCTAATTCTTTCATGGGTCCCAATAATGTGAAAAAAAATTATGAATCAATCCAACAAATTTTTGGATACATCAGTTTCTGTGCTGCGACTTCACTTTAGCTTTAACTGGGTGGCCACGACTTCCCATGTTTCCAGGCATCCAGACTACACTTACCATTTTATTAGGAAAACCTGTACACCTGCTCATTCATGCAATTATCAAATCAGCCAATCATGAAGCAGCAGTGCAATGCATAAAATCATGCAGATAAAGGTCAAGAGCTTCAGTTAATGTTCACACCAAATATCAGAATGGGGGGGAAAAATGTGATGTCAGTGACTTTGACCATTGACATGGGGCTTGTTTGAATATTTTGGAAACTTCTGATCACCTGGGATTTTCAGGAAAATGATTAAAAAGTAAAAAATGTGAAAAACAAAAAAACGTCCAGGGAGAAGCTATTCTTAGGGCAGAAACGCCTTGTTGATCAGAGGGATCAGAGGAGAATGGCCAAACTGACAGGAAGGCTATGGTAACAAATAACCACTCTTTACAACTGTGGTGAGGAGAACCACATCACAGAATACAGAACTAGTTGAGGCAGATGTGTACAACAGCAGAAGACTACATCGGGTTCCACTTCTGTCAACATCAACAGCGTGGATCCATGGACCCAACCTGCCTCGTTTCAACCGTTCAGTCTGGTGGTGGTGATGGTGGTGTAATGGTATGGGGAATGTTCTTGGCACACACTGGGCCTCTTAATACCAATCCAGTACTGATTGAATGCCACGGCCTATCTGAGTGCATCACTTTACGGCCACAATTTACCCATCTTATAATGCCTACTTCCAGCATGATAATGAACGAATGTCACAAAGTTCTCAACTAAATTCGACAGAATAGCTACAGGATGTGGAATAAAGGGAGATTTGCAGCTGACAAATCTGTGATGCAATCATGTCAACATGGACCAGAATTTCATAGGAATGCTTCCAACACCTTGTAGCAGCCAAACCATGAGGTTCTGAGAGCAAAGGGGGTCCTATGCAGTATTAGTATGGTGTTCCTAATAAAGTGTCCGGTGAGTGTACATCATAATATTGTTTTCTCGCCCTTTAAAGACATTTTGCTTTAAAGATCAAGTGCTATATGTAGCAGTCAGCAATTTATAAGGAATACATATTACAATTGTGAAATGAAAGCAGTTCATCTTCATTATACCATGCTATGATTTCCATTTCCATTAAATTAAATACTGGAGCTCAGCTCTGCTTGCAGCTTATATAAAACCAAAGGTGGTGTCACTCCTCTGTGCCTTCTCCAGATTAACCACTGCTTGCAAGTTAAACGTATCCCCACACTAGACCAAAAGCGATGTAATGAGTAAGCTAAAGGTCTGTCTAGAAGAACAAACAGAAGCCTAGTTCAAATCTTCCTAAAGAGGAATTAACCTGCTTGTAACAAAATGGAGCCAATTAATTATCAAATGTAAAAAAAAATATTTTGCAAATTGAAGTAATGAGAATCAAAATAAAATAAAATTTGCCATAATGAGTCACTCTCTTTTTTTTTTTCCAGATTTTTCTGCTGCAGTTTTTTTTTTTTTTTTTTTTGCTTCTGTCATCACTTTTCTACTTCTGTAATCTTTATTTGCTTTTGAGTTTTGGCATCTTTTTTTTTCTTCTTTTTTTTTTTTTTTTTAGGCGGGTCTTAGCGCCGCTCGTTCCGCAAAGTCAGAGGCAGCTCCTCTGTTAATGAGGTGGGCGTGGCTAACTTTCAGAGCATCTCCCACTCCAACATCAGTTGGCCAATAGAGGTTTAAGGTGAATGCCTTCTTCTAGGACCCACCCCCCATAAAGAGATCAGAAGTCAGAAGTCAAAAAAGATTGCAGAAGCAAACGAAACTGCATCAGAAAAATCTGCAAATGAAAAACAAAACAAAATGAGAGTGTGAATCAGAAGTAATCATTAAAAAAAAAAAAAAAAGATTATACGGAAAATACAACTTAATATGATTGAATGATCCGAATACAGCAGGGTGCATCGTCGTACACTGTGGCCATTATTAATATTTCTTGAAACAAGAGAAGGGTTTGTGTTGGCCAGTGTACAGTCAATACTGCACATGTTCAGAGGAAAAGGCCAGACCTCCGTTTCCACAAAATCTCATTACAGCAGATCTCTTACTCATGTTCAACTGGGTCCTCGTTTCTCTCGCTTTGCTCTCATTGCTTTCTTCATGTCACACACTGGAATCAGATGTGACATTTGATCGAAAGGCTTCATGTACCCTTTCAAGCTAAACAGGATTAAAGCAACACAAAGTCTTGTCTTTGCCTTTCTTGATGATCATCTCTCCTTTGCTCTCTTTCGCTTTGTCACTCGCTCTCGCACAACTAGCCTCCCTCCCCCACTCGCTCACCACTCCTCCGCATCATGTGACAGTCAGCTCCAGTTCCTATGGTTACCATGACTTTCCTGGGAAATGCGATTGTGGGTTTGATGCTCTCTCTTTCCATTTCTCATTACATTCCCTCCTCGTTTTCTTTTCTCTTTTCCTTTTCCTGATGCTCTCTCTATCCATTTCTCATTGCAGTCCCTCCTCATTTTCTTTTCTCTTTCCCTTCTCTGTCACATTTTCTCTGCATCTCCCAGTCTCTCTCTTTTACATTCTCACAATCTCTCATCTCCCCATCTTTCACTCTCAATTTCCTCAGCTCTCTTTGTCTTTCCATCTCTGCACATCTCCCTCTCTCTCGCTTTCTCTCGAACCATCATCTTCTCTCTCTCGTTTGCTCTCTGCCTCTCATGGCAGCCGCTGAATTATTGATTTGATGAAATATTTAGCTGTTATTCTGCTAGACCGCTGAGCACTCCGGTTGTGGTCTAATGGCAGGCCCTGAAACCCAAAGGGTACACCAGGCGTCTGCGCCCTCTCAATCACCCCCCTCCCAACCGCCTATCATCAGGGGACCACGCCCACCCTGAGCAACCAACATATCATATTCCCGTGACACAGGGTGCAATGATGATATCGAGACCTCTGCTTCTTCTAATCCTGTATTTATTGTAGTGTGCTGTACATTTTGTACAATCTACAGACTTTTGGTCCTGGAGGCATATCCTTTCAACCCACTGTATACATGTACATTAATGGGATGACATTAAAAACAGACTTGGCCTAAATCAAGAAGGCCACTAATGTCCATTTCAGACAATACAAATCTGCTTGAAAGCTCAAAGAGACAAAACAGTTGCTAAGATCTTAAATAGAGAACAAATGTTAACCTGGAAAGACACTTCCTCAGAAAGAAGAAGAAAACGAAAAAAGTGCCCTTGTCGCTTTTATCATGTCAAACAGAAACAGGGAACAGAAAAGGGGGGGAAAAAAAAAGTTGGGGTTTTTTCTGGATGATGAATTAAACAGACAAGGTGTAGCTGAGAGAGCAGAAGCATCTGTCCATATCAGCAACTCTCGGCTGTGGTATGTGGGTTCTGTGGTGTATGCTGAGGCCTGCCATTTATTTCCGTGTACAGTGCTGCGCTTGCTTCTCTGATGGGATCGAGGCCATCCTGCATCTGTTTAACTAGGAATGTACGATTATATTGCTGCCTGCTTTAGTATTGCCAATATTTACCTAAAACAATGTCGGTTTTTAAGTTCAGAATTGGATACATTAATTAGACGTTGATTAAACTTCATGTACCTGACCTATGGAAGCACAGGTTCATTACCAAAGCAAACTATTTTATTTGAATGATAATGGACCAGATGTCGTATATTTATCTATTGGTCGTCCTGGCCATAGAGCACACCCGCTCAGCCGAACAGAATATTAAAAATAAATTGTGTGTATGTCAGTACAGTTATTGTTCTGCCGTATCTACACTCCCTCCCACGCTTTTCCTTAAGCAGTACACTTCAATCTACAAACTGCCAAACATGCCTGTGAGTTGCGCAGGTCAGTTTTGCTGCAGACTACTTTTGAATCGTCGCCGTGGAAATCTGTGTGTTTGTAATATGCGTTTGTTAATATATACTGCATGACGTTCCTTTTAAATGTCGTAATCCATTTAATATCAGCAAACATGCTGTTAGAATTTAGAAAGCGTTCATTTATTCGTCTTTAGTAACTTCTTTATCCATGTCAGGGTCACACTGGATCCTATACCGGCAATACACCCTGGATGGGACACCAGTTCATCACAGGATACCATGCACACCCACATTCCCACACTCCTTCACACCTAGGGCCAATCCAGCGTAACCAGTTCACCTCCAGTCATGTTTATGGGAGGTGGGAGGAAACCTGAGAACCCAGAGAAAACCCACACAGACATATAGAACTGTGTAACTTGGAGCATCGAGGCAGCGAAACTATGTGCGTCACCCCTGTGGGAGAGCAGCAAGAACACAAAAACGCTTTAAGCTGGTAGTATACATAAAAAAAGACATTTCATTGGAAACTACTTCTTCTCAGAGAGAAAAAAAAACAGTCAAACAAATAGTAGGCTTTCCATCTACTTGTTTTTACTTGAATTCAAAATCCACAATGGAGACACAAAAGGCAAAAATGTTTTACAGTTAACTGACGTACAAAAAGCAAACTAAATATAAGAAATATGTGTGAAGTTAAATTTTCAGCTCGAGAAGGACGGGAAGGGAAGAGAAGCATGCACTTGTAGTGAGGAGCGGAGTGTATGAGTGTGTAAGTACACTGTAGGTGGAGGGGGACAGGGTGATGAAGCTTAAATGCAGGACATCGGAAGCAGAATTGCATCTAAAGCAGTTAGTTTGGAAGCCAGGATGATGCCATCATCTGTGGAAATGTTCAGTTTCTGAATTTCAATGTACAGGAAAGGAGTACATGAAATGAAACGAGAAGTTGAGAGAATATTTTTATACAGAGGCCGAAGAGTCGCTCTCGACTCCCAGAGTTCACACTTATCACATTCCATCATGAGCTAAAGCACTGCATGTTAGCTGAGCTACTAGATGTGCTTCTCACACCAGAAGTCTTGCTTGAATTGTAAAAAAGGACTCTGGCAAAACTATGGCAGTGGAACAACATGAAACAATATGTGCTAGATGTTCTAAGGATGTCGTAGATACCGGTGTGGTAACACTGCAGGCGGTGTCTGTGAAACGGCATGCAAGCACAGCGCAAGATACTGCGTTTCTGTCCAAGTGGCCAATGAGCTGTGTCTCTGCGGCAACAGATGGTTTCCTAGCAGCGTAACACAGCCTATGGAAAAATGAATGAAAATCTTCCCAAAGAGAAAGAAAAAAAAAAAAGTGACAGAGAGACAGCATGGGGTCCTTTAGCCAGCTTTATGTGGATTTTAAAATTGCAAAATAAAAAAAATAAAGAAAGAAAAAGTAAATCCTGCAATCTGGAAAAAAAAAAATATATATATATATTTTACTAAGCTGGAAAAGTTGGTCTAATGACGTGAGAGCTGGTCTAAAAGACGGGATGTGAAGAAGAGCGATGAAAATGGGTTTAAGGAATAAATTATGTTGCGTCAAGTCATGATATATATATATGGCCACAGAGGACCCTTGTGTGCTGTTTAAACAGCTGAGCTTTTTTTTTTTTTTTTTTTTTTTTTAATCAAACATCATTGTGACCTTGACCAGGAAAAAGTGGTTCCTGAAGATAAAGGTGTGTTAAAACTGAGAAACATTTGAATGGACACCCAGGTAGAGACAGAGTAGAAAAACAAAACGAGGCAAAGTGATCACAGCTTTTTTGTGACAGAGGAAACAGTCTGTTTCTCTCCTCGTTTAGAGACAAATGGAGTAAGGATGAGGCACACACACACACACACGCACACACACACACACACACACACACAGACACAATCATCATCATCTGAAAGACAAATAAAAAAAAAGAGAGCTATTGAACACAGTTATCAAACACACACTCACACACACACACACACACACACACACACACTCTTGTCAGCTGGGGAGGAGCAGCCTGTTTCACGGATACTCTATAATTATATATAAGAGATATAAGAGACACTCTAAATATAAAATCCGCTGCATTAGTTTGATGATAACAGATGTTAAAATAGGACTCGCTAAATTAGATTATATAATTTTAACAGTTTGAATTGAGCAAAGCAGGTATAAATAACCAAGCTAATCAAAACGCAGACAAACAGAATGAACAGACTCACAGCCTATGATGTCAAATGGCGTGTATTATGTGTTTGGGATATATGTCTGCATGGTATTGCATTTCCATAAGCACAACTTATATAGTGTATATATGTGCAGCTTTCTCCCCTAGTATGTGCATTTGTGTTTACAGCAGAAAGTCCATGTACTCAACCGGCAGCAGAAAGTCCATGTACTCAACCACTTAGTAAACGTCCACTGTACACACAGGCACACTCCATTTTTCCATTAAAACAGACGTGCTAGCCTACGAGGCAGTGAAGCGCTTAGTGCACCACTCTGCGCTTAGTACGCATGCTGAGCTTGCACTGCTAAGTTTAAACTGGGAAATCTGGCTCAATAAATTATAGGCCATTATACAAAATTACTGTAGGTCCAGATTAAGTACCGTTGCCGCACTTGTCCATTCAATCAATAGGATTACGGAATGCAGGATTAGAGCGTTTTTCCCGGTTTGCAGGCTGTTTCAGCTGCTGAATGGCGGGAGGATCTTTGGTTGCTGTGATACCAATCAGGACTGCTTCACTTGTTTTCCCTGATGTCTGCATGTAATTGTTCTTCTGGGAATGATGAGGGTTTGATCATTTGAAATAATGACATCAACAGATGATACAGCTCCATTAATACAATGCTGTTTATAGATGTGCCAGTGTGAGATGAGATGGATTTTAAGTGTTTGTATTAGGAAAAAAAGGGATGGAGAGTGGGTAGTCTTTGAAGAACAGCTGTGGACCTTGCCCTTTGTGCTGTAAACGGTTTGAAAGCAGCGCTCTACTACTTGCCTGATGAAGGCACTTTCCAACCACATCTTCCCACTTTATCGTTTTCTCCGATTCCACTATCCCCTGCTTCAGCTCCACCCCCCAGCCCATCACCAGCGTTCAGGTCCACTCTGTTTAAATCTGCTTTCTCTTTTCAGCTCTTCAAAGCGCATGGTGGACAAAGAAGAAAAAAGTGCACCAACCCACAGCCACTAGCAAGGGTCCTATACATACTGCGCGTAGCTCAGACACCCCCCACGGCAATTGTCTCAGATGTGCATAAGCACACAATAGCCCCTTGCATGGGTGGTGATAAGAGCCACACACACACACACACACACGAGGGTGTGTTATGGCCTTACCCAGACTCATAACAGCTACAATGTGCAATATTATGGCCCAGTGTGTTATAAGTGGAATACACAGCAATTATACACCATCAGATATTTTAACAGATATTTTTGCCAACCGAAATGTATCATTTTATAAGCATGCTTATGTGTATGTACTATTCTCCAAATACAAGCGAACACTTTCTTTTTTTTTTTTCCCCCTCTGCTTATCTCTAAGTGTCTGTACAAGTCATACCACAGACCTTGGGGTTTTTACTTCACGTCTGATGCTTCAGTCTTACAGGAGGGAAAATAAGGTCAGCTTTGGTGGGGGGAAAAACAGATTCAGATGCATAAACTGAGAAATGAGAGGAGCATCAAACAAAACACAAAACGCATATTCCAGTGTAAAACAGAGCGCGAGAGAGAGTGACCACAAGATGTGTGAGAGAGAGAAGTTTAGAAAGGTTGAGAGCAAGAAAGTAAACGAGAGAATGAGCGAATGAGAGGGAGATTATGGAGGAGCAGTCCATTAAGAGTCCAGACACATTGGGGCCGTCTACTTATGTCATCTCATGCTACCCCTCCCTTTTCACTCTCCGTCTTTCTAATCAATAGAGAAGCACTTAGGGGGTGAGCAGAGGCCTGCTCATTAGGGCCTGTAATGGGCCTAGCAAAGGGAGCACTCTCCTTCTCACACAGCCTGCTGCTGCTGCATTCACACACTCATCTCACCAGCTCCAAGTCCAATGGGGAAAGCACACGCATTTAAAATTAAAACACAGAATGACTTGAATGTAGTCAGGGGGTCATGTGACCATGTTTCCCCTCCAAGTATGTGGAAGGGAAGGAAGCTCGAAATGTTTCGCACAAAAGGGGAATTTAAAGGATTTGAAATCCAACAGCTATTAAAGCCAGCGAGGGACTGTTGAGCATGTCAATGGGTCTTACAACCTCACTTACTATTAGCATTTATCCCATCTTCAGCTGAGGTTTAGAGGAATTTAGTATCTGTTATTTGGAACACATGGCAACACAGGAGATATAACTGCAAAACAATAGTGNTGCATAGCTCCCAGAGTGAATTTCCAGAACATTCTGTACTGAGAAGAAACGCTAACATCTTAGGACTTACTCAGATGCACATGGGGTTGATCCCAATGGAACAGCCAATGCTTCAGCTCTTCCCATCTTCCCCTCGAAGGAGATGTATTTTAAGGCTAAATAATTCATCTGCATGCAGATGCAGCTTTTTATTGAGTAAATAATTCAAAGCAAGATCTGGGTTTGTCAGAGCACGGAGATCGCCTCACTGATATGTACATGCGAGAAACCGAAGGTTATCGACTTTCCCTAGGGCCCTGGTGTGCTCTACCTTCTCGAGTGAAGTAACTCAACTCTCACAGAGGGTACATGCTGATTTCTGATTTGAGAGATTTCCGCTCACTGGAACTGCACCACACAACAGTTCATGTGCAGAGTGTTTCCTAGTCACACTCTGCTGATTCAAGCAAGTGAGCTTGAGGGCTTTGTGTTGTGAGTCACAATGCTGAGTGTACACACTAGTGTGTATGAGCGTGTAAATGTGTGTGTATAAACATAACTGTGCACTCAAGGGCGATACACCCACATTCATATAATTCAGACACTCTCTCTCTCTCTCTCTCTGCTCTCTCGCCCACGTTCACACAAACACGGCAACATGCATAAACAGCAGTTTCTAAAAACTCGCTTCGTCACGACGGCCCTGACGAGAGACCACATTTCCCATGATGCTCAGAAAGACCACACACATCTTAGCATCATAAACTTCAGTCCAGCATCCAGTGTTTATCAGACAGGCCCTGGAAGCCAAAATGGTATGCATCGTATTAACAGTGGCATTTTCCACAAAACTGCACCTGTTAGCAGAGATTTAGAGAAAGAGAAAGAGAAAGAGTGGAATTTCCTGTTGGCCAGAGTCTGAGTAACACAGCAAAATGTTTAAAGTATACACATGTTGTACTTCTCCCCAGATGAAGAGAATATTAATAGTGAGTACTGTATGAGTGGCGGCCTGATCTAGTTCACAATATTCCGGTCGATCGTCTTTTGCTTCAGGACTGGTTTTATTTACTTTTTATTAACTACCCCTGACCTGGAATTCAAAATTACAGCATGATTCCAGACCGGATATAGAACACAAAAGAATGTACTTAAAATATTAATTTTGTGAGGAGGATAGAATAAAATGGGATGAAATCCTTGAAGGTCACCCATTTCCATCATTGCTCTTCTCTCTCTCTCTCTCTCTCTCTCTCTCTCTCTCTCTCTCTCTCTTTCCCTCTTTCTTATCTGTACTTTCCTTTGCTGTACACTGCCTCGAATACGAATGTGATCACCAATTAAGAATGACACAGCTACCATTTCAAATGTAGTAGAAAATGCCCCCAATTAAATGCCTTGGTTTAAATCCTGGAACATTTAATGAAGAAAAAAAAAAACATCAGAGAATGATCAGTTCCACATACTGAGACAGATACTGTATACCCGTCTTATCAATTCACAATAACCAGCGATGAGCAATTTCTTCTAGACTAAGTGCTGTAAGATCTAAATTTAAAAAATCTCTACACTCTTAGGAGGAAACGTTAATTCTACACCCCTGGAGGGTTGTATCGTCGAACCCTACAACTGATCATTTGCTTATCAGGGAAAATTACAAGTAGAACTCCTTTAGGAAACTTAAAAAGCCTTAAACATAGAGGAACCCATTTTTTGCCATGTTCTCCATAATACTAATAACACTATTATTTTATAACCTTATAGTGCTTCTCAAAGATCTGGTCATGGGGGTCACAGTACAGTACTGTGCCAGTCCCAAGCCCGGATAAATAGAGAGGGTTGCGTCAGGAAGGGCATCCGGCGTAAAACGTTGCCAAATTT
>CM074950.1:13838903-13852161 GCA_037577455.1 Pangasius macronema | reverse complement strand
TAGGAGAGTGAAAGCTGTTCTGTAATCCCCAATGTGGTAGAGAGTACATGGTCTGTTCCTGAAAGTAACCGTCATAACATGGTTCTGCACAGTCCTTACAGCCCCATCACCTCTGTAAACGTCAGAAGGGAGGCAAATGCATACATTCGCTCACTTATACACTCACTGTCACTATATTACCTCTGTCCGATGATGGGCGTTGTTTACCAACAAAGCCCAGATAATCAAGTACACAAGAAGCAGTCCATCACCATGCTTAGTATCTAGACATTCTCAATAACAGTAAAGATTAACAGCCAACTTCAAGTAACACTTGCTTGAACACTCCCTGTTTGCTTTCTGCTTCTCAGCTCTCTACTGGAGAGGACAAATCTCCTTTAATGGCTTCCTGATTCCTCAGCCTGCTGTTCCACAGAGGAATCCCTTGACATCCCAACAGCTTTGCACTAACCAGCAAATTAAAAAAGAAAGGAAGTGGGAAAATAAGGTGCAAGAACACAGCCATGTCGACAGAAACTCTCGGAAAACATAGTGAGACATCCACCAAACCGTTCCCTCTGCGCATCACACACAATCTCCCATCAATTTCCTCCTCAGAGTGTCCTGTAAATCCTCAGCCCTACTCATCTTTTGTATATGTAGGAAGGGTTAGTGGATGATCAAGCATTAGCCAGCACCAAAGTGAAGATAGTGGAGTCTAATGCCAGTGACTTTAATCTTGGGAAGGAAGAAAGGAGTGGCACAAACATCACTTGGCCCCCCTGAGTTAATAAAATCACACTCTGCTTATCTTGAAGAAATGGCACACCAAAAGCTGCCACCTTGGGGGGAAAAAATAAAAGATTAAGTCACCTTCCTGCTTATTTTGAAGAAAGCATCATCCACAACACAGATTCAATAAAAAGCACTATAATGCAAGATATTTCCTCTCAATATTACTTCAGATATTGGAGATGGCAGTACAGACAGTTCATGCCATCTTAGTCACCATTAAAGCACATTCACCGACACTCCCACAACAAACACTGCTATTCATATAGGTTGCCAAACAGCAAGCCTGATAGCCATCTCTAAACGTCATGAGCAGCGGTTCCTTCGTTCACCTCTATGACTCCAGCCACTGCTCCTCTGACGTCAGAGGAGAACCAACGAGACAGAAACACAGCGAGACGGCAGAAACGCAGAGGAGCTTTCCAAGTGCATCTCAGCACCTGCCATCTGGCACGAACACACTGGCACATCATTAAAAAGTTTCTTTGAACACTTAAATATACAAACAAGGACAGTAAAATGTAAATTCAACACTCGGGGGGGAAAAAAAAAAAACAAGAAAATGTAGAATCTGTGACCTGTATCCATCCAGTTTGCATAATGGCCCTGCTTCCCTCTGTCAGAAACAATGGTATTTATTTATCCTGTCAGTGGTCTACAATTTACATCTCTCTCTGTTAGAACAAATGACACTTTTTCAAGCCTGTCCTTTAAGAACGCAAGAAATCGTTCACACTGTTCTAAATGCCGGCAGATTTTCTCATGACCACTGGGGAAACACCCATCCACCTATTCTCCTCATTAATGACCCTACTGTTATGACCGTCTATGCAATGTGTCAATATATTTCAGACCCAGAATACCGCTCTTTTTCACCCAACACCGCTCTGGTTCATCCTCTTAGACCCTGCCACTGGAGATTGGCTCTGACAAACGAGATGAGACGAGAACAGGGTGTGATGAACCTGTTTTTAGCCAGAAATATCCATTTTAGACAGTAGCTCTGACATTCACAGAGCGGATCATATGACGCCAAGGGGTCAGTACTGGCAAACAAGACAAAGACAGCTTAGAGGGAGCAGTGAAGAAGGAAGTTTCAAAAACAAGTCAAAGCTCATTCAAATCAAAAAACGCTGGCCCCAAGGCTTTTGGTATTTAAGGGCTGCAAGTGAGAACAGAGCCAAGAAAATCCTGCACTCTCAAAAACCCACAAACACAGCATGAGATTGAGTGTGGACAAACAGAACACAGAGCCCATTCTTGCACTGTGCTTTCCATAAAACAACAGGCAACATACTCAGTGATGACTGTATTATGTACACGTTCCATGTATCTCTCAGCAGCCATTTTATCAGATTTACTGACTGTAACCCATATGTTGGTGTGTACAATTTGTAAGCACCTGTGTAAACAGCTTATAAACAATAACTCACTGGATAATATTTGAGTGGTGGATCATTCTTAGCACAGCAGCGACACAGAGGTGGTAGTGTCACAGAGATTTTAGAAGTCCCTAGTAACATCTGATCAGAGGTGTCTGGTCAACGGTGGCTCTATGTTGGTTCCTTTCCACTGAGGACAGGCAGGTGAAAACTGTGCATATCAGCAGATGGGCTAGAGTCAGTAATTGTAATCTTACAAAGTGCATATTGATGGCAGCTGGACCTGATACAATGGCCAGTGACGTGTAGCTACAGAAACTCAGCATTTGGTGATGTCCATGGGTTCCAGACCTCAGGCCGTCATTGACTGCACAGGATTTGCCTCCAGGTATTAAAAATATTCCTTATATTTATGATTGTAAATTGTGTTAGTTTGTCCAATGAGGGAGTATGTAAAAAATGGCTGTAATTCCTGAACAGTTAATGTAATATTTTTGTTAAACCTTCGAATTAAAGCTGAAAGTCTACACTTCAATCACATCTTGGTTGCTTCATTTCAAATCCATTGTGGTGGTGTACAAAGGCAAAATTGTGTCACTGTGTAAATACTTATGGATCCAACTGTATATTATTATTATTATTTTATTATTTTTAATCATTTTCATAAAGTATTCCAATAATTCTACAAGGCACTGAACGTTCCAATCCATCTTTTACACAATCAAGAAACCTCAAATATATCTAACCTCTGACCTCTACAAAAGCACCAATTACAGTAAATGACAGTTTGCGCCAGATTTGTGTCACACTCCAGTCCATTGCCTCCACCTGCAGAGCTTTAGTCCAAGGTTTGTAGGGGAGAATCTGTCACTTTCCTCGGTCCTGCATGCTTTCTCCTGTTTTACGGCTTTCACAGTATCAAGCACCTGTCATTTGGATGATGGCACTTCACACTGCCCTTCCTTGTCATCCTCACACACACACACACACTCAATCGACAATGACATTCGTGGTGTAACAAGTCCTGGGTGGCGAGGATGGGAACAGCTGACTAACGGGGTACCATCTGGCTGAGGTGTTGTTTGTTAGTCTGATCGCTTTATTTTTGGCCATTTAATTAATAGCACGTGACACTTGGATCTTGGGGAGAGTGGAAGTAGCAGGGGTGCAGTTTTGGCCAGAACTGACTCATTACACAACGTGTCACTGATCATTCGTATGACCTAGCTAACTCATCCTCTACTGGCAAACAAGGAATCATGTAGGTGGCACAGTTCCCTTAATGAGTACGAAGGAAGAAAAAGCGGAAGGGATTAAATAAAAAAAATACCAGCAACAATACATAAGTAAAAAAAAAAGCATTGAAAAGGTGTATAACAATGTGTGATTATGATGAGGCATAAATATCTATCCGTGTGCAGATGATTGAAAATGGATGTGATTACTGAAAGAGGACCCAAATGTCATTTTGCCAAGCCATAATGCTAGAGATATTAATTTATCGAAGTCTTTTAATACTCCAGTAGGATTTTCCTTCTCTGCTGATATTAATTTAGAAAAGTGATAAAGCCCCAGGCGCTTCCATTTTAGGAAATGGTACGGCTCAATGGCAAAATCCAATGGCCAAAGGAGCTCTCTGTTAAGAATAGTCTGTATATTCCTAATAAATAATGAAGAGAGGTTATTCGAGTTGATTTGAGCACAATGAACACTTTAGTCCTCATTCATCAAAGCTGCACCGGTGTTGTGTAACAATCACATCTGTGAGCGTAAAATGAGCACACACACAAATCCTGGGAATCAATTGTT
This sequence comes from Pangasius macronema, assembly GCA_037577455.1. NCBI lineage: Eukaryota > Metazoa > Chordata > Actinopteri > Siluriformes > Pangasiidae > Pangasius > Pangasius macronema. The sequence goes on along the minus strand of CM074950.1, from coordinate 13,848,199 downwards.
GGCAATTCTGTACAATCAAATGTAACCGTGTTTTAAAGCTATGGCTTTAAATGTGTTGCATTTTCAGTTTTATTGGCTCAGTGCCATTGTACAGGCATAAAACAGAGCATGTTTCGAGGTTTGCTTTATTCATATGATGAGTAAATAAGAGACTGATAGGCAGGCTGTTGTTGTTGTTGTTTTTTTTTCCAGAACGATTTATCAGTTGTGCTTAAATGCCTGAACATGCTGATCAATCCTGATTATTCCTACAATTGTAGATCATATGGCGTCTCATCAAACTGCCTTTTTACCAATAAAAAAAAAAAAAACGTATTTTTGACAGATTTTTTTTGCGATTTGTCACTCTTGCTATGAGATGAGATTATTCCACCTTCTCTGTGATGTCTGAGATTCCTCATCTCGCACATCTAACAATCTCTCCTTGCCATAAACAACGACGTAAATGTTTAAAAAGGGACAACAGTAAATTTGACAGAAGTGGTTAAAAGTAATCATGTACGAATGCAACACTGAAGATGCGATTTTTGATTTATGAATCACAGATACATAATCGATTTTGCAAATCGCTTACATGACTGAGTCATCATTACACGTTCACGAACTTCGCATCTTATTATGTAAACGGTTCTGACATTTTGTAGCTTCAACTCAAACTTATTATTTTTGATGTCTTGATTAGATTAAAAAGACTTAAGTCATTCTGAATAAAAGTGCTCGTTCCCCCACACTGTGCCTTTTGTGCATGGATATAAAGGTCATTTTACGCGTAAAAAAAAAATCCCTTCAAAGCATTGTGTTCTCATCAACAGGTTTCAGACATGCAGTCACACATGCCCACACATTCAGTGTTAATTTCACACGAGGGTAATACACCACAGACAGATGCATACCTAAATAAGAGAGCAGCAGAGAACAGAGCGTCTGACCACACTACCGGTTTCCTGCAACAATCTACGACACCTTTTGAACGCAAGAACAACTGACTTTTTCCATCAGGTATTTTGTCAAGAAAATAGCAGCAGGGTTTTATTTGGCTTTTTGTTGGCTTGTTTTTTTTTTTTTTGGAGATGAACAGAGGAAGATTCTGGTTGTAATGAGCAGGCGAGTGTGCAGTTGGGGCGTTGCCGGGACTGCGGGGAATATTCTGGCACCAAGACCCTTGACTCGATACTCCGACTGCTCTCCCTCCACTACTTAAGCAAACACACCACACACAGACACACACAGACACACACAGACCACACCGAATCAAAATCACACCCAACACAAAGGATCACCATGGAAACATATACCATACTGTGCATTGCTGATTGGGGGACGACTGATACATATGCACATAAACACTCACACACACACACACACACACACACACACACAGACACACACACACACACAGACACACACACACACAAACCAGTGATGCATAATACATTGGAGGCTTTCATTCCTTTCTCAAAAAGCTCATGCTGGTAACCGGGCAAGAAAAAAAATCAGTATCTATAACTACACTATTTCTATGTCCTTCACTGCCTTATCAATCAAAAAAAAAAAAAAAAAAACTAAAAAGCTCACTCTCCATCAGGGAGGCTGTTCCTCCCACACACTTTAGGCGAAAAAAAAAAATTTGCTTGGAAAAATTAAAATTCTAGGCCATTATCTATTTGGTTAAATCATGACATTTAAGCAGGTTGGAATACATGATACCCAGCCTGTGCTAATTGCCTGAGTATTACAGAACTGTGCTGTTATTTCGATTACTGGAACATAACTTCATCCCCGGGTTGGATAAAATGTTAGGCACATCAAACAAGCAGATTACACATTTGGGCTTCGGTCTTTCATTGACAGTTACTCGGCTGACGAGCAGTTTCTCTAGGCTATTGCTTTTTTAACTTCATTCATCCAGCAACAATGGAAAGAAAAAAAAAACTCTCCTTCCTGTTGACTTTGGCAAAAGAAAACGTTTCCTTTACATACATTAGTTTACACCTAACATGCCCCAATTGGTTCATATATTTCTCAGCGCTGTTTAGTACCCTGAAGGTGTGGCATGTGTGACTCTTTTCTGCTAACTCGTGCATTACACATGTGCCTGTCTGCTGGCTGTAGCAAAAAATGAGAACGCCTATCAGAGTGCGATAATGTCTTACGTGCGACGAGACAACACCGCAGCTCATAGCTGAAATGGTAGCCAAAGACTTCCTGTCTTTTGTCATGGGTGCTTCATCACCAGTGACATTATCAGGAGAGGTTAAAGACTATAGCTACATAAAGTCACACATCCCATGGATTCAAGACATGCTTATTTTCCATAGTCTGTACTAATGAACATAACCAAAAATTATTTAAGTTGCTGCTAATTGGACTTCCAGGCGAGCACAACAAGGCACACTGAAGCTTTCACTTGCCTGGTGGGCTAGCTATGCTTTGTCCACTCCTGAATTCCTACAGTGAATAAGCAAAGACATTTAGCAACTGAGACTGGTGAGCAAAGGGTATTAAAAGTACAAGAAATTCCTTATTTTAGTAAAAGTGAAAATACTCATTTATTAAAAAAGGGTAGTCAGAATAAAGCAGTTTTTTTGTTTCTTCTAAAGTGAACTTCCAGAGGTATCAAGTGAAAGATAATTGAAAACCGTACTTTATTATTTCCCACCTTGGTTGCCGCAGGATGCAAACTGGCACAACAGAATGAAGCTTGGGAGTGTGTCACACACCTGCCTTCCTCTCGCCGGTTTTCTGTTTCCCACCCGCGCACACAAGCTAATTAAAAATCTTCACACAGCAGAATCATCTCTCCTTTACCATTTCTCCCTTCTATTTTAGGAAACTTTTGTATCACAATTGCATTGGGCTAATATGCACCGCAGTTATTCCCAGATGGGACACTGAGGAGGATTTGGAGTTGTCCTCTGGCACCGAGCTTCAATAGGACTCGAGGGCTAGCGTGGCGAAACCCATCTGGAGCGGCCTGCATGCCAGGCGCTGGGCACAGAGCCCTCCACCCACGGCAGCCTGGTACATCCACTTCCAGCCACTTAAGTTGTTGTGTGATAGCATAGTATATCTATATTAAATGCCCAATCTTTCATGGCAACGCGTATACATTCTATAGAGATACATATTAAAGAAATCAACCGAGTTTGACCAAGCCTCTAACTCACTGCCCTCTACTTCCTTAAGCAGACTGCATTGGTTCATGGAGGAATCAGTTTCCTAGCACATATTCACATTCAGTTTCCACAAGGAAGAGGATCACTCTGGTCTCACACTCACATGTGGCGAGAGTGCGGCAAAACATGAGATTACCATGGCAACGGACTTGGGCGGGCATAGATAGGAAGAAAAGAGACAGAATGAGGGAAGAGATTGCAAGAAGAGAGGGGGAGATGGGATGGACGAGGTTAATTCTGCTATACGCTTCAAGTTCCATATGGAAGAAAATGTGTCAAAGGTATTACTCAATACGAAACCAGCCAGAAATAAGTGCAAAAGAGGAAATGGGGAGATAGAAACAGACAGAGAGAGAGAGAGANACATGAATACTGGAAGGGTGGGAGCCTGTGAAAGATCCAGTGAAAGTTTCACACTTGATTAAAGAGGTGTAAGCCAGTTGGCAACCACAGCCAGAGGCCATTGGCCTCGAAAGCTGTGTGCGTGTGCGTAAGTATGCTCTGTGTCAATAGACACTGCAACCTCACAGCTAAGACTGCAGCTTTGTCAGGCATCATACCTCCGAGTATGACACGAAACTTGGAACACCAGTGAAGAGTCACTTGACGCATCCAACAAGCTGCTTCACTTTTTTCACCCTGCAGTGTCCTTTAGCACAATGGCTCTTTACTAAATTGATGGAAACCTACTCAAATTGTAGAGGAATGAGTGCAGGAGGGCAGATTTTTCACCCTCACTCCAAATATTGCGACTGCCCCACACATGTTGAGAGATCTTGATTAATGGCTACTACTGCTCATGGGAGTGAAAATCTTCCTGAAACCAACACAATTACACACACTGTCAGGTGTGTTACCGAGTTAAATGCAGGGCTTGAAATGAACACTGCAGCTCACCAGCCACTGTAGCCAGTCAGCATTCCTAACCACAACCCTAATCATGATAAAGCTGTTACTGAAGATGAAGGAATGATTAAATGAATGAATGATTTATTCTTCAACAGCACAGTGGGGCAACAGGTACAACACCTGGCAAAAATTATGGAATCACCACCCTTAGAGGATCTTCACCCAGATTTTTTTTTTTTACTTGGTAGCAAATATACAAATCACAGATATGGACACAAAAAAAATTTGCTTAAAACCTGACCATTCTGGCTTCGCCTTAAATTATTTTAATTAATGGCCTATTTTTTTTCCAGATCAAGTAGAAGAAAAAAATAAGGGATCACTCAATGCTGAGGGGGAAAAAAATGAAGGAATCACCTTGCAATTTGCATTTCTAAAACAAGCACCGGCACAAGTCTGAAAATGCAAATGAGACTGCGGTTAAAAGAGAGTGATTACAGACCTTAAAGAGCTGTTAGACTTAAAACACGGCCCCAACAAGAGAACTGTCAATTGAAACAATGGATGGATTATAAAACTCCTTCAAGAAGGGAATCCAACACAGAGCATGGCAAAAGATGTTGGCTGTTCCCAGTCGGCTGTGTCTAACATTTGGTGCAAGTATAAACAAAATGGGAAGGTTATAAAAGGAAAACATATGGGTAGACCAAAGAAGATGTCAAAGTGTCAGGACAGAACACTCAAAGCAGTGTGCCGTTCTAATGATATAAACATATAAAGATGACTGCCTGAAGAAAACAATCAAATTTCCCCACTCACTTTATGATAATGGGGTTGCATGTCAGGTAAAGGACCAGAGGACATGGCAGTCATTACCGTAATAGTCGATGTACAGGTGTACACTGAAATTTTAGACACTTTTCTCATTCCATCGATAGAAAACAGGTTTGCTGAAGATGAAGCCACTTTTCAGGATGATAATGCATCTTGCCAAAGAGCAAAGAGTGTTAAGGCTTTTCTTCAGGAAAGGCATATCAACTCAACGACATGGCCAGCACACAGCCCAGATTGAAAATTTATGGTGGAAATTGTACAAAATTGGTCCAGGACAAGGATCCATCCTGCAAAGCTGATCTGTCAACCACTACATGAGTCCACGCCTCAAAGAATTCAGGCCATCATAAAAGCCTGAGGAGAAGCAACTAAGTACTAACTGTGATTTTTTGTTGTTGTTCCTGATTCTATAATTTTTTTTTCCTCAAGAATGAGTGGTTCCATAATGCTCAGCTATTAAACAAAAATTGTTTTGTGTCTTATCTGTGATTAGTTTATTTGCTATACAAAGCAACAAAGCTGGATGAACATCATCTAAGTGTGGTGATTCCATCATTTCTGCCAGGGCTTTGAAGTGTCCAGGGTCCCTGGTTCGATCCCGAGCTCACGCAGAGTGTCTGTGTGGAGTTTCACATGTTCTTCCTGTGTCTGTGTGGGTTTGCTCCCCTTTAGTCTGGATGGCTGAATTTGCCAGAATTAGCAACACACACACACACACACACACACACACAACACAGCAAACTGCTGCTGATGGAAGTGTATTGTTCACTTTTGGTTCAGTGAGCCAGGAATCTGTAGTGTCACACAAGCAGAAGTATACGGCTACAATTCTTTGACACTCGTTCTTCACTGATAACAATGGTGTGAAGAGATTTTCAGTTGCTTGTGGCTGCATGAATTCACACGTTAACACTTCCTGATGCATTCTGCTACCTGACATGAAAGTGAAACACAAACACACACACACACACACACACACACACACACACACACACACACACACAGTGTGGGTTTCCGAGCTCTGGAGTCCATCGTAGCTCTGCTACAACACAGTAAACTAATCTGGAATTAAAGAACCTCTACTTTTAGTCTTTCCTGAGAGAAAATATCTCTTGATCAATAACCACAAGATATTTTGGATGCCTCTTTTGATTCGAATAAATTGCTGCTTCCTGCACAGGTCAGACAAGGGCTTTGCTGCTCCACTCAAATAGCAGCACAGCTCTCCAAGAAAGGAATTACGGGATTAAGTGTCCCGCCGGTGGCTGGTTTAATCAATGCTGGAGGCAATGTGCTACAATGTGGCTCGTGACATTTGAACTTCGCCCTTTCGACTTCGCAATGGGCACTAGGCATTAAGGAAGCAGACAGTGCCTACAGGGTGTGACTGCTCTACCTCAGCAGTCAGCTAGATAATGGTACAGTGTCATCCTGTGCGTCATCGCGTCTGCCAGTCATGCTGTCCTTGCCATACGACAATCATAACTTTTGGAGATCTAGTCATTACACCTTTAGATATTTATCCATTTGGGCATATGTTAAGCTCACAGAGCTTGCAGCATATTCTAAACTAGTAGATTTGGAAATTGTAGAAATTGAAATACAGGCATTTGATGACCTTAGTATTATAAGGTTGTATCTGGGTGAAGAATGAATGGCAGATAGAAACTTAAGGTCATGATCTCTCAATACAGCCAAGTTGCGGCCTAAAGACACCGCATTACATGCTCCCCTACTGCTGTCCCTGTGACTCAACACACTGACTACGTTTGGTAGGTCTTTTGACTTTTTGTAAACATGCATGTTCATAGCAGGTGATAATATAAACTGTATTTTTAAAAAAAAATCTGTATTATGGATTGTTATACCACAGTGCTGATGAATTCTTGAATCAGAAGGTTTTCTATAACAGCATGACAGTAGTTATAGGTGTAACATAACTCCTACCTTTATATTAATTCGCTCATCCTAATACATTATCATGTTCTTATTTAACAAAGAAAAAGGTACATTATTGAACATTTACGGAAGTTCTGGTGTCAGTGCTTTGTAATGGTGAGTACGCTTTCAGTCAAAGAAGAGTCTTCAAGACAGAGGAGTTTGTGCTTTTAAGTTTTCTTGGAACATGTCAGGCTGCATTTTTCTGTCATGTTAACTTCAAGTAAGAGAAAAAAAGAGAGGATAGTGAAGGGATGAGAGTTTATAGCTGCTATAACGTAAGTGATAACAGATTAACTGGTCTCTTAGATGTTCCACAACATTTATTGTCACTGCTAGTGGTTAAAAAGTGTCTTAAAATGCTTTGATCATTGTCATTGTCATTTGGCAAATTGCTGTGATATAAGAGGAATAAAATGGAAAATAATCCACTTTGGGATTGTAACCTTGCTTCACACTGGGCTGTATCATGCCATCCTGCTGTGGTTTATTTTCTATTACAGAATGGGCCTGTTCCTTACTTATCCAGGACAACTGCTGTAAACATGTGACTGGTAAAAATGTGACTGCATGTATGGGGCATAACAATGAACTGGCCATCAAATAATATAAAGAAATGAAATTGACAGTTTATAGGTATTAGTTACATGCTTTTGTGAGAATCAACTGAAAATGATTAACTTGCAGCTGAATTTAATCAGAAGAAAGCAGCTGTGAGTATGTAATAAAACTGGGGGGGGAAAAAACCCCTAAATTCCCAGCACACTACAAGGCTGCCTATAGTTGGTTAAGAGAGCAGGCACAATGCCAGCACAGAACTGTAGCATACTGTAGGCTAATGTAGGCTAGCTTTGTCCTCATTAAATCTATATTTAGGCTGAATCCCAAATGGCCTTATACTGCTTGTATAAGTGAATTGCAATGCATCAAATAATGTCATATTTCCTGTGCAGTGCACTACATGTTTACTAAGTGAGTCTTTTGCGATTCATTCCTTCTGGGAGAGAAAGGAAATCTCGGAACATTGTCAGTCTGAACACTCGTCATTTTAGAGATAAAAATATAAATATTGTACCCTACTTCAGAAGTAATTTAACAATATTCACACAGATAATGATGTTATCTACTAATTAAGAGATCAAAAACTCGATTACACCTTTTTGGACTGAAGGCATGTAATGTGAGGTGGGTGTGGAATGAGTGGGCGTGGCTTGACAACATGAAGTGTCTTCAGTCCACAAATGGATTCTTCTTCCCTGTCTACTATCTAACTTTACAATTCAATCTCTTAAAACCTTCAGTAGTTCTACTGAAAAACTTTTGACTAATTGCTAAGGCTACTGACATGACAAAGGACTGATAGCTGAGGAAGATGTGACAAATCAACGCACAGAATATTAACAGCTATTTTGGGTGTCATTCACTTTTTTTGTTTGTTGTTGTTGTTTACTGTTTTCCATCCCAGTAGCCTTAGTATCATGTATGCAAGTTCGCAAGATTCTGTATTGTGTGTGTGTGTGTGTGTGTGTGTGTGTCTGTAAGCATTAGCTTTAGTACACTTACTTTGCGCTCCTTGTCCCCATACTCCAGGCCAAGGGTGTCCATGGCACGGACGATGGCGGCCAAGGACTGGATGGTGTTGCTATACACCACGGGCTTATACTGCTTCACGTCATCTCCAGAGAAGCCATCCTCATGGATAATCCTACACACACACACACACACACACACACACACACACATTAGAGAAAGCAGACATTCCAGGAGACACATGCACAGAGCAATGCGTCTTAATGCCTCATTTCTTTTGCCAGTATTTGTCTTTCCTGGTTGCAATGTCATGTGAACTCTGTGAGAGATCTGAGATTCTGTACTCTAAGTACCAGACAGATGCAAAGACGAAGAGTATAAAAATGATTAAAAGAAATTTAAAAAAAGGTTTTTGCAATAAAAATAGGCTTGGTGTGCATGAACAACCCTATGATAATATAAACAAAATCAGTTTGCAAACCCCATCATATGTCTTTGCTTATAAGATCATAATGTCACTGACTCTAGCATTCATACACTAATTAAATGGCCTTAAACATGGTGTTAATGGTGGTAATATACAGTATATTGCCAAAGGTTTTGGGACGTCTGCCTTTACATGCACATGAACTTTAACGACATCCCATTTTTAATCCATAGTGTTTAATATGGAGTTGGCCCACCCTTTGCAGCCATAATAGCTTCAACTCTTATGACCATTCTTCTAGTAGACGAGAAGGCCTGGCTCGCAGTCTCCGCTCTAATTCATCCCAATGGTGAACCTATCAGGTTCAGGTCAGGACTCTGTGCAGGCCAGTCAAGTTCCTCCACACGAAACTCGCTCATCCATGTCTTTATGGACCTTGCTTTGTGCACTGAAGCACAGTCATGTTAGAACAGGAAGGGGCCATCCCAAACCGTTCCCACAAAGTTGGGAGCATGAAATTTTCCAAAATGTCTTGGTATGCT
>CM074950.1:13828701-13838803 GCA_037577455.1 Pangasius macronema | reverse complement strand
TATCACTGCACCACGCTTGAATTCACTGAGCTCCTGAGAGCGACCCATTCCTTCACAAATGTTTGTAGAAGCAGTCTGCATGCCATGGTGCTTGATTTTATATACCTGTGGCCATGGAAGTGATTGGAACGCCTGAATTCAATGATTTGGAGAGGTGTCCCAATACTTTTGGCAATATAGTGTATTAATGCAGCACTTCAGCTTACTAGAGACATACGATTGGGATGAATATCAGCATCCCAATCGTTTGCAGCTGATATTAGCCTGAAATCCAGGATCTGTATCAGATCTAATTAGTCATATTCTCCAATCTGATCCACTGACACATTTTATAGCATGAATCAATGTGACATTGTCTGACAACACAGATCTGGCACATGAACACAGGACACAAACAGTGTCTTAGGTCTTAAATCCTATTCCCAATTTGACGACAGAAGCTTGCAGAGAATCATGATTACTTGGTGGGAGTCAGCATCAGATCAGTATCGGGTATCGTTAGATACTCACAACACTTTTGTCAACGGCATGTCATGCAGTAAGAAAACGTATGACCAGTGCATCACTACATTACACAGCAGCTTGAATAGGGACTGCTTTTAGCTTTAAATGAATGCAAAGAAGTTAAAATAATTAAGTTCCCATTCTCAACTGCTCAAAGTGGGCCTAATTATTTGTGTTGGCACTCCATGTCTCTGTATTGCTATTTGGATTCTTACATTCCTTCTGCATATTAAAGTTATTTTTACCTCTTGTCTGTTGTAATTGTAATTCCAGACCTATAACAATGTAGAATGCTGGTTTGTGCTAATGAGACAAGACTTGGTGTTCACTAAGGAAAGGGGCCCAATGCATTAACCTTTCCTGAACCCAAAAATTCTTCCAGAGGCAGATAATGTGTGTGTGTGTATGTGTGTGTGTGTGTGTGTGTGTGTGTGTGTGTGTGTGTGTGTGCGCGTGTGTGTGTGTGTGTGTGTTGAAAGTTGAGAGGTCTCCATCCCCATATCTTTCTGTTACTGACAGAATATCTGAACAAAATTGACAGTAAAATGAAAAAGTATGAAGTTCAGAGAATGTCATCCTCTCCTGTGACCTCTGATAATCATCTCTGCACTAAAACCGTCTACCTGCCTCATAGAAATGGTGCAAGTCACCAAGATCCACCGCATGTATGTTTATAAAGCTGTTTACACTTACAGCATTTAGTTTACATAGCTCCTGAGACTTAACACATGACTGCTCGTGTAGTGCATTCTCTCTCATGCTCATCTTCTCTCTTTCTCTCTCCTGCCGTCTGATTTAATAATTGTGCCATTATCCAATAATGGTTTTATCTGTCTATAATGAAGAGGATTACCTCCCTCTCGTCTAAACCAACTGGGGTATCCAGAAAACCGTATCTGAGGCTTCGTTACTGGGAAGCGTGGGTGTCCACTCTCTCCTTAACCTTCTTTCTTAATTAAAGAAAGTAGGCGTTGAGTATAAGCTGTATTGCTTGAGGGAATCGGTGAGTGAAGGAGTATTTTTGATTCTCTTGATGGATATTGGACTTTAAAACAGCTGCAACATAATTACTTGTCATTTTACTGTGTGGAAAATGATTTTCAATGATTGTCAAACACAATAATTGCCATTCTGTGCTTTGACTCGCTGTAAATGGCAAGATTTCATCTCTACTTTACTGATAATTGTGGGAAAAAGAGCAAAAGCAGGGTTAGTTTCATACTTCCATGGTACACTGGCTGAAATTCACAGAAAAGACAAGAGCACAGGGAACAAACAGGTGCACCACAGTGGGTGTATATTTGGTTGCTAAACAATCCCAGGACGTCACATCCATTCAGGTGTGTTACAGTAACAGACAATCATAACATTACTAGAGCACACACACTATTAAAGAGAACAATACATTTCGGCCAGCAGAAGGCATGAGCTTGATGATGCTATTAGGAATCTGGATGAAAATCAAGTTTCTGTTGCCAGGGCATTTTAAAATGGATATTCCACCATGTTTTTCCCCATAATATGACATATTTTGCAGTGAAGCAGCATACTTGGGTGTTGGGGACTTCATGTTTTCCCATCAGGATCTGACTGGCTTGTGAAAAGTGGGAGTTCCAAAATAAACATGGAGATGCTAGCCTGCAGTCAATTGTGGAGGACTACTTGCCAATCACATGACCACTGGCACAGGAAAAAAAAGTGAGGCCATGTTTTTATTTGTGCCTGTATGTGCAGTCAGTACTCACTGAGCATCGGTCACTCTCATGAGCATCTTGAGCAACTCAAACTGAAGGGGGAGGTGAAACATGACATAGAATAACTGGTTATAATATTTTTTGGCCCTTTGGCAATTCTACTAGTGCAGGAAGATTACGTACAAAGAAGTAGTGATGATGAATATCAGGTTGAATAGTAGGTTCTGACCAAAAACATGAGTTTGTGATTGAGCCACAACAGCACATATTTCGAAGTTAATCACACAAAATCTTGTCTCATAATCAGTGTTTTCTTGAACATTGTAGTCCCCATGCTACACTACAATATGTTGACTTTGCCAGCTGTAGCCTTCCATGCCTCATATCATCTTTCAGGGAGACGGGGCTTAAATAGTTTTTGATGTTTTGGACAAAAATCTCTGTCAAATGAACGTTGCTTCCATTAGCAGACACCACAGCAGATCATTGGACCGCATGTTTCATTTGGCACAGGTTTTAACCCTCCCATTTTATCCAGGCTGGGGCCCAGCACTTAGAGTACACTCCCAGTGGCTGGGTAGGTTCCCTGCCCGGGAATCAAACCCGAACCACGGCAGTGAGAGCGCGGGACCTTCAGCCACTAGACCACCTGGGAATCTTCCAAATGAATAAACATAAATATCAGCACAAGCTATAATCTGGAAGGACAGTTGAACATCACCCAACCTTCTCACATTCTGTCATACTTTAGTGCCTCAGTTTTAAAAAAAAAAAACACAAAACGGTCAGCTGGCTAGCTTCCACTGAGCACTGTCTCGCCGTTCTACAGAGTTAGCACTAACAGCAGCCACTGTCTTTGGAACATTAGACATTAAAAATGAACATGAAATTGATAATTGCTTGTGGATATGATGTGATGACTCTGTATTTCCCAGCCCTAGACAATTCTGCTTTCTGCTATTAAGATGTTCTATGTCTCACAGAAACTGTACATGTCTTTCATTAAACTCACAGAAATTTTAATATGCAATTGCAATATAAACACATTTTCTTATATTTACTAACTAATAATGAATAATCAAACCAATGCTAAATATCACGTCAATATCAACTCCCTACTGGAATGTGCAGATGATCAGTCGTATATCATGACATTTAACACGTCAAAAAGTCAAAAAAAAGGACAGCGGTCGTCTAGGGCAAAAAGACCAAATTTCAACACAGCATCCTTTTTTGGTAAAAGCATAATGCTTCCTCACAGAACACTTTGAAAATGTGATATGAAAAATTAATATAGTTACATTACCATTTCATACATTGTACTTTGATCATCCGAATGCAATTTATTCTGTCCAATCCATCAAGGCAGCAGAGAAAAGCTTAGAGCCAAGATGGCGGCATGAGTTTCAGCTGCCAGTGTCTCCATTTCTCTCCACTTAACTCACTGAGTACAGCAGTGCTAGCTTTCTCAAGTGACTCTTCTATTATTCAGGAGCTAAAAATAATGCATGTTTGAGACTTTTTCAAAGTCAAAATATAAATAAGGCCCAGAGCCACTGGTTTTCCAGTCCCAGGAGAAGAAGGGAGAAAAATCGATCTGTTTTAGATACGAGGCTGAAAGAAGAGCTTCACTGACAGGTTTGCTTCCGGATCTATCCTCTCACACATTTAGTCACTAAGCTACTGCTGGAGGACACACTCTGCACGTTTTTATGACTATGCAGCTTTGTGTGTGGGAGCTCCCTATGAGGGCCACAACACACTCCTCTATATTTACAGCCCTACTTCCTGAGAACACGATCATTTGTTTACAGTTGACATTCAGGCCCTGATTCTCTCAACATGAGCCAGGGCCTGGATAACCGAACTGTNGTAGAGACACGAAGGACACTACAATGTCCACTGTAAGTAGTGTAGTGTGATTTTAGCCTATTTATCCTGTTACTTCACCGCGTACTCTTCCTCTGAAGGAGGATAAAGCTATCACAAAGACACTAATGCAGTGGGCATCATCACTTCTGTATTGGAAGAATGACAAAATCAGATAAAAATAAGATAACAGCAGACGCTATCTTTGAACTACCATTACGTCACATTTAAATGGAATCCATGCTTGAAATCTTCAGAGGCAGCTGCTCGTGTATCTGCTAACTGTCAGCAGACATTTGGAGGAAATGTCTCCATTTCTCTGGCGGGCTGTGAGAGAGACGTTTTCCTGTTTTAAAGTTGCGTGCTCTTTTTAAGAGAAAGAGAACCTACTGTTGCTGTTTCGAGCAGTAGACACAAGCACAACTCCACAAAGACAGCACTCAGACTTTTACTACAAAAAAACTGAGCAAGACCAAGCCTAAAGCCACGGTCACACTAGAAATTTACTCTTCAGATCTTCCTGCTAAATAGGAATGATCAAGATGGTAGCAAAAGACTAGTGACAAAGACAAGGCCTCCATTTTGGTACAGTTAGCAAGCTGCCTGTGGCTGCTTGCAGCTCCTTCTTTCCTAAATTAATCTAGAGATATCAGTCAAGCCTGTACATGTTTTTTGTACACTGGGAGTTTTTTTTCCTCCCTGCAATCTACCTTGCATGCCAACCTAAGCTGGCTGCTAGCAAAATATCTAAATCACCATCAATAAACAGTAAAAAAAATAAAAAAATTAAAAAAATTAAAAAACTTAGAACACATAATCCAGCATACAGTATACTGCATTTAGAAAAATAAATAAATAAATAAATAAATAAATATATATATATACACACACACACACACACACACACACACACACACACACACACACACACACACACACACACACACAGGTTCAGGTGTTCAGGTTGTGTTCACTTGCAAATTTGGCTAAACAAAAATTTGACTGAAAAAAAAAAAACTGAAATGAATGATTCTGCAACACCTGTCAAGCGCATCCTCATCCCGCTGTCCGTCCTGAGACTCGCAAACCCATACGATCAGTTCACGTTAAGTAACCATGTTTGAATTTTGTTTATTCGGATATCTGCTGTGCCTTGATCACTCAGTTGTATTCTCAGTTTTCAAGGGGCAAATATCATGATTGGGATTCACAGAAAATGAATTGTGCACATGCAGATAGCCGACCGAGCTCGCCTCATTCATCGGCCCACTAGTTTCACACCCAAGGCCCACAGGAGCTCTTTGGGGACCATAGGGAGTTTGTGTAAGGCGAGCACTCGTTTTCTCTCTCACACACTCTCTCCCTCTCTCTTTGAAAGGAGAGCAGAGGAAATGCCACCTCAATACGGTGACATGTGGGTGGATGAGAGACATCGTTACCGCTACCTCCAGTTCAAAGGAGCTTATTACTGAGCGGGTCTTTAAAAAGGAGAGGAGAAGAGAGCGAGAAGATGAGAGAGAGAGAGAGAGAGAGAGAGAGAGAGAGAGAGAAATTTTATTTATGATTTGGAGAGCCTGTTCTGCTCACTCATGAAGATTTTTATGTTCCTCATCGTTATCTTTCACTTCCCACGAAAGGGAAAAGAAGCTGACCAGTGGGATATCCTGCTGACAGTTATTACAGAAACACAGACACACAGCGCTCTGTGACCTCTTGCCTGAGCTGACACAGGCTCATACACACTCTCAAAGTTACTCTCTCATTCCCACACACCACTAAGATACAAAGGGCCTGACCCTCAACCCAAGAGATCCGGTCTGTATGGACACCTAGCACACATCGGAAATATTCATACAAGCTTAATTTAATTTTGCATAAAACACCTACAACAGAAAGTCACAGTTTAGAAAGCAGGCACATGCAATTATCCAAAGAGTGATGCTTCACTGATGCATATGGAAGGAAAAATATCAGGAGATTCTCTCATACACACTCTCCTATCTCTCCCACATTGGTACATGCCATTGGTAAGAACCCCCTTTGTCCTGAGTGGCTGTTTGAGCAGCACTCCTGTCATCACTCCCACAGGACATAGCTACTTATCTTGTCTTCTGCTCCGCCCGAACATAAGGGCAGTGCTTCTATTTATAACTGCCTCAATCTGAGTCTCTGAGAAAATATTCCACATCATGCACTCCATCAGCCCAGTGTCCATAACTGTACTGTATTGTTCTGTATATGAAAATTGTGTCGCCGTCCAAATACTTCTGAACCTGCCGGTAAGATACTATGAGTTTTCTAAACACAGTTTACAATGGAACCCGCCGTAAAATCAAAAGCAGTGGTCTGTGTTAAAAGGACAGGTATGGATCTAAACATTAGGGTTTGATGAGGGTTTTATACTATGTACACCAGTGTATTTCCACTCCTTTTTTTCCCCCTCACTTCCCCTCATCCTGTGTGAGAGCAAAAATGATGTTAAACAGAACACTGAGGTTTAATACCACGAGGTAGTAGAGGGGACAAGCTAGTTATACAGCCCTTATGGGGAAGTGCTATAAATCTGTCTACAATGTGGGTATGTGTATATACTTCGATTCAAACACTGTACAAACACTGTATTCTTACCCCAATGTGTAAATTATATCATATATAAATAGTGTACTCTGTAATGATATATCTTTTTTTATGCTGCAATACTGGAATGTATGCCATTTGGTGGATATATTGCCACATCAGCACACTGCAGTATTTCATCTGCCCTTATCCTATAATCCTGTGTTAAACTGGGTGTGTTGTTAGACAGACCCTAAAATGGATAGTGTATATTGCTCCAGTCTATAAAAGCTCTTTTTGAAGGGTTCAGTAAAACCAGAGCAGCCAAGCTATCTACATATCGACTGTGCGATCAACTTGCTAATAAGGAGGTCACCCTGTCACAGTAAAGATTATCCTCTTTCACATCCAGGAAAACATGAGCTTTGGGAGAATATATTAAGTAGGAATTTAAGTTGGGTACACAGATCCATTTATTCTTCATTAAGAAAAAAAAAAATACTTCAATCCCTGCCTTGACTAAAGAGGTGCTGAAATACTGCATCCCTAGAGCCTGTTGCCAGTTTCTGCGATTTATTCCTGGCTTTACTTGGTGGCCAGCCGAGTCCTAAAACATGACAACACTGCATTAATGGGTTTTCATTCATTTCTTACACTGAACTACAGACCTGCCACCAAGAACGCCAAGACTGATGCCCTGTAACCAAAGCGTAACAGCCAAGTTACCATTAAATCAGGAGATTTCTGTACATACTCCTCGATGGGTCTTACCCCACTGCTGTGTATCTTAGGCTATCAAATCCTGTGGTCAGAAGAGCTGTCCAATGTGCCAGCCATCACAAACCGAGGATGGTTAACAAACCTGAGTGGCAGCACACATCCTGACCAGAAGCTGTTCACATGGTATGACTGTCAAAGGTCCTTTGGCCATATCTGCCATCAAGAAGGTTAAGTTCCCACCATGTTAACACACATAACACAGGATTCTTAAATGATAGTAACTATGACCATGTTCTAAAATAGGTCCCACATGTACCCTCTCAGTGGGTGTAGCCTGGTACTCCCTGATTAACTGGGTTGATCTACTTCAGGAACCTCAGTACTAATATTGAGTTATTGAGTTTACTCTAAGGAGATGCATGAGTAACATGTTAGATGTTAGCTTACATATTCACAATTCTTCCAAAGCTAAGTTCTAAAATGGGATTTGTACTTGCAACCTTCTAAGCAGGAGCCCAAAGTCTTAACCACTGAGCTGCCACTGTGGCATTTTAAGTATGTGCTTTAAAAAAATAAGCTCCTAAAAACCTGGAATGTTCTTGCTTTTCCCCCAAACAGTAGGAGGATATTAGCCATTTGCAGGATGTCTATCAAACAAGGGGTTGTTTCCTGTTCACACGTTGGCCACATGCTTCAATTGCGAAAGAATGCTGGCAGCATTTCATCCAACAAAGATGTGCAATCACACAGGCGGTGGTGTGCAATAACAATACAAAAAAGCTATCCATCAAAAACTTTACTACTAAGAGTTAAAAACTAAAACGTGTTTCTAAATCTTACTAGCTACACTACAACCTAGATGGCAAAAGTAGCATAACATAAACTACAATTTCTGATAATGATGAGCAATAATTAAAAAGCAGAATGCTCACAACAAATGTGTTGTAATTTTTATTACTAAACATACAATTAAAAATTTCGCCAATTGCCCAAAAACAAAAAAAGGAACTGCTCCACTGGGTTGACTTGAAATAGAAAAGTTCCTCCAAATAACTGGCAGTAATGATCAGAGAACAATGTAGGGCGTAAGTCAAAAATAGTTATCTACTTCCAAGCTACTTGATATAAAAAAAGAATGAAGCGCTGGTTACTGGGAGTGTAGTTGACTGGAAAACCTTCACTAATTACATCACGTCTGGTCAGCCACATCCCCTCTAACCCTCAAAATGCTTTTCCCATCCATTAAAAAAAAAGCTTTGGTAGCTTCATCAGAAAGAAGTATAAATCATCCCTTATTGACATAAGCCCATCTCTACTGCACGCCCTATACACATTTTGCATGCATGTCATCCTCCATTTACAGCAGCCATTCTCATCTCCATGACAACAGAGCAAGAGGATGGGGGTAGGTGAGATGGAAGTAAAGAGTGGATATACAGTGCAAGAAGGAGAGAAGATAAATGGGCATCCTCAGCACTACCCAAAAGCCTGTGCAAGCTGCTTGAGCAGCAGGTACTGACTTCTTTTATTTATCTACTGGCCACAATTTACACACCAATTCCTGTAAAGTTCACACTTTCTCTGCTGGAGCATTTCTGATTACTCTAACATAGTGGAGCTGACTGTTTTTTTTTTTTAATAGCTCGCAAAAATAGAGAAGTGAAGAGGCAGAAAGCAGAAATGCTCCATCTTGGCCATTTTTGTGGTTTTCAGATGGAACAATGGCTCAGAGGAGCAAAGCTGTAAGTCAAGTAATTATGCTTCAATTAGTTTTAGCTCGGGTTCGTCTAATACACAGGATGTGTGTATATCCATTTTAATGTTATGTTAAGTAGTCAGAGTAGTTTTACTTCAATTATGCATAATTTACTCTGTGTGTGTGTGTGTGTGTGTGTGTGTGTGTGGGCACTGTATGTATACACAGGCAGGCTTCCCTAGGGTTAAGAGCCACTGGGAGCCAGCTGACATGAGGTCCAATTTACCACCACACACATGCTCTCCAGGTAAATGTAACTGACACACACGTAGCAAAACACAATCACAACTGGCTGCAATTAACGCCCTTCAAACACCCCCATGCAGCACATCTACAGCAGCGCACATATAATACCAGCTAACAGGTGCCGTCAACACCCACATGCAAACCTGTTATTTACACTTCACTGTGTGGCACACAAGCACTACAAAGGGTGTACTTACATTGCCTTATGCTATTTTGACACTCTCAAAGTGGCTTGCAAATTTTTACCGTCCACATACTACTTTATGTTAAAAAAAAAAAAAGACAATTTCCACAACTGCTAAAAAGAGATTAATTTGTCTCTTGAGGTTGATTAGACACCGCACACGTCACACATCACAGACCTAAATCAGAGCAGTGAACAGACACAAACACCCTCCTCAATAAATAAAGCACTTTTGTGTGGGTTTGGGTTGAGATCTGCTTATACCGCCCAATACAAACACTTCAATAAAACAAAGGAGCCTTATATTGCCAAAGGAATGTGGGCCAACAGAGAGAGAAAGCACATGGATTTTTTGCACATGGATGGATTTGGATTTGAAATATGGAATGGATTTGAATTAAAACAACCAAGACGTGATTGAAGTGTAGACTGTCAGCTTTATTTTAAGAGGTTCCACAAGAGGTTCCATGTAATTCCATTTAGGAATTACAGCAAGTTTCAACAAAGTACCTCCATTTTCAGGGGCTCAAAGGTATTTGGACAAAGTGACATAATTGTAAATATAACCATAAT
>CM074950.1:13809681-13825203 GCA_037577455.1 Pangasius macronema | reverse complement strand
TACACACACGCACACACCTCTTTGTAGTCATATCAGTGGAAGAGAAACTCCAACATGCTACACGTAACAGAAACAAATGCAAAACATCAGGAGTATGCGTTCTAGAAAGTTCAGTCATCGATGTGTCCCTGGTGTTAATCCACATTCCAGAGTGAGGGCAAAGAGAGAGAAAGAGGGAATGAGTGTCATGCTGGATAAGGTCATTTTGAGGATATTGCAATAAAGGTCTGGGAAACAAACACATCAGAGGCATTTGTTCTGCTTCGGCTTAATCAAATCCAATTATGTCAACTAGGGTGCACATGAAACCCCCTAAATTAGTGGGTGGGTGGAGGAAGGGAGAGAGACAAAGACAAAGCATGTTACAGAGTACTATTCGTTTGCTAATGCTAGTGCACAGCAG
This sequence comes from Pangasius macronema, assembly GCA_037577455.1. Lineage (NCBI taxonomy): Eukaryota > Metazoa > Chordata > Actinopteri > Siluriformes > Pangasiidae > Pangasius > Pangasius macronema. Next base: position 13,824,800 of record CM074950.1, on the reverse strand, counting down.
TCCAATCTTTCACAACAACTGGATGTTTCATCATGCAACTGCTTCCTTCTCTGTTGATACACAATGACTCACAATTTCTTCTTCTCTCTCTCCCTCTCTCTCTCTCTCTCTCAATCACACACACACAGACACACAAAACCAAACTCAGAAAATAGTCACTGGAGTCTACTTTCTGCAGCAAGGCTCCACAGCATGCTACTGTGCTACTTTCCCCGTTATCTTTGCTGCAGTTATTGACATGCTGACTTCTGGGAAAAACACTTCCTCATAGAGGAGAAACAGAAACAGTAAAAGGTAACCAACTACACTGGCCATCTGCAAAAATAAAAACAGCCCTCACATGTGCACGCAGTTTCTGTACATTCGCTCACAAATTTCCCTAAAGAAATAGAGCTAGTTCTGGGAAATGAGAAATTACCACGTCTGGGACACCTATCATTTCTCACATCACTCTAGACATTCTTCAGTCATACCTCAATCCCACAATTCTACTCTTCTGCTTCCTGGCAGAAAATATTGTGTACTCCAATCTCCAGTATCTAATCAATATTAATCGTAACAGGTGACAGTCACTGAGAATTGAGAACTCTTTGTGTATGAAGAAAGATAAAATTAAAAAAAGAAGAACTGAGACCAGACAAGAGTAACATAACATCAGGCTGTTGTAGTCTACAAACTAATCAGCTTACACGAAGTTGCCATATGCATTACTTATACATAGTCAACCAACAGAGTCCCCTGAACCTGACGACAGTACAGGCACGCTAAATAAATATGGCTTTCTTAAAATGATTAAGATATTTATTAAAATGCACAACCTTTGCTTTGCTATATTTGTTAACCAGCTCTCTGTATGCAAACAAAGAATTGATCCACGCTTGCAATGCGAGGAACTGCAATTGCTCACAGAATGAATGAACCTTCAAAAATAACAGCTATCAATAAAACTTGTGAGAATTTATTGTGTGCTCTAGCATTTGGGCAGTTACCTTAAATCTTATTCTAGTACAAACACTAGCCAGACAAATTCAAGCTTCAAAGACAGAGCCATAAATTAGCCTGTATCTTGCTGACAATATACCAGCACTTGGACAAAATTTTACTACCCAATACCATTAACATACTCGGCCATGGCTTCTGCTAAATAACAGTATTACAATACTAAGCCCATTTTACGACAGAAAAGCGACAGAGCTCTTCACTGCAGCCTTCCTTCCCTCAATGCCTTCTTACATAAGAATAGGCTTCAAGAAGTGCTTTCACATCACATATGCCCAGGACTGTCATGCTATTGACCTCCAAAGCCAATTTAATTATCCCAAAAGCCTCGGTCTGCCCAGCTGTCACACAAGTGGCAGACATCTGCATTTAAGTTAACTTAAATACTTTCTGGCATTGCACGAGCCAGTACAAACAATGTTTCAATTATTGGATTATATAATGTCTATTTAAGAAAGATGTTTCTTTAAGATTAAAGTATGCTTTCCCATGGAACAAGCACATAAGAAGCCAAGTTTAATAAAATTAGTACACAGATGTAGAATGATTCACTCATTCCTTAGCAACTAAAATGGCTCTCTACATGTTAGCCTTAACCACTTGCAAAAGAAAGCAGTGTGCAAATCATGTGCAAAATATTCTGCATTGTATCTATATGTGTGTGTAGATAGATAGATAGATAGATAGATAGATAGATAGATAGAATGCAGAATATTTTGCACATGATCCCTGGTGTCCACTCCACTTCATAAAGAGACCCAGTATCCAATGCCGTGCAAATTAATGCTTGTCGAACACCTGGGTCCTCCTCAGAGTCTGAGCTGCTTCAATTAACCCAAAGGCCGGGTGTTTAAAACACACACATAATGTACAAGCTGCTTTATGAAAATAAACACTTGAAATTCTAGCCCACTGCTCCGAATGGGCAACACAGTTCAGCTTTCAATGGACAGAAAATGTACGAGGCCTAGATTGCTGGCAAAGGACACATAGATGACAAAGCAGAAAAGGCTTAATAGCATATCAGATAGGGTACGAGTCTGGAATATGATGATTTGACATTTGATTTTCCCATGGTGGCAGTGGTAATAATACAAGGAATATACTGTGTGTATAATAATGAGTTTTAACTCCCCGAGGATTACTATATGGAATGTGGAAATGCAGTAATTATGTAAAAAAAAAAGGTACAGACAGAGAAAAGTGTGTGTGTGTGTGTGTGTGTGTGTGTGTGTGTGTGTGTGTGTGTGTGTGTGTGTGTGTGAGAGAGAGAAAGAATCAGTTTCAAGTTAAACAATTTTGGCCCATGCTGGGCTAATAAAGCAAATGGATGCCATGCTGCCTGGAGAAATGCACCATAATCACAGGGTTTATCATCACGACTGCCTCGTTGTGGCACACACACACACACGTCACATGAACAGTGCTGCTTCCTTCTGAAACAACCAAGTCGCACCTCATCACATCTCATTCCTTGGCTTGTCACTTACAGCCAAGCCAGGTTCTGAACTTGACTGCAAATTCAATCACATGCCCTAGACAACAGATCCGCAGAGATATTACACTACAGCTCTCGTTCTATATCACTATCATCTTCACATCAGCCACACTTACATGGACTAATAAAACGTAATGCAGTTTACTCGATTATTGAAGCATTTATTAGAAAAGTATACACTCGGCTTTTACTTTCCAGTGCTTTTTTTTTTTTTTTTTGAAAAACATCAAGGATTTCTTTCAACATTCGCCCAGTAACAACAGATTTACAAACGCACTGACACATGATGATACTCACAATATTCAGGATATATTAATATATATTGCAGTAACAATATTATATTGTCATTTCACACACACCGTGTGTGTGTGTGTGTGTGTGAAACACACTTTCAAAACTAGTTTTTGCTGATACTTACTGGTTTACTTTTTAAAGCACACACTCAGCCACATGAGAAATCTTTAATGTAATCTTAACACGCCAACATCTTTTATGTTTTTGATCTCCTCTGTTATGTTAGTTTTGAGGGCTGGGGAGGTCTTACTTGTTTATGGAAAAGGAGTTTAGTGTTTTATAAAATCAATATCTTTTTCATCATGCATGCCTGGATCTTCTGAGTCTACCTATTTGCCAGGCTGCTGCATGTTAGGAGCCACATGGCTTTTAAAAGACATCCTCTTTTTCTTATAATATTATGAAATATCTGACTCTCGGAGGGAAACTCCTCCCTATTGCCATCGCTGAACATGCTCGGTGATAAGGAAGGACATCCAGTGAGCGCCTTCTCCTCTCGCCCTTTCCAACAATTCCAAACGCGGAAAGACCCGACATGCCGAAAACAGCCGAAGAGAGCCGAAGGAGCACGAAAACGACGAGGCGCTACTGGGCGCTGTCCACCAGCCAAGGCGCCTGAAATTTCGCCTGTTCACTATGTCCACACACTAACACCAATGGTCAAGTGAACTCCCTTAAACGATGTGACCACTAAGCACAGTCGTGTCGTGATAGCACAAGGGTGTTAAAAGACCAGGCACAACCAATGCGTATATTTTACACAGCGTGGACTACTAGTGGAAAATGGCAGCGAAGCTTGACCAACCAGATACAAACATTCAACCGGCTCTTTCTCTTCCTCCGTCTTTTTCAGCAAAAACCTACTAAAAATGCTTTACTTGGACACAAACACTGGAGGTGGTACATACTGCGAGCCCATTATCTAGTTTACTGCAGCAGTCTACTGACTGAGACGTGGTCAGTAGATGACAACGTTGAGATGGAGAGATGGAGAGGAGATGGAGAAGGAGGGAGGGAACCGGGAAACGCTACCAGAATGCGATACCTTGACGCCTCCATAGCGTTTATGATTTAGCCTTCTTTCTAGTTAAACGCTTCGTTTTTTTTAATGGCTACTCGAATACAGACACGACTGAGTGAACACACTCGGGTGTTGTCAGCACCCCAGAACCACACACACACACACACACACACACACACACACACACACACCCAACAGCAGCTCATTTACAACCCGTTCATACAGGGCCTGTCTCCAGCTCCTCAGCCTGCAGCATTAGGTCGTGTACAGATGTGCTAAATAAACATCACAGGGGGTTACTGACGCACACGCAGCCCAATAACGGCCAGATGTTACAAGCACATTCTCCAAAAAAAAAAAAAAAAAAAAAAAAAAAAAAAAAATGCCGCACTGAAAATCGCAGCGCTACAAGGCGCCGCTTACCGGCTCCATTTCACCAACCCCGAGATCAGGAGGAGTGGATAAGGAAGAAAAATGAACTGGTATCGACATTAATTAACATATAGAAAGCATCCATTGTGGCAACGCCAGGGCAATCTGAATGGACGCCAGTGACCCGGGCTTTCAGCACCATATTCATGAACAGCACGTCCATGACCATTAAAACCGCACCGCCCGAGTCAAAATGGGTCCCCTTAGCATCCCCGTAGATAGCATCCCCTTAGATACTTGGGGGCAAAAAAAAGAGAAAAAAAAATGGCGGACCTTAGGCTTCGCCTTCGGGCAGTAAGTGTGCGCGCGCGAGTGTGTGTGTGTGTGTGAGCTAGGCGTAGAGATCAGCACACATTAACCGAGAAATCGCATTTAGGAACACTTACTTCATCTGTTTGACGATGGTGCTTTTCCCGGACTCGCCAGCCCCTGCAGACACAAGAGACACAAGGGAATGAGATTGTCTGCTGGAATGGAAGTCCAGCTCGAGTCTTTTGCTTTCTAAATGAAAACTAAGCCATGACGATTGTGTAGGCTACCATACAGATAAAATGATCGGGTGGTTGTGATCATGTCCACTCCCTGGGAAGCGGGGCTTTCATTACCTAGCAGGAGCAGTTTCACATCCTTGGCCGCAGTGATTCCGTCCTCCTTCAGGTTCTTCTCGATCGCTTTGCTCCTGTCCAGAGCCGCTCTCTCCTCGGCGCTCAGTGTACATCCCATGTCTAGACCAACCTCGGCTCTTCGTGTGCTCCAAAATAGTGAAAAGGTGCGGCGGAAATAGCGAGCAATCCGTTTTTCCCCTTCGAAAGACTACCTCTTCTTCCCTCTCTCTCTCTCTCTCTCTCTCTCTCGCTCGCTCTCTCTCACTCTCTGCGACTACAGCTAGAGCATTAAATCCCGCGAGCGACGGTGTGAGAATAACGAATCGGGAAACGAGAGCTTGTGTCCGTCTCTCTGGGGTTTGTCTCCGAAATTTCGCTACGGTCCTGGGTTTGTCAGGTGAACAGGGAACTCTGTAGGTTCTCAGTGGGTCTCGTTACTGGGCGGCGGCAACAGGAGCGAGAGCTTGCATCGTTCGGCTTGCTCACAAATGGAGGCTCGGCGTCGGGGGAAGAGAGGGAGAGAGAGAGAGAGACAGAGAGTGAGAGAGAGAGAGAGCGCGCGCGCGTCGCCGGGCTCTCCACTCTTGCGTCTGACGTCATGCGCCGGAGGGCGCGAGCGAGGCGAGGCGAGGCGAGTGAGTGAACGAGTGAGTGAGTGAGTGAGCTGGCTGGCTGTGGTAGTCGCGCGCGCGGCGTTAAGCAGCCTTACGAACTGGATTTATGACCAACGGCGGACATGCAAACGGAATCCTGTTTCCCTAATGCAAATGAGTAAGCCGCTGTCTTATGTTCCACTTGACAACGCCGCAGAGCGGAAATGAGAAGTGTGGTCACTGACAGGCCGGTGGTTCACAGAGAAACAGTATGAAGCAAGGTGTGGTCGCTAGCCTGGCGTTCATCACCCGCAACATCAATACACAAAAAAATTAAATTCGACAGCTGACCATCTTCGCCAACTTATCTCGTATGAAAAAAAAACTTGCAAAGTGCAGTGTCTTTTTAAGATGTCGAGCTGTATTTCAGAACTAGGAAGCTGCAGAATGTAACAGATTTCACGTGATGGAGCCACCCAGTGAGCAGCTAAGAAAAGCATTAGATGAAGGGACTTGACTTCCTGCTGCACAGTCAATTAGTCAATTAGAGCAATTGCTGATAATGTCAGGAAACTGAATCTTGACATAATTAAACTGGACCTTTGACAGTGTGACCTGTGCCAAGTCTGAAGCAAGTCACTTTATTGGCACAGTATCAAATCAGTAAAAAAAATGTTTTAATTCTAGAGTTTGTAAAATTAACTGAAAAAAAATCAGTAATGGCTGAGTAATAGGAGCACAGAAGGGTAATCTGGAATAGGCATGTAAAATAAACCCTTGAAATTAATCACAGTGTGGTGGTAGTAGTTTATTATATTAAATATAAACTAAAAACCGCCTTTCTGTGGTTATTCAGCTATTAAGTGATTGAAACAGTCCACAATGATAGGAAAAACACAACTGCTAACTGGAAGCCTTTGTTTATATTTTTACCGGAAAGTAATATTTTGGTAAGGTGTAGTGTCAGGTGATGAATCCTGAAATTACAAAGCAGATGTCATGAAAAAAGGTGGTTCTAGCAGAACCTAAAAGACCTATCTTCCAATCCTGGTGGGAGTGTTAGATATGGAAAGGCCAGAGAGCAAAGCGCGACTGGAAAGAGCTGATTGAATACACCCACGCTCCATTACACCAGTCAGTATGAGCTTGTGTTTTCACAGATAATGCCCATCATTATGGATCTAAACCATTTTCGGGTACCATTCTTACACGTGCAATTACTCGACCCTGTGCACATTTGAGTATCTCTCACATATTAGCCTGTAATGTTATACAATATTAGTTTAATAGTTTATGTTTGTAACCCAAGGCCTGAACTGAAGCCAAAACATGAACAACAGTCTGTAGCAGGTATTGATTTTTAGACTGAAGTGAGTCTCACCATGTTGAGACAAATTTTAGGAATTTGTCAGGCTGTCACAGATAGGCTGGGAAAACTCAAGAGCACAAATATCCAATCGCTCTCACAGTAAAACAGCAGCTGAAACCAAAAGCTGAAGGTGGCTTATAAAGGAAAAATACCCACAACATGTAGCAGACTACTTAATAACCACAGTTGACTTTCAGTAATGTATTACTGCATAAATGTATTGAAAGTACAGCTGCAGTTAGGAAAAGATCTCCATTTGTTATTCTGGCAGTTTTGTAATTGTGTAGCATTTTACATTTACAATAATCTCTAAAACGGTATTTCAGGAACTGTGACACAACATATGAAGATTTCAGTCCATTACTCTCTGATTCTGATTTATATTTCGGGTATGGTCATTTTGATCCCTTTCAGTAAATGTATATTTAAGACCGTAATAGTCCTTTGTTTTTTAATATTGTGCAGTGCATTGCAGTTGATGCAATCCCATCAGCTTTTTGCTGTGCATGTGGCCACCTTTCTGAATATTGAAATAACTATTGTAACACATTAGCTGCTATACAGTCGGGTACGTAAGTATTCAGACAATGATACAATTTTTGTAATTTTTCCTCTGTACACCACCACAATGGATTTTAAGTCGAGCAATCAAGATGTTATTGAAGTGAGAGCTGTTCACGAGAACTTTCAGTATGCGGTCCAAAGAGGTGTCGATGCAAGTGAAGGACGCCATTATTAGGCTGAAAAAAGAAAACAGACCTAACAGGGAGATAGCAGTAACTTAAGCAGTGGCCAATTCAACAATTTGGTACATTATTAAAAAGAATAAAAGCACTGGCGAGCTCAGCAACATCAAAAAGCCTGAAAGACCATGGAAAGCAACTAAAGTGGATGATAGCAGAATTCTTTCTGTGGTGAAGAAAAACCCCTTCACAAAATCTAGCCAAGTCAAAAACACTCTCGAGGAGAGTGGTTTTACCTCAAGATGCAAACCACTGGTAACACTTAAGAAGAGAAAGACCAGATTAGACTTTGCTAGAAAACATCTAAAAAAAAAAACTTGCCCACTTCTGGAACAAGATTCTTTGGACAGATGAAACCAAGATTAACTTGTACCAGTATGATGGGAAGAGACGAGTATGGAGAAGGATAGGGAGGAGTCATAGTGAAAGTGAAGTGACTTGTGGCCAAGTATGGGGACCCATACTCAGAATTTGTGATGGGTTAAATTTGCAGTTGGAGGTTCAATGCCTTGCTCAAGGGTCTCACCTCAGTTGTGGTATTGAGGGTGGAAGAGAGCACTGGTCATTCACTCTCCCCACCTATAATCCCTGCCGGACCTGAGACTCAAACCCACGATCAGGATACAAGTCCGATTCGCTAACCATTAGGCCACGACTGCCCCCATGATCCAAAGCATACCGTATCATCTGTCAAACACGGTGGAGGAAGTGGACATGTATGGCTGGCAATGAAACTGGGTCACTGGTGTTTACTGATGATGTGACTGCTGGCAGAAGTAGCAGGATGAATTCTGAAGCGAATAGAGCTACACTTTCTGCTCAGATTCAGTCAAATGCTGCAAAACTGACAGGATGGCACTTGACAGTACAATGAAAGCAACCCATGAGCTTCTTAAGGCAAAAAAATGGAATGTTCTTAAATGGCCAAGTCAGTAACCTGACCTCAACCCAATAGAGCATGCTTTTCACTTACTCAAGACAAAAACTGAAGGCAGAAAGACCCACAAACAAACAGCAAATGAATGCAACTGCAGTAAAGGCCTGGCAAAGCATCTCAAGGANTAATGTAATATTTTTGTTAAATCGCTTGAATTAAAGCTGAAAGTCTACACTTCAGTCACATTTTGAGTGCTTCATTTCAATTTCCATTTTGGTGGTGTACAGAGGCAAAATTACAAAAACTGTGCCACTGTCCAGGTACTTATGGACCCCACTGTAATTAGTCAGAAACCATCAGTGGTCAAAAGGTCAGAGAAGGGCATGACCGAGAATACTAGTTATAAATTAAAATTTATGGGTGACCCAAATAGAGGTCCTTTATTCCTCAGTGCATTTTCATTACTTTATATACATATTCATTTCAGTGTGCCGAAACATTTACTACTTTGCTATATTACTCACATGAATAGCAGACTAAAAAAAGATGTGTCTAATTTGCTGATGTGGGGCTAAGTGTATGCAGGCTCAGGCTTTCCTCAATGCACTTTAGACAAAATATTAGTTTGATATTATATATGATGCAAAAGTTGAAGGTAATTGTGTGCTCACTGACATTAATGTTACACTAGAGCTGAGATAAGTTGCCACTCCAAAGATGTTATCACAGCCTGGGGCTATTGGAAGACATTTTTAAGACCACTAGTCCATGCATGTCAGGTTAACGTATGTACAGTGCTTTTCATGTTTCTTTTAGCAAGAACCTAACCCAAATTTTTCTAACGGTCATTATTCTTCACCAGCAGTAATGGGGGTCTGTAGCAGTGCTTGTGCTTGTTGTTGTTGTTGCTGGTGGTGGTAGTGGTGTTGGTGTTATACACTCACTAATATTATATTCATTAATTAATATGCATTGTAGCTTTGTATATGTCTGTACTTTAATTAAGGTGCATTTCTTTCAACATCAAAAGTAGCAGGTCATTACAAACATATATAGATGCTAATATAAGATAAAATGGTGCATTAAGCATATAAAAGAGTCAGTGAAAACAAAGAATGAGAAAATAAGACCTAATTAGTGTGCCAATTAATCACAGACATCCAGCCTAGCAGATGGCAGGGGATGATCAGAAAAAGGGACACTAGAATGCTCAAGCCCCCATTGCTGACAAGGGCAGCAATGACTCTCTATCACTCTCCTCTCTAATTTCTTTTCAGTTCACTAGTGATGCACGTGATTAGCTGTAATGTCTTGCTTGCAGTGATCTGGCCTTAATGACTGCCGGGGTGTGGTGGCTGAGAGAGTGGAGTGTACACAATGATATGGCGGAAAGAAAGACAGCAAGATCATCTATAAACACCACTCTCATCAGTATCACCTCTGCGATCTAATTCTTCTTAGCTCAATTAACTTCTTAGTGTCAGCTCCAGCACCCTCATTATTACTATTCCTGACATTAGGGTGGACTTTGTCAGACAGATTTTGGAGACCTAGTCACTCTTCTTATTGAAAGCATGAGCAGTTGTTCAATGTAATTTTAGACCCAGGTACTTTTCATATCGTGTGGTCAGCTTACAGTAATAATAACCAAAGAGGATATCCAAAACGACTTCCTCTGTTGTCAGCACTGGGCTGAATAGGGTATATTAAACAAGGCAATTCAGATATTGTAGTTTTTATAAAAGCTACTTTTTACTGTACCACTCTCCCTGCTACCCGTCATTCACTCATTTTCTTTTGTTTGAACATGAAAAAATATCCAGAGGGTGTTCTTGGCTGAAGTCCACACACACTTCCACAGGTTTTCTAAGCAATAATTTTCATGCTACACTGTTCTTTGTCAGAGCATTAACAGAGATCTCAAACTGTTCCTTCACCATTAAAGTGCAAAGAAAAAGAACCTGATCTCATTTTCAGATGGGTAATAGTACTAAATTGTTTAGGAAACCTAGGAAACCAATTCTTATTGCCTAATTTTCCAAAGTTTCCAATTCCTAATTTTCGTTATGTTTTCCCTGGAGTGAAACAGAAAACGATTCGGCTACTTCTTCCTTTCTTCAATCTCTTTTCAGTTCCTTTAGCCAGTATTGAGAAATATATATTGCTGGACACAGTGAACAGGCAGACGTGGCAAGATTTAATTCACACTCCTCTGCTATGTTCACAAGTCACAGGTTACATTAACAGGCTTTTGCACTGTTGTACATTATTTTAGTTCATAGGTGATTAGTCTAAGTGTGGTTGCAGGCAAGGAAAGTTAAAAACCATCCCCAGAGCCATCAAGGAGTAATTACATATGCACCCTCATATGGTATATGTTTATATACATACAGAAATAGACTTGGGCATGTCTTCGATATTTCTGCCATTCATGCAAGCACTGATTGCACGCACAAACCATTCTGGACTGACCAGAATACAGACAAAGTTCATGGAGGCTTCATATTTACAGGCTGAAGGAATTTGGTGTTTTATGATTAAGCTAGGATTGCAGAGACACCTAAACATACTCGTAGGTCCTTTACAAGCTGAGTAATCATTAATCTCTCAGCATGCCTTGCACCACATGATGCAGTTATTCAATTCTCAAGTCATATGTGGTGTGTATATACACTGTGAGTCAACACTGCATAAGCCAAAAATAAATAGTGAATTCATTTTAAATTCATGTGGCAGATTTGGTTTATCCAAACTGTGGCCAGGGTTAGTTACATTTCAAGAACATAGGTGCTTTGACGTGCCTTTAATAACTTTCAGACCATGTGTCCAGAATGTAACTGCTCTCTCCAAAACTGCTTATAATGTGGACTGCAACAGAAGTGATACTGTAAAGAAAAAAAATCTCTTTATCAAGTTACCATTTCAAATCCCAGTTATCATGAATTTCATGACATTTGGATGTCTTATTAGGTATGATCTTAAAAAACAGTCATCAAATTCTAAGCAATTTTCTGAAAATAACTAAATAAACAAACAAATAAACAAATAAATAGTATAGAATAGCTGCACACATTTCTTATATCATCTTGCATTATTTGTTTATTCAGTCATTATTTCTAGCACTCTTCTATTCTTATATCTTTTTATCCTATTTATTGGTTTTCTTTGGGTATTTAGATGTTTCATCAGGTTTAATATGTACAGAAAAATTGGATGGCTATGACACTGTGATGTTGATTATGTGCAAATGAAGAAGGCTGCACTGCAAAAATGATAGCAAGTAAAAATATCGAATATAGGCAAATTGATGTAATATTTCAAATTATTGGATTATTATTAGTGTCAAGAACACTAGTTATATATGTACATGATGTTCTATGAACATCTAGACACCCTCTAGTGCACACATCAAAGTGCTGGTCCTATGGATTCCTTTAACCTCACCTGCATAATAATAATAATAATTATAATAATAATAATAATAATGAATAAAGAAAGAAATAAACAAACCTAAATGATTTTCTATAATTTGGCTGGGATAGCAGGTCACATATGAGATGTTTATAATTCCAGCACCCCCAACGTAAACTGTCTTCCCACATCCCTGAGTGCACATGTGCATGGAGGCTGAAACCTTCCACAAAGTGACAGTGACATAGTATTTGTTATAAATATTTTCACATCGCATCACTCTTCTGCTGGAACCTACTTGCTAAGTGCCTGCTGGTTGCTCGTAGTTCAGAATGGCTGGGAACACTGGCTGTTATCCAGCGTTCATAGTTACAGTTACAGCCATAACTAACATTTTGTTTCACCCCTTCTAACCAGCAGGGGTGGTGACTAACACCTAAATACCACTGCTGCAAGATAATGAGGAACCTACTCACCCACTGGCAACTGGAAAGGTGTTTGGAGATGATCACAACACTCACACCACTATGAGGGGTGATGTTGACCTTGTGGAATCTGCAGAGGTGCATGGTGACATCTCTTCATGGAATGACATAGAAATCTGGGTTCAACCAAAAGGTCATTCTGGACTCATCCATTGCTGTTACAGTTCTCCCCCACTTTTGATGAGGTCATTGCCAGCAAAAGGGCTGTCTGTACGGGTCCATATGGAGAGATCTTTAGGAACAGCAACACTAGGGGGAGAACCGCACTCGATAGTGAATTGACTCGGCATCAGCAAAGAAGTCCATCTGTGCCTGGTCAAATTTCCCAGAACCGGTGCACCACTCCTGGGTACAAGTTCTATTCTCCTGAGCGTATGTGCTGCCATAACAGTGTGTCTGCTGCACCATTATGCTGACCTGGTAGGTGCTCTCAGTGAAGCAAACCTGTGTGCTCAGTTGTGGGGCTTCCATGAAAGGCAGACTGCCACTCTGGTGATTTATATTATGCTGTCGGAATGGATCAGGCCTGCATCAGGCAATAACACAAAATCTATTTCTCAAGCTCAGGCAGCTAACAAACACATGATCCATATCCCTTATGATCATGCATATCTGTTCACAGTCACATGAATCTGTTTAAATAAACCAGACATTTTCCTGTTTAATGTGAAGTCTCACTTTCAGTCTCTGCCAGTGAAGATTCTGAGCCTTTTGATCTGATTGATAGTCTGGTTTTGACTTTATTCTATACAGTTTTCAAGTTTTCCCTAAACTAGTGTAATCTGTGTGTACTTCCTTCTCTGGGTTGTCTGCTTGATCTTAATAAACTTGTTAATAAATTTGTATTTGCATTAACAACAACTAACTCCCCTTCATCTTCATCATCTTCACTTAGTTGCCCTGTTTCATTAGCCACTCAGCTCTGAACAACCTGATATTCTTAGCTATTTGTTTGGACACAACTGTTAAAGGAGTGAAAATAAAGTGCCTCATCATGATGAGAACCTGGAACCCATGCAGATTGGTCATTTTCAACTCACCCCCACAGAATGTACACAACACTCTTTGGACTTTTTGAATGGACTGTGAGAGGATCATGAGAGTCTTCAACCTAGGAAGTGGTTAAAGCATATTCCTCCCCAGGCAGAATACATTGGTCACAGATATCCAGAAGTTTAAGTCCTGCTCCAGCTGTGGTCCAGCCACAGGTCCCCACTTGCTGGTAAGCTCCTTCCTCTGCTTGTTCCCCAACATCTATGCATATGAATAGCCATAGCATTTGAAATTTCAGAATTATTGTTTCAGTTTTTTTCAGATAATTTGGAATTCCTAAGGACACAAGTTCACATCCCCCTTATCCAGAGCAACTTAAAGAAGTGTTTTAAAGTCTATCAATAGATTCACATACAGGTTCACTAGGTCAGAGACTAAGAGTACTATCAGACTATAAACCCTGTTGGGGAGGTTAGTATACTGTGGAAAAACACAAGACAAGAATTTTTAATAACAAAATGCTAATTTAAGTACTTCATGAAGTGGTAGGTCTTTAGTCATCATTTGAAGACAGCCAGCTGTTTGGATATCTAGGCAAAGTTCATTCCACCACCTAGGTGCCAGAGCAGAGAAGAGCCTTAATGCATGCCTTCTTCATACCCTGAGCAAAGGTGGGTCCAACTGAGCAGATTGAGAGGATTGGGGGAGTGTGGTGCAGGGTGTGTTAAGTATATCAGTGTTTTAAATTTGATGTGGGCAGCTACAGGAAGCCAGTGGAGGGAGCGTAGCAATGGAGTAGTCAGGGAGAACTTAGGAGGGGTAGAGGCAGATCTGCCAGGAACAAGTTGCAGTAGTCCAGTCTTGAAATGACAAGGGATTGAACAAGCACCTGAATGGACACTCTGATTGGAAATGGAAGAATACTCCTGATGTTGTAAAGGACAAACCAGCATGGTCATGTCAGTTTAGCAAGAAGGACAGTAGATTATGCATGGTTACCCCAAGGCCACATGCAGTGGCAGATGGTGAGATCTGAAAGTTGTCCAGGGAGATCAAAGATTGTGACATGGGGACGCATCATCAGGATTGAACAGCAGCTCAGTTTTGCTGGGATTAATTTTCAGCTGATGTGCTGCCATCCGTGATGAGATGCCTGCCAGATATGCAGAGATCTGTGAAAAAACATATTCTGAGGGAAGAAATGAGAGGATAAGTTGTGTGTCATTTGCATAGCAGTGGTATGAAAACCCATGTGAGCATATGACCTCACCAAGAGAGCGGATATATGGGGAGAGCAGAAGAGGACCAAACGCTGAGCCTTGTGGGACACCAGGGGAGAGTATGCATGGAGCAGATGTGGATCCCCTGCATGTCACCTGATATGACCATCCCTCCAGGTAGAAAGCAAACCACTGCCATGCCATGTCACAAATTCCAAGACTCATGAGGACAGACAAGAGTCTTGTGGTTGACTGTGTCATATGCTACTGAAAGGTCAAAGAGAGTCATTACAGATGACAGTTTGATCTGCCTGCTTCTCAGTGATGGTCACAAGATCAGTTTCTATAAAATGCATAATTTTGAAGCCAAACCTGGGAGAGATATTGAGACAGCTGATTGTAAACAGTGTATTTAAAGATTTTAGAAAGAAAAGAGAGAAGTGATACTGGTTGGTAGTTGCTGTTGTCTGAGGTATCCAGAGTGGGTTTCTTTAGGATGGTCCCCTGTACTTTATGTTTATCTCCACACTGTGTGTGTGACCGTTCCTAACCGCTCTCCCTCTCTTTCTCCGAGTTACA
>CM074950.1:13790313-13801363 GCA_037577455.1 Pangasius macronema | reverse complement strand
GTTGTCAAAGTCTCTCTAATCCTTACGCTTGCCCATTTTTCCTGTTTCCAACACATCAACTTCGAGAACCAACTGGTCACTTGCTGCCTAATATATCTCAACCCTTGATAGGTGCTATTGTAACAAGATAATCAATATTATTCACTTCACCTGAGAGTATATTATATATATATATATATATATATATATATATATATATATATATATATATATATATATATAAACAGTACTCTTAATGAAGCTTTGCAAACCCTTGACATCTTCTGATCCAGCTTCATAAGGGAGCCATCCAGAAGGCTTTTCTTAAAGTTCCCAAATAGGTTGATAACTTGTTGACAGCTTCTAAAAAAAAACAATTTAATTTTAAGTAGGTAAAGGTTTATTCAAATTAAAATTTGATTCAGAAATACATTTATACATGGGCATTAACTTAACTATTACATTTTATCGTAGAAGCAAATGTAAACCATAAGCAATGAAATGAGGTGTGTGTGCTATGTAATTTCCTATACTGTTCTGTATTTATTACTTTGCTTGTGGTTCTGTTGAAATTGCCAATTTGTATATTTTGTATATATAACCTATTACTGTTTGCACCTTTTGGGGTCCTAGAAGCACAATCTGCATATAAGGCTTTATTTTTATTTTTAATTTTCTATATTTATTTATTTTATTTTTTTTTTTACATTTTTTTTTTGGTTGTTTTTTTGTCACTGTTGTTCCCTGATAAATAGCAGAAGAGGGATAGAGAGGTGCAGTTGCAGTGGTGCTAAGAATGCTAGCTGAATAAACTCATCCAATCAAGCTTTGACCCTATCATCTCTCTCTCTCTCTCTCTCTCTCTTTCTCTCCCCCCCCTCTCTGTGTCTCTCTCACCCACCCTTTATCTTTCACTTGCCACACTGCTGACGAATAGAAGACTGTCCATTAGACTGTGGCTAAAAACAGACCCATGGCACACTTCAGTTCAGAGAAGAGAGACAATCCCATCAGAGACACTAGAGCACATTGTTTATTGTAACTGCAGCCTTACAGGGACATTCAAGCTAGTTCAACTGTGACTTAAAGATTTACAGTAACACATTCTTTGAATTGAGTCTGTATTTGGCTCAAATACACTGCACACTACAGTTTGCTATTTGTCTAATATTGACAAAATGGCAAATTAGCTAATGCAATAGCACAAAGCAGGAATGAAAGCTCTTAATATGTAGTATGTAAAGGCCTTAAAGGTTAATTATACAATACTGGCTTCTCCCTTCATTTAAAACAGAAGAGTCACATTTTGCTATTAACAAGAAATACATATGTTACAATTTTTTAATATAAAATGTTTAACATGAAACTTTCAGTGCTTATATGTTCTTACAGAAAGATGCTTGTAATTTGTAATATACAAAACTAGCATATACATTTAAGCCATACCACGTCACTCATACATTTGCTACTGAAACAAACACATTTTTCATAAATAATGCATTTTTTCTAACCTAACTACTAGGTCCTGACACTAGTGTATAGACTCTAGCAGCTGGATTCAGCACTTGAGGTTTGATTGTTGTTACTCATGTTTATGCTCAGTGAAAGTGGGCCTTTTTGAATTCTAAGACTGCTTTATGACTAGACTTTGGAGCAGTAGCTCCGATCCTCATGTACGTTTTTAAATTTTCTCATTTTCATAGAAACATTAGATGCCACATTATCTGCTGTCGCTGACTACTTTCATACATCGTTGCCTCTGCCACAATAGCAGTGGTAAGAATCATTCATAAGCCAGTGCAAGTCTAGCGATAAATGCAGCTCTACCCTCATAACGGTCACTTTATTTTCAGATGTTTTTTTTTTTTTACTTACAAAGTTTGCTTTGCTAAAGGTGTCAAACATTGATTAATAATGCTGATCATTTGTTTGAGCCTAACTGCTAGAAATGGGACAGAAATGATCCTAAACCAAACGAAAGCCTAATTTAAATTAGATTCAATCTACTAAATCTTCATGTAACAGGAAACAGAAATACCAAAATTGCATAAAATCATAAAGTATAAGNATTTATTTATTTATTTATTTATTTATTTACAGCAACATAGTCATCATCTGTTGATTAAGTAGATTAATGTTAGTTAAATTTAATGTGACAGACACCTGAAGCTAGCTTAAAAGCATTGTGATGAACACAGCCCTGATGGACTAAGTCAGTGGCACTCAATTGCAAACTACAAAGCAAAACTAATTACAGCAAACTATAACTGTCTAAATTAATCTATTAGGAATATGTGCTCTGTGCTGTAGTGCCACTAATGCTGATAGATTGTAGCTTGAATAGTCTATGGAGCATGATTTAGGACTGACAGAGGATCCGTCTGACCAGCTGACTGGGCCTGTTTAGTTTCAATGCACTATACTCTCTTATATTTTACTGTTTAGTTGTGGCCAACATTAATACTACATTTTTACAGTTATTTTGTATATACTGTACCATTCTGGCCAAGTAAAACAAACAAACAAACAAAATAACAATTTGGATTAGTAACATTAGCAACTAGTGACAAGTATCACTATACTTCTATTTTAAAGTACTGCTGTCAGCAATCAGTTGACAATGACTTCCAGGATAGTAAATGGACAGATACTGGCTATTTACTGATAAGCTTCACATTGCTATATCAGCCAAACTCTCATTGATCCTAATTTTCCTAAGGACCTTGACAAACTTTGACTGGTTAACCACAAGATATTCCTGTCCATCTGCACAAGTCTAGGAATTACTGGTCCAGTATGCTGGTGGTTTGTGACCCTCTTGGATGGTTTGTGAACCCACTTGGATTCAAATCAGATTTATTCTCTCCTTCCCTCTCTCAGATATTCATAGACTTGTATCTCAGTGAGTCTGGCAGTGATCTCATCGTGGATGTCAACTAACCAGCTGAATCTCAGCAAGGCTAAGATTGCTGTATATTCCTGGAGATATATTCTCACATCAAGATCTTGTGTCCCTGGAGAACTCCCTAATCACACCATCTAATGCACAAACCTTTTATGTCATTCTGAACAGTTAACTGTCATTCTCAGCTAATGTTGTTAATCTGATTTGGTCAGGTAGGTTTCTTCTTTAAAAATTCAGGAGCATTTGTCCATTTCTGTCTATGAAGGCCCATACAAGTGCTTCATCTCAAAATTGGAACGAGTCATGCTATGTGTTTTTTTTTTTAATTCATACTTGATTCACGCAGTGTTTTTGTTTTCATGCCAACTCATCTATAACAGGCCTATTTGTACTAATGTAAGTGTACAAAGCACTTCTGCAATGTAATAATGTATTTCTGGAGGCTGAGTGAACTTGGGATGTGTTGCACCTAATGTACAATTTTAAATGACATTACACTATAGAATACTATTTTAAATTTGGCATTTTTTTTTAATTTAACAATCAATTTTACAGTTGAGGGCAATAGTTTACATACACCTAGGCTAAAAATGTGTCATCTAATTTTTAAAATTATACACATTTAATGTGACAGTACATTTCTTTTGGCAAGTAAATTAGGCCATCAGGGATAATTATAAAACAACTGATTAGACAGATTTATTTCAGCTTTAATCCACTATATCAGAATTCCAGTGGGTTAAAAGTTTACATACACCAAGTCGTCTGTCTCTTTAAACAGTCTGGACAATTCCAGAAATTGATTTAATGAACTTTACAAGCTTCTAATTGGCCAGTTGTCATAATTAGGAATTAATAGGGAATGTACCTGTGCTTTTAGAGACAGTGCCTTTTTGCCATTGAGACCATTGGCCAAAATCCAAGACCTCAGAAAAGGAAAAAAAGTGGACCTCTGCAAGTCTGTTTCCTCCTTTGGCGCAATTTCCAAACAACTGGTACCGTGAGCAACTGTACAAAGAATTGTATGCAAATATAAAATTCTGGGGACCACACAGACACTGCATTGATCAGGAAAGAAGCACATATTAACTTCCAGGAAAGATTCAACTGAACCTCAAGAAAACAAAAAAGGAACTGGTAAAGGAGGAATCAGTTACCAATATATGTACATCCACCATTACTAGAGATACCTACTTGGCTCCAGACTTGCATAAAAAGCCAGACTGAAGTTTGCAGGTGATCAGCAGCTTTTTGGAGCAGTGTTCTCTGGTCAAATGAAACAAAAATTGAAACAAAGAACTGTTTGGCCATAATATTTATTTCTAGACAAAGCTAAGACTTTTAATCTGAAGAATACCATCTAACTGTGAAGCATAGGGGTGGCAGCATCATGTTGTGGGGGTGTTTTGCTGTGAAAGGGACTGATGCACTTCAGAAATAGATGTCATCATTAGGAAGGAAGATTATCTAGAAATACTGAAGCAATACTGAGCAAGGAGGCCCACAGACTGTGTGACTGAGTTACACCACTTCTGCTAGGAGAAATACCAAAAAAAAATTCCAGCCAAGTATTGTGAGAGACTTGCGGAAAGCTACCGCAAGCACTTGATTCAAGTTTCAAGCAATTAAGAGGCAATGCCGCCAAATACTAACAGAGTGTATGTAAACTTTTGGCCCACTGAAAATCTGATACAGTACATAAAAGCTAAAATAAATCTGTCTCTTAGCTATTATTTTGAAATGACCTCTTATGGAAATAAAGTAGATACCTTAATTGACTTAACAAAGAAAATGACTTTAGTCTAGGGATATGTTGGCCTCAACTATACTTAAAGTGAAATGGCTTATTCTATACTATATTCTTTTTCACATGTAAATGTAAAACTCAGATCATGGTATAATGGTAGCTATGCTGTCAGGCTTTAAACACTTAAACTTGTTAACCTATAAGGTAAATACTAAATAGGTTCATTGAAATAAACTCTAAGCTATCAAATATTCTAGCATTTGAGAAGTTGAGTAGAGTTGGGTCCATTATTACACAATAAAGCAAATGAAAGTAGGTTATGGTCACTTTGAGGAAGTAATGCCCAGCCTTTACTAGTTGAAACTCAGCACATTGTTGGTCACATGGTTTTTCTTGGTTTATTACCTTAAAAAAAACCTTCAGACTGTCACTGTGGGTGTGAACTGTCAGTATGGTTCTGTGGGCTGTAGTTACTTTTTGCGTACCTACAATGTGCACCTACATGGCGAGTTTAGGTGTACCTAATAATCAAGCAAATAAGTGGAGATGCCAGTTGAGCAGTAGAACAGGGAGTATGTATAGAATGGGCTAAAGGAAAGTAGTAACCTGATAGACTGACTTTGCTGTAAACTAAGCGAAGCTACACTTCACGTTTGCATGGACACTGTTTGATGACAACCTTGAGGACGGCTCCCTCTGCTGGTTGTGGTGTGAAATGTTCTTGTGATGAACAGTGCCTTCTCAAATGAGGCCTAAATTGAAGAATACAGAGCAGAAAATGCAAGATATTTTGAATAGTTATCTAATATTTTTTTATTATGAGACTTAGAATTCTCTTATTCTTCTGGCAGATATTTTTGCTTATTTCTATAAATACATAAATGCTTGAAATAAGCAAAATTATCTGCTAATAGAATAAGACGATTTCAAGCTTCAAAGTAGTAAAAAAAAAAAAATCCAGATCATGGATTATTAATATTAATCCAATTAATAATCTTATATTTGTTTAAAAGCAATCTAATAAGGAAAAGTATTGAATTTGCCTATATTCAAGCTATATGTTCTTACTAAGGTCTCAGTTTTGCAGTGAAGCAGCAGTCCTTCAGTAAGGATAGAACTGTTGTACTTGTACATTATTCAAAATCTGCACAATCCATATGAATATCAGGACACCTGAACTTTATCAATCTATTTTCCATTTCATTAATGTACAAAAACATTCAATATAATGCATATTTTATTTAAGACAACATTAATTATCACTTAACACTGAATAAAGTATTCTGTACACTACACTATAATTATATAAAATTGGCAAAATTGGAGATTTGTACACTTGTGTATTTTATATATATTTTGATATAAACTTTTTACGTATATATACATTTAAAAAAAATTTAAAGTCATTTTTTTCTAGCTTCATTTTTCATAATTATTTATAAAAACAAAAACTATATATTTGTAGGTAGACTGATATTATTATATATNATAATTGTATGCTTTCAAGACTTTATTATAAAACTTGAAATATCTGCAATCATATTTCTAAACAATAGGCCTGAATAGATGGAAAAGCCATTCAAACACACATATAGCACACACAACACTGTCATGCACGGGTTTTGTTGGAGCATTGTGTTTGGTGTAACAGTGCAGTATTATTCTAGGCTTTGTACGACCATGCATTGTTCCTTTGGCCTCTTTTGTTGGAGTAGTGGTGATGAGGCTGCATCCTCTCTTTATGCTGACACAAGCCTGCATGAACGACACAAGCCTGGTATGGCCAGATGACTGAGCCAGAGAGAGGGAGCAAGCAAGAGATACAGAGAAAGAGAGAGGAACAGGATCAGGAGATCAGCAGAGAGCAGAGATGGACTGAGGAGTCTTGGGAAGCAAATGTACATTTATATACGCACTGCTCAAGTACAGAAACCCAAGCCCAGGGCTGAGCGCAGATATGCAGGAGTCACCGGGTTCCATAGGTGTGGATGGAGGCTATGCCAACAACGTGCCGGCATTCCTCACCAAGCTGTGGACGCTGGTGGAAGACCCGGAGACCAACCATCTCATCTGTTGGAGCACTGTGAGTCAGCCCTTATGCTTCCTATTGATCTAAGAGAATTATTTGGTAATTTAATTACCAAAACAAATTCTTTGTGAATTATAACACATTCTATAGTTCAGCTTCTTAGTTAGAGAACGAACACCTGATACAGGCATTGGATGGATCTAGATGTTGGTGTTAGATGTGATGATTTAAAAGAAACTACAAGGTGAAATTGTATGTAAAATTCCTGGTATTATGACCATACATCCCAGTATCACTGTTGAGGTATGATAAGAGTCTGCTTACAGCTTTTTTATTTTTTTTTTTTTTTACATTTTCAAATTGGAAGACCTTAAATAATAATGCAGTGGCAGAACAACTATGCACATTAAAATATATCATATAAAAAACATTTGTGATTAACTGATAATCTTATCACGTCATAGATTTTATGTGTCACGTCAAATACATAATATGCAGAAAAATATCCTTACAAGTGTTAGTAATGTGGTTGACACGGGTTTAGTGATGACTGTTTATGTTGCTCTAATGAAGAAATCTTCTGAGGTTCTGTGTTTGCATCATCTGAATTTTTTGTATTTCTCACACTTTTATATGAATATTCAAATTTGACCAGTAAAAGAGTGTGTGTACCTTTTCTATAATAAATAAGTAGTCAGCAGTAGACACCTAAGCATCTAAGAGACGACACATATTCAGGTAATCTCGAGGCCTAAACTTGGCATCTTGATTCACACTGACATGCACCAAAAAATAGATATTAACATCAAACAGAGGTTAAATGCAAATTAATATGCAATTAAATTTAACCAAGTGTGGATTAAATAGTTGAATGGTTGATGAGTGGTATGTGTGAGTCATGTGTATAATGATTTATGTTTTAAGGGAAAGGAGACCCTTAAAGACAAGAAGAGCGTAATTGCTGGGCTGAAGGTCACCAGAAAATTCTCTTTCATTATCTGGGCTTATAATGAAACTAGGGAGCATGGGAACGTGACAGGAACAGGTTGAGACTCTAGCAAACTGGAAGAGTGGTTCGCTTGTAATGCCAGATTTCCTGATACAGTCCTCTTTTTTTTACTGCATCCTATTTTCCAGGTTCAACTGACAAACATAATCTAAGACCTGTTCATTCTTTTTGGAAATACTTGAGAATTCTTTATGTATACTTTATACATAACTCTTTTGAGCATAAATAACCCTGTAAATCAAAGGAAGCTGCCTGTCAACACCTTCAAAGTAAAAAAAAATCTGTTATTCTCACTGCACTGGGTCTTTGTAACACATCAGAATTTTTGCATAGCTGACTGAAATGTTTCTGTGTGTTCTTTCTGTTTGCCACCTGAACACTAACTAACACCTTACGTAATTATTCCACTTACAGCTTCCCACTTAGAACTTTCCAAAACAAATATGCTGTTCATCATTTATTTTATCCATGGTCAAGTTTACTAACAAGAAATGATGTAATGTGATGATCTTAAAAAAATTAACATGACATTTGCCTACATAAATATCATTTAACTAATATATTTGATATTCCATTAATACACAGACTTTTTTTTTTTTTTTTGCTTGGTCTCTTCTGTCTAGACTGGTACCAGCTTCCATGTGTTTGACCAAGGCAGGTTTGCCAAAGAGGTTCTGCCCAAATACTTCAAGCACAACAACATGGCCAGCTTTGTGCGCCAACTCAACATGTGTATGTACTTTTACACAACATAGCAGAAATCAAGCTATTTGTCACTTGTTAGGTCGAGTTGCATTTAGCTAGAATTATAACCCTGATGCAATGTTAAAACAAAAATCATAGCAACTGAAAACTAGACATCCTTCCGATATTATAAAATATGGGAAATGTTCTATAATTTCTGATATGAATGTTAAATAGCAACTCCTGATATTAACTGTAATAATTAGCATTTTTCATAGCATCTCCTTTTTTCTCTCTATCGTAGCTTTTTTTTGACTGCACAAGCTGTAGCATAGCTGTTCCTCAAACCCATAATTAAACAAATCATTTCTCAAATGGATTACATGTATGTATCATGCACATCCATATGTGCGTATGTATCATATGATATTGTTTCAGATGGCTTCAGGAAGGTGGTGAATATTGAACAGAGTGGGCTGGTGAAGCCGGAGAGAGATGATACAGAGTTTCAGCACCTGTACTTCCTCCAAGGCCATGAGCATCTGCTAGAACACATCAAGCGCAAGGTATGACTAATGCACAGCTATACACAGATGCCATTTATTGTTACACATAGTCACAGTGGTATTATTGGCATGCATGACATCCCGATTCTTCCAACTGATTCACTGTTGTGTATGTGTTCTCTATCAGGTGTCTATAGTAAAAAGTGAGGAGACTAAATTCAGGCAGGAGGACCTAAGCAAGCTCCTGTATGAAGTACAGGTGCTTCGCAGCCAACAAGAGAACATGGAGTGCCAGATGCAAGATATGAAACAGTGAGATCCCAACTTTTTGACACTTATGTTGTATGTGATTAGAATTTTCTATTATCTTATTATTATGCAGTCTGTGGTGGTGAAGCAGGAGCTCAGTTTTTAGATGTAGCTCTCTGTTTACTGGTCAATCTACAGCCCTGTCCTAACCTATGGTCATGAGCTGTGGGTAGTGACTGAAAGAATGAGGTTGCGAGTACAGGCGGAAGAAATGAGGTTCCTCTGCAGGCTTGCTGTGCTTACTGTCTGTGATAGGGTGAGGAGCTCAGCAAGCTAGGAAAGCCTCAGAGTAGTGCTGCTGTTCCTCTGAATTGCGGGGAGCCAGATGAGGTGGTTCGGGTAATTTACAAGGATGTGGTTCTGGCTCCTGGAACATTCCAAAGTACTGAGCCCCTGGAGCAGACCCAGGACCCACTGGAGAGATTATATCTGACAGTTGGACTGGAAATTCTGTGGATCCCCCAGGAAGAGCTAGAATGTGTGGCCAAGGATATAGAAGTCTACACTCACCTTCTCAGTCTGCTGCCACTGCGACCCCCAACAGGAAAAGTGGAAGGAGATGAATGAATAAATGAATGAATGAATGAACGCTATTTTTTGAATGTTATAATGCTATTTTTTTGTATAGCCGTATCTTTGGCCCTTCATTCTTTGTCTAATGTGACAGTTTTTACAAATGTGATCAATTTGTTAGTAATTAATTTAACCTATGAAAGATTATATATGGGTATGAAGGCTTCAATAGATGAGATGAGTTAGTGTTTGTGCTCCCCACTATAATACCAAACAAAAAGGATTCTCACCCAAAAGGATTTGACCCTTTACCTACATTCACTCTCATTCTTCACCTACTTTTGGTCTCTATCCATTGAGCCTGTGCTTTGTACATGCTGTTTGAATAGAACTCTCCTGACCTTTTCGTGGGTTGCAGTGAATGTCGTGTGCATTGATCATGTACTGGACCCTCAGGTAGATCAATGGGCTTGTGCATCAACAGTGACAGCAGACTGTGATAAAGCTGTGATAAAAATGAATTTATTTCAGAATTAACATGATATCTCTCTATTTGTGTAGGCAGAACGAGGTATTGTGGAGGGAAGTGGTGTCACTGAGACAGAACCACACACACCAACAGAAAGTTATGAACAAGGTAAAAAAAAAAAATTTTTTTTTAAAAACAGCACATGTGAAGCATGTAGATGCTTTGGTGTTTCATGCAGTTCAGTAATGCTGAATCACTCTCTGGCTTTGTTATTAGCTGATTCAGTTCCTGTTCAGCCAGGTGCAGGCGAGCCCCCCCAGCACGGTCGGAATGAAGAGAAAATTGTGAGTACACATACTCACTTCAGACTGATACCTACCCACGCTAGGATGAGGCAGCTGTGCTTGGATTATCACACCCACACATACTCACAGAAAGGCAACAAGAAAATCGTAAATCAACATATACAGTCCTAATAAACACAGCTGTGCGAATGGCCAACTCAGCTGGATTTGGTCAGGTGACACAATTCACTGGTTCGGCTGCCCTGAATGGAGCTGAATGCTGAATCAGATCTACTGTGCTCTATGGCGCACACACACACACACACACACACACACACACACACCCCCCAACCCACTGAACCACAGCGCATGACCCTCTACCCTCTATGAAGAAGTGCACTGTCAGCTAGGGTGACCTGTGAAAGTGAATCAGGTGAGAGGGAGGACAAGGTCTAGTAATATACTGCACAATAATACAACTTTTGTTCAGCATATACAAGTAAATTCAAGCTGACATAAAACTAACATTTAAGAAGTGAAGTGAAGTGATTTTGTGGCCAAGTATGGTGACCCATACTCGGAATTTGTGCTCTGCATTTAACCCATCCAAGTGCAC